>OZ023210.1:54987991-55315491 GCA_963995525.1 Escarpia spicata | reverse complement strand
TAATTTCAACTGCAGAAATATCCAGTTTGTTAAGCAATGCTGTTTCAGCTGAACTGTTGTATACAGTGATGCTATGGTTCACGCAGAATTAAACAGTACGCTAACTAAGTGAACGAAATCTTGTAAAATTGTTGTTAAATACTGGTTAAATACATAACAAATGTTTGTAGAGTACATGTTAAATATTTGTTAAATAACTGGTACATACTTCTTTAATACATAGCAAATAGATGTCAAATACTTGTCAAATATTTGTCAAAGAGTTGAAAAATACATGTTAAAATGTGCCATTACAACGTATGGTATGATATGTTGACTAGCTTTAAATAAGATAGGATCCCGTTGTAAGCGTAAAATGAGACAGGTGGAGTGACAAAGCGATCCCCAACGCTGTTCATCATTAAACTTTAAAATAGTTGATATATGTGCAGCAGTTTGACCGGTGAATGTGTTTCTGTGTGCAGCGACGACTCGTGTACGAGCGATGCCATGTCGATACGAATGTTCAAGATCTACCCGGCTCAGTGCTCTCGACCATGACGTCGACCGAGATGGAGAAGGCCATGGAACAGATGAAGCCAGAAGAGTTGGAGAACTTGGTGAAGAAACTTAACAAGGAGGAACAGCTGCTCAACAGTGAACAGGTGGGTAGGAAACTCATTTTGCACAACTTATAGAAGGTTACGTAAGCCTGATATGTGATTTGATTCTTAAAATAGTTTATAATTTTAGATGCATTTATTACGTGTGCATACGTGCGTGCATACATGCGTGCATGCGTGCGTGCGAATGTGTTGATGATGTGTACGAGTGTGTGCATTCCTGCCTGCGTCTTCAAGTCTATTCTTCTAAATAACTATAACATTAGTATATTTGGTAGTTTTATTAAGCAAAGTATTGTTTTGTTAGTAAACATAGGTTATAGCCTAACGAGACATCGTAGACATGGGAATTTTTATACCCACGCGATTGTGTTCCGATAATAGCATGCCATCACATGTCCATATTGTATGACGACTTTGGTATCTTTTTAAACTAATACCAGAAGCAGCGCGCCTGCAGTAACACATTCGTATAAGTTACAAAACTAGTTCAACGTTCGAAATTTGCCGATATACCTGGATGGTACAAGAAAGAAGTACTACTGGACACGTGATGTATTACGGCTGGACCCACTTTCCTTGTAGGTGGACGTTTTGGCCAAGAAATGCAGCACTGCTCTTCCACAAGAGCTGAGTCAAGAGAAAGTCAGCGACATGCGCGTGTGGGTGAAGCGGCTAAGGTTGGTGCCAGTGCAGTGTCACGTGGTTGACAACTATGGTTGGTCTCAGTGCCATGTTACATAGCTGACTAGGTTGCTTTCAGTGCAGTGTTAAATGATTGACAGCTGGTGGCCGTGGCGCCCTGCTACGGACATAATACACGATCTTAGACTGGTGTGGATACCATCGCTGTTAAAAGAAACCGATCACTACATAAAATTAGTGAAATAACCTGATCTGTGTTGAAATAGCTACTTACTGAAAATAGGATTATACGTAGAATATTTATTGTAGATGCCGTTCTAGAAACGATAACACACGAAAGGCATTTAGAAGTAACATTGTGTCTAGTTTGTTGATGTCAGACAAGTGATAGATGCTTGTTTTAATGGATTCCTGCAATACAAATCGATATATATATATACATTATATATATATATATATATTTATAGATTTATATATACATATATATATAATATATATTGCATCACTTAGATCCCATTTAAAATAGCATACTTACTAATATATTAATTAGTTATGTTATATTGATTAAAGTGAATGTACAAAAATCACATTACCTTATGTCAAAGTTCTTTGCTTATATTATTCATTTAACACTTTCAGTCTTAAAGATGTCGCCACACAACTAAAGACGCCAGAAGACATAGCTCACTATTGCCAAGAGATGGCGAAGGCCAAATTCGAAACAATCGACGCTGACCAAGTGCAGCGAATACTCAACTTCTGTATAACAAAGGTGACAAACTGCATATATCCTTCCCAGAAATTTCATATAGACATGTGCTCGAGTTACCTTCAGTAATCCACAAGTATATGTTGGTACATTGTGGAGATCTTCCTCCAACGTATTTAACGTGGTGAAGACGTTGCACGTATGATACTGTGCACTTAGAAGTGAAAATAACTTGCTTGCGTAGTAACCTGTGTAAGACTCGTGATGGATACAATGACAATTACAAATATACATTACCTACCTTGCAAGGAATGTCTTCTCAATTGCGAATATTTTGCCAGCGGCCTGACTTGGGTCGCCATGGACGTGTTACAGTGCCAAGAAATCGCAATTTCTATACAATTAAGGAATTACAATTATGTTTTGCATACACATGTGCTATGCGCATATCAGTTGAGGTCTACAGGTCTGAAATATGTCTTGGCCTACATATTAACCATTCGACAATTTTATTTGTTTACTTTAACCTATCCGAGTATAATAAACAAATTGAACAGTTCTTTTTCTATACAGTCAACTGTTCCTCTGAACGAGCTGGGAGAGCTAACAACTGAACTGACAGAAGAACACGTGGACGTGCGTCAAAAAGAGCTTGAAGACGGCATGACGATGCTTGGAAGAAATGTACAAAACCCTGCAGTGAGACGTCGATTGCTGACGGAATACATCAATAAGAAATCCGGGTAAACATATGTTCATTTCGACGGATATTTTGATTGATTTTAAAGTATTGAATAATTCTAGCTGATATACATGTCCATCCGTGGAGCAGCAAACGAGGCTATTATTACCATTACAGAATCTACATTTTATAACTGTTCACGCTGACCATTTAATTTCTGCAGTCGCTAATTTCGACGTTGCATGCCGCCGATAATAATTGATCGGTAGTAGTTGAAGTAGCGCCCTCTGGAAAATAAACCGCCTTAAATATAATTGTTCACTGAAAAAAGAAATAACTCAATTTGTGTTTCTTTTAAATACATAGTCAACTGTATATGTGTATATATATATACATATATATATATATATTATATATATATATATACAGATATATATATATACATATATATATGTAAATATATATATATATATATAGAATATATATATACAATACAACACGACGCTATATATATATATATATATATATATGTATATATATATATATATATATACATATACACACACACATATATATATATATATATATTATATATATTGCGTCGTGTTGTATTGTTTATAACGACTATTTTCTTGGTGCGAATGACAGGATATGGTACGATTTTAATTGCAGCCTGGAGAAGTTCGAGTTGCCAGACTTCAAGAGTTTAGGATCATTTGTGGCCCATCTTACTGAAGAAGAACAAAAGCAACTGCAGTCCAACGTAAGTAGCAAGCGTGCTAACATATGATATTTTATTTTCACAGTAGTACGAATGCATTCATCAAATTCCATCGTAGCCACATTGAATGCCGCAAGACAAACAATAGATATGTTGTGTATTAGTGTACTCACACGAGGCTTAAGTTTTTGTGTTACATTGAGAGATTAAGGCGCGATCCCAACAGTTTTGTTCCAAACGAACTAGGACGCACGGACGGCAAGATATCTGAATGGTTCTTCAGAACGAAAGCAGTATTCCATATAATATATACTATTAACTGGCTCGATAGTTAACCAACCACAAGCTTGTAACATACACCATGCTCTATCCTTTTTAAAACTCATGTCTATTTTTAGTATGACTTCGCTCTCAGCATGCCAGATCTCTACCAAGAAGTGTCCGACCTAAAGACGTCCTGTGGTGAAAGTCAATGCAGTGGCAACCTGACGAAAGAGCTCGACGACAGCGATAGCAAAATATTCCAGAAGTTGGCTGAAGCTTACGATGATATCTCCACTGCTGACGACTATGCTAGGAGGAAGAAACGCGCTGTCGAAGGTGCGGTTGCTGTGGTACTTTCTGACTCATACCATAATTCAAGCGTTATTTCCAAAATATAAAATCCTGTTTTAATTATTTCAACGAAGCCAATGGTTTCGTTGTCAAAGCAATAGGACATACAATGTAGATATCGTGTACCAACTGTAATACAACGATGTCTTCGATAAACTACGTAATGCAAACTCAAATAAATTGAACACCGCAATGAGACCCCAAAATACTACAGCAACTTAAAATACATGTGACCGGGTAGCTGTTTTTATAGGTGGACTCAACTGCGCCACTTTGAGGGCAATGAACCCGTCGAGTCTGAGCGCGGAACAACTCGGTCAACTGACGAAGGCGACATTCGACGAGTGTGCGGACGTACTCGGCAGCGCTGAGGGCTACAGTGTCCAACAGTTGGTGACTCTAGCAAACAAGGTCGCCGAGGTATGTTGTTCTCCTCTTGTTTCCCTGTCGACAGGGGTAAGGCTGGACTCGATTCCGTTCCTCGATTTCACTTATCTTTTTCTTCGTCTTATTCTTTTTCCATACAGATCTTGCACTGCTCTCTTCACTCAACTGTCTCCATTCCTATATCTTCAGCTATCATACTGTTGATCACAAAATAGACAAGACAGTCTGTAAGTTGACTTGAGCAAAGTTGTAACAAAAGCTTGATTTGTTGTCACTATCTCCACAGTTACTTCGGAACAAGTATACTAAAAGCTTAGACAAATCTGGGAGGCGAAATTTAACTTGCATACGCAAAACGATATTTTCAGGAAATATGTGTTATACTGAAGGGCGAATTGGTGAATCTATGAAGTAAATATGAGAATATATTGTCACACAAATGATCTCGTAGATGTTACTGCAAATGCTTTGATCCACAACTGGGAAAATATGATGACTCTCATTTTCAAGATGTCTGCTAATTACTCCGTAATGAGAATAAAAGTATAAGTTGAAGAACAAAATGCATAATATCTGTAAGTTGGTTTGTTCATGATCAATACAACAATACCAAAAGCACGGAAGACTTCGTGCAACTGGTGCGCCTGAATAGCCCACAAGCATTTACATTACACAGAATTGAGTAACATCTGTCATTTTTCACAAATACAATACGAATTGTAGTATATCCTGGTCAGCGCTTATATTAGTTAGCTTATCCTCGCTATACATGAGTGAATTGTCACACTCATATGGCCAATTAGATGGTATGTCAAATTTGAATAATCATAAGAAAGTTTAATGGTAACAGGCTTTGTAGCCGAAGAATCACTGCCAACCAATTACCGTGTTAACTTGATTCCGCTGTAATTGCGATTACAGTCCAACACCGAAAGGATGCCAGCTACAATGAATACTTGGACAAACATATGTTTGTATGAGTGAATTTAAATCGACACACGGGGCAGTTTATATTATAACCGATAGCAGATAATATGTGTACACATGTTTGATATGCAACTCTTCTGCATTTATAGTAATACTATGTACTTGACACGTGTGGAAACTGTAAAATATGTATCCGAATCTTGCAGTTCTACAAGTTGCTCGAGGACAACACTCTGTCACAATCTCTTGGTGTGATCCTTCTTGCTGTGTCCGAGACCTTGAAAAGGTCCATTAACTGGGGGTCAGACGACATCACGGCAGCCGTTGGGAGGGTGGACAGTGGCGCCAATAAAATGCAGGTACTGTGGTTGTTGTGTAGCTTCTAAGTCTTAATTGTTGATTGTTTGTTCCATGGCCTCGAATCAGCCAGGGTGGTAATTATTAACAGGAGGTTCGCTGAATTGGTCGTTTTTAAAATGGGAATATATCGACGGCGCTGAATAGCAATGAGCTTTGTGTTTAAACAAACCTACGTCTATTTTTTGTCAACATAGTTATTTATATTAATCCAGCGGATCGGTGCAGAAAAATAACGGAGTTGTGCACGTTTTGATAAAAGCATGACGCTTGGCACATCTATTCTACATACTAATCGAACCATTTTAAAAATTAGAGGCACTAAGATTTCTCTGCGTTCCGAAATGGCAGCCTTTTTAAAAATGGCCGCCAAATCCAACTTCTCCATATTCACAACTGTTTGTATAAATGGCGGTCTTCGACACACATTTCTGCATATCTAAGTAATTACGGCACTTGGAGCCGCGCTTTAAACCCTATATTTTGCCATCAACTCTAGGTTATTTAGGTCGTAAGATACAGGAATGGCAGGCAATACTGGACGCCATCTTTAAAATGGCAGGTATCTGAATGTCAACGAAGGATAATAGAAATACACCCGGTATTTAAAATTGTCGCACATTTTAACCTATATTTGACAACAACTTTGTGGCTCTGGGTTGTGTAGTTCATAAGATACGGGAATAACAAGATCTAAGGGTGCCATTATAGAAACTGATAGATATATGAATGTCACGAAGGTCAAACGTAAAATATTTGAAATTGCTTCCGAGAAATCTATACATAAACATACGAACTATGGCTCTGTGCGACATAATTACTACGATATGGTGAAATTATATTGACGACCGCCATCTTTAAATCGTATCATGAACAATTGTCTAACCTATCCGCTGGAGGATATTCTGAATGTTGCCTTTACAATTTAGTGGGCCAAACAAACACATTTACTAGAAATGTTTCGGGCTTATTACACTTAATTTAGCGGGATGTATACCAATATCATATTTATTCAACTATTAAAAACATTACATTAATTAATATTAAAACAGCGAATAACAATAAGACGTAATAAATAATTCGTCTCCTAACTAAAATAATGTTTGTGCTCCCTGACCATAATTGTATTGCGAACGCATTATTGAATAATAACTCAGAGGTGACTCTCTGGCAGGATGGTTGATAATGTCGCGTGACGAAGAAACATTTGTTTTTTTACAGTTGTTGATAGATATATTTTGTTTGCAGTATAAGTCTACGTTTCAAATATGGAAAACGAAAAATAATGGAGTTACGTTAGACTCCACGAAGCTGACCGTTTTAAGGAACATGCTATGTGGTATGGACGCCAGCGATGTAGGACCAGTGAACAATGACGAATACGAGTAAGGATTACGTGATCTTCTGTTAATACAGCCGTGTGCTTCTTTCTGGGAAACTCCCATCTTGTGAATGCTGCGTGTTTCTCTGTACACAGTTGTAACACTGCAGACAAAAACACTGGTTAGTTACAGTGAGCTAGTAACTTCCGTTACCCGGAATCAGAACGGGAACGACGCGAACGCCACAATCATCAACAGAACATGCGATTAACCCAGTTTACAACTGCAGTATCTCCAACTGAGCGTGTTTGTAATATGTTTTGTTTAACATTTTAACATTTCGCGGTCGAAATATTCAAATTGTGAATACCGTTTCGTGGTTATTAAAGCAATTTAGTATACGGTATGTCATGAGCATATTTAGTCTAGTTTCATGAACAGGCACACACACACACACACACACACACACACACACACACACACACACACACACACACACACACACACACACACACACACACACACACACACACACACACACACGCGCGCATTTTCGCTGAGGTGAGCTGTGGTGTATTCTTTCAGGAAAGCTGCCAGAGTTATCGGAGCGGTGAAATGCTTCGAACCAGCTCAGCTGAAAGCGTGGGCTAATAAGACTGTCGCATACGGAGAGACTCTCTCTATGTCCGACCTCACCACTATCGGTGTTGTTATAGGTAGGTGACTGGTTGTACAGTTGAATCTGACTTTACACTCACCTCGGATATACAGGCACCCCGCAGACAAGATCACCTTGTGGCAGTTCCAAATTATTTCCATAGCAGCAAAATATAGGATATTAATCCCGCTAATACGGTCACCTTGCTATACAGGTCACTTTTACCCAGTCCCGATGGTGAATGTAATCGTGAGGTTCCACTGCATTTGTCAGATTTCGCTTCATAAGCATTGTATTCCACACCGCCACACTACATCAACTCACACGTGCCGTTCCGTGACCAAGCACTCTGGTATATCGAGTACGTCAGGGACTGTGGCCACAACATTTAAAGTGTCCTCCCTTCTCAACGAGTCGTATCTACCATCTATCACATAGTTCCATTATAATATACTCCTGATGTATACCCTCTTTGTTGTAAACTGCCTTGGTGTTATTATAATATAATACAAACATAACACAATTGTGCATAAATATAGCTTATGGGCCCATGATATGTAACTGAACAATAATACTCTACTGTGTAAGATGATTATTTTACATACAAGATATTTCGTCAGTATTATTATTCAATTTTTTAACGTATATGACGGTATATATGAATCGTATGTAGATATTTATGTAATATTGGTATATAAAAAAACATTTATAAAATAAAATATTATATTATTTTATTTTGCTTATTTTATGTTATGCAGATTTGTATGTGCAATTGCATAAGGTGCATCGTTTGCAATGGGAAATTTTACATCCCCTTATGTGTAACAGTCTATTATTTACTGGCGGGTTTACCTAAAAATATTCATTAATTCATAACAATTTACGTTCATTCAGCCGGAAAGGACAGCGCCTTCTTCAAGACACTGGAACCTGCGAAGATTGCCGGCATTACACCACTAGCCGTGTCAACGCTTCCCGTGGATACCTTCAAGGTGACTTGTGAATTACAACGATAGTTAATACGATTATAAAGATGACGAAAGCGTTGATAATGGTAATACGTTCTTTGTAGCATATCACGGTGTGCTTCATGGCTATAACCCTGGAATTTATACTTTTCGTAGCGAGAAAAACCCATATACAGCTGTACTACTACAATCACAAACAGCGTTATGAGAAAATATCCATAATGCTTCTCATTGTTGGTCAAGAGTGTTCGTGTCCGTGTCTAAGAATTATGATGTACTTGGATGGAGTTGGTGCCACTGTTGCTACCTTCCTATCAAGATATGCCACACACATTTAAAAAATAGAAGGCAATGGAATATGTACGTGCGGCAAAGGACAACATTAACACTCGAAGGGACAACATAATCAAAATGTTCCTTTTTGACAATATATTTTTGAAGAACGTGTATATTGATTTTCAATAACTATTCTCACACTTCACATATCGATAGAGTTCTCATGAAACTATATAAGTGAAAAAGTAGATTTTGCAAGATACCAAACAATTGTTTCTTTTTGCATCTTATAGGTATAATATATATATATATAGCTACAGTACATTTGATGTAGTATCACCTGCAGGGTTACATGAGAACATGCGCAATGATTGTCAGTTTCAGTTTAGTATAGAAGTCAATCTGCACAAAAAGAAACGAGGTTTCACCAGAACGCCATGTGTGTGTACAAAGTGTGTGTGTGTGTATGTGAATATATATATATATATATATATATTTATATATATATATATATATATATATTTATATACACACACACATATATACGATTAATGGGGCAGTATATATATATATATACACAAGAGAGAGAAAGGTGGTAAGGTAGTATATATTTAGGTACTCCACAGACGTACAACCTGTAAAAGAGCTTGACACCCCTTCTTATGGAGTCATGCCGTGTAATTTAAAACCACTCACGCACGCACGCACGCACGCATACACGCGCATGCATGCATATGCACGCATGCACGGACGCACACTCACACACAAACACACACACACACACACACACACACACACACACACACACACACACACACACACACACACACACTCACACACAAATCAAAATGAAGGACAACCTTTATGACGATAGAGACGCAATCATTGGCAAAAGCCATCGTCAAGATGCTGTGCGAGATGACGAAACTGAAATGAATCTAAGTGTACCGTACTGAATTTGTCCATTTGTAGGCATTGACCGATGACCAGTTAAGTGCCCTGACCACAGACCAGATTGCAGCCATCACGGAAAGTCAAAAAGTTGCCTTGACCGATGCCCAAAGGGAGCTTTTCACTCGGAATAATGAACATGGGTCATCCGAACCTCGCGGGGATACGACGGGAGAAAATGGCGGTAGTAGCAACCCGGCTGGCAACGGTCAGGATGTAACTCCGACTGGCAATGGCCAAAGTGGCACTTCTTCTGGTAATGACCAGGGTGGCACTACTTCTGGAAACGGTGAGGGTGTCACTCCTTCTGGAAATGGCGAGGTTGGCACTTATTCCGGCAATAGCCAGGGTGGTACTTCGACTGGCAATGGCGAGGGTGTCACTCCTTCTGGAAACGGTGATGGTGTCACTCCTTCCGGAAACGGCCAGGGTGGCACTCATTCTAGCAATGGCGAGGGTGGCACTCCTACCGGCAATAGCCAGGGTGGCACTCCGACTGGCAATGGCGAGGGTGGCACTACTTCTGGAAACGGTGAGGGTGTCACTCCTTCTAGAAATGGCGCTCCTTCCGGCAGTGGCCATAGTGGCACTCCTGGTAATGGCGAGGGTGGCACTCCTACCGGCAACGGCCAAGGTGACACTACGTCTGGAAAAGGTGATGGCGGCAAATCAACAGGCACTACTTCTGGAAACGGTGAGGGTGTCACTCCTTCTGGAAATGGCGCTCCTTCCGGCAGTGGCCATAGTGGCACTCCTTCCGGCAGTGGCCAAGGTGGCACTATGTCTGGAAAAGATGATGGCGGCAAATCAACAGGCACTACTTCTGGAAACGGTGAGGGTGTCACTCCTTCTGGAAATGGTACTCCTACCGGCAACGGCCAAGGTGGCACTACGCCTGGAAAAGATGATGGCGGCAAATCAACAGGCAATCTTCCGAAGCCAAGAGACACCGTCAAACTACCAAAGAAACCGAGTGACATGGAATCGTCAGACATGGTGGCTTTCATCCAGAAACAGGGCATCACCGCCATAGACCCGACGCAACTTAGTGCGGTTAGGAAAGAGGTGGTAAGTGGAAATGTTTTAAAAATACATTGAATCTGGTTTTATTAATTTAAATATGACAGTAATACTCTTTGTCAAGTGTCTTTGCATTTGGAAAAGACAATGGTTGTGTATATCTCACATTATTCTATACATGCACTAGTACTGGTGAACAGAGCAATATGTTTTAATAATGGTGAATAATTAGTATTATATTATTAGGAAAGTGGTGTTGTATAGGTTTGAAAGTAAGTAGCCAAGAGTGCTTCCAATGTGGGTTTTTGTTAGTATCTTCTGTTACGTTTCACTGAGTTGACATTAAGTTCAAACCTTAATTTATATTATACTTATATTATTCTTCCAACATCATAAACAATTTCACTACTTTTAAACGTAATGTTTATAGATTATCTCTTTAGTGACAGTGACAGTTTTATTATAGACGGATTTTATATAATATCAATTTGATTATGTACGAGGTTTCGTTTTTTGTTATTTGGGTGAAATATACATTTATTTTGGAAAACAGGCTCACAATTATTCGTGTAAACACAATTTAAAAAATGCAAGAAATAAGTGGTAGAGAATGTACTTATGGGAGAATATAACGATTTGATACAGTATTTGTAGAATGTATTATTAGCTTACAATGAATTGCTTTAATATCTTCGCTTGAACTGAACAAACGCGATGTGTATCTGCAAGCTGTACTTATTGTTTCAGCTTGCAAACAAGGACGTACTGAAGAGCCTACAGGCACAGTCTCTGACTCCTGCACAGAAGCATGTCGTCAACGCAGCTGTGAAGGAGGAGATCACGAAACAGCTGGCTGGAGACTTTAGTGCCGACTACGTAGCCAGGTAACGCATAGTAGTAGTAGTAATAATAATAAACTTCTACAGCAGGAATCTGAGCTCAGAGGCGCAACATACAAAAATCATTGGGCAAAGTCGTTAACAAGGATAAGCAAGAGTCATCATTAGAGCAATGGGCCTGAGATTTGTTTACGAAAGGTATCTACAGTGCTGTTAAAATGAAAGTGAGTTGATTCCAGTTGTTGGGTGCACCTACAGAAAAACACACTTTCCAGTGTCAAGCTTAGTTTTTGAAACAAAATGTTGTTCTGAAACAAATGATCTACCCACTTTCACGACTCCCCAACTGACACATGGCACACAAGGGGCGATCTAACAGTTAGAGTAGCAGTCGAAGTCCAGATATAATACTTGACTGCAGCATGTCTGTGTGATGTCGTAGCTCGAAAATGTGCATGTTTCATTACAAGAAACGTGTGTGTTTCAGTGCTGGCGATGCCGTTAGTAAGGACTTAGTTAAGGAAATGTCGGACGACCAAGTGGAGGCGGTCGTCAAAAGCGAGGACTTTACGGCAACAGCAAAAACGGTAAGTCACATTGGTAGCACTTCCGATAACGCACTGCTACAACAGTTATGCTTTAGCGCCTAGTTCGGTTATTGAAATTCTTTAAACGAATTTACATGAAAACATCTTAGAACTGCAGCACAAACACAATGACTGTGACAGTCTCGTCGTTATCATTAGTGCTACTTCACAAACATACTCAAATAGGCACGCGCGCACACAAGCACTCACCCCCCCCACACACACACACTTTGAACACACACACGCACACACACACACACACACGCACGCACGCGCGCGCACACACACACACACACGCACACACATACGCCCGCGCGCACACACACACACACACGCACACACACGTACACGCGCGCACACACACACGCGCGCACACACACACGCACGCACACACACACACGCGCGCACACACGCACGTTCGCACGCCCACACACACACACGCACACACACACACACATTGAACACATTGGTATGAATCAAATTTTTTCAGTTGCGCGCCTTCTCCAGCAAGGTGACAGCCATGTTGGAAAAAGAGGTGTCATCGGCAGCCGTGGTGACAAAACTGGAGAGTTTGTCGAAGGTAATGGCGGCGGTGAAACCCGCTGTCATGGCGAAAGTTATCAAGAAGATCGAGAAGGTCGACAAGGAGGTGCTCGCGAAGTTTAAAGATGCGGATTTGACCCCGGAACAGGTAATGGTGATGATGACGACGACGACGACGACTTTGATGATGTTGATGATGGCGATGAATACGACTGCGATGATGTATAAAGAGGAAATTGAAAGTACATTTTATATGTTATGTAATTTGACTTTTTAAATAGCAACGAGGTAGCAAAGGTTTTAATAGTTGATTTCGTAGTTAATAATACCAGCATTTACTATGTGATTCCATGATGTGTATTTGTGTGTATATGTGTGTGCGTGCGTGCGTGCGTGCATGCGTGCATGCGTGCGTGAATGAATGAATGCGTGCTTGTGGAAAATTCATGTTATAACGCACTACATTTACTTTCAGGGTCGTTTATTCGCTAACCGCTTTTTGGCAGACAACAAGGTAAGTTCTATTTTTATTCATTTTGTTTATATTTAATCTTACAGAGGTGATTTAATTACACCGATAATACATGTTTGACCTTGTCAGTTTAGTTAGGCATTTCCTCGATTTTTTTTATTATTGAAAAGGGTGTCTTTTGTATGACATACAGCTGTAAGATTTGTTTTCAATTTACAGAACCTGTCATACAAATTATTAATATTTTTGTAAACGTTTACAAAATTGAGCTTTTAAGAGAAGCTCATAGAATGTTTATAAAAAAAATATATTGTTTGTGCTATATTAGATGTATGTCAGTTTACGTTAGAACAGTTGAACATCACGATGTACAATTGTAATGTGTTCGCGTCGCTAAGAACTCGATTCGTCTGCCTGTAGTTCGACATGGCTAAAAAGACTTCAGCGGAAGTGAAGACGTACTTCAAGGAGATACCGAAGTCGGTGCGACAGAACATACCGTCTGACAGTCTGGGCGACGATATGCCCGCCGACACAGCCATGCAACTCATGGAGCTGTTTGTCAAACCCCAGGTCGAAGCTAACGAAGTGCCGGACGCCCACAAGGCGACATTGGAGTCGGTGTCGCCCCTCCAACTGACACTTTACACGATGGTAATCTATTAACCGCTCTAATAAATATACATGTGGCAATAGCACCGTATTGAATTTATATACATACTCTTGTTGACAGGAGATTTGAAGTTTACCATTGCAGTATTTTAGCAATTTCTTCAAAAGGGCTACACGAATGTATGCGTTGCTATTTGCGATGTTATGCGCGATACGATGCGCGGTGGCCTTTTCGGACGTAGCATGGCCCATAGCATCGCGCGACGCGCGTTACATGAGCGTAGCATCGCACGTAGTATCGCGCATCATGCATAACGTATTGCATCATCGCTCATCGCATTGCTAAATTCGGAACTAGCGGAGCGTAGTGAATTATTGCCAATTATTAGGCAACGATACGGATGCTTTGACACAACGCTAACTTGAAGTGCATTCTTCGCGTTTGTTACAGGAGAACTGCAAACGACAATCAATGTTTGTGTTTGATTGCAGGCGACTAACCAGGACTTGTCCAGGATCAGTAGCACCGAAATGATGTCAATGCTAGTCAAATCGAAGGCCATGACCATTAAAGACATAGATGCTATAGGCGAGAAACTGTGTCAGATCGACGTAGACTCTTTCTCGGCACTATTGTCTTCACCTGCTGTGGTTAGTATATATACCATTCGTTACTCGAAACGTGCAGCATTTCCCGCATGACGTTCGGGTTTTTATTTAAACTTGTCAATAACATTAAAACAAACGTTTCATGTGATACCTATTGGATATATATATATATATATATATACACATACATACACACACACACACACACACACACACACACACACACACACACACACACACACACACACACACACACACACACACACACACACACACACACACACACACACACACACACACACACACACTTATATATATATATATATATATATATATATATATACCACGCTTATTCACAGACTATGAAAATTAAACATGCTTATCACGACATTTACATAGCCAGCTGGACGATGACAGTTTACCTAAAACGAAACCAAAACGTTCGGGAAGGCTAACCTCTACAGGACCGCTGTAATATATGGGATAACGGTCATTTTTCCGACTAAGTGGGTCTTTCGTCAAGTTCGCAGACACTATAGTTTTGAGTACGTCGTATGTTTATTTTTAGTGTCAGTTGTGGAAGCTTTAACATTTTGGCATAGTATTGCTGACTGATAAATGTATGTAAATTTGTCTTCTGCCAGGGAGCGAAGGTGTTTGAGATGTGCAACGGCCTGCACAAGCTGTCCCCGTCGACTTTGTCTAAATTTGGTCCGCTCATTGCATTCGCGTCGCCTTCTAGCATTGAGAAGCTGTCAGCGAATGACGCCGATTTGCACAAAGTGGTCGGCGCCTTCTGCAAATATTCCAGCGCTGCGTCACGGGCACAAGTGAGTAAAGAGTCCAGAAAGGAAAATGCTGGCACATTCTACTTGGAAATGTTATTCCAGAAATGTTCAACACTTGTTACCAGCTCTTTTTGTGGAGTGCATACATCCTTATTAGTCACTGGGTTGCACATATGAGGTGTGCTTTTTGACACCGTGGTAAAGCCTAGATGACTTTTGATAAAGGTCGAGTTTATAACACCACTGTTACTCTTGTCTACGTGGTACGGTGCCAGACAGCTTCTTAAACGTTCACTTACATGCAATAATGTGAAAGTCTCATGGAGAATGTGTTTGTGAACGTCGAATAGTCTAAGGTTAACTGCAGCGATTCACAATTGTTCAAGTTATTGCTCTGCTTAGATTTGGAAGAACATGAGAGGAATAAGTTTCTGTGACTGATACCACCAGAGCATATTTCGCTCCTGTGGAATTGTGTGAAATTTATGACATGGGGATGAACATGGGGTATCTTCCTCCAGCCACGATGAACATCTCTGCCCCATTTCAGAAGTAGAAGCAACGCATACCTACATTCGCCTTAAAACTGTAACACGTGTTAACAGATATGTAACAAATATTCTTATCAATTGAAATAACTCCATTACTTATACTCATGAGTGAACAAGGAACAACCGCCTCGACAGTAAAATCACGCATTTCTATTCACTAGTTACGTGCTTCCTAATTCTCGTGTGGGTCAGAACAGTGACAGTGGGGGAGATGGCTATCCAGGGTGGGAGATATCCAGAGGTAAACAGATCGCCACACCAACACCATATTGATTTTGTTCTCAGATGAATGCATTTGTGGACATTGTCAAACGTAGACTACAGGCACAAGGACTGGCTGACCAGAGCAATGTTACAAGCTACAACTGCTTAATGCCATACCTCGGGTAAGTGTTGATCATTATTTCTACCATAAAACAAGTATCGATTTGTGTTCGCTTAACTTCATTTGTTTTTCAGTCTATGCTCTAGTAGCCTATAGCAACACTGTGCTCTAGAATTGGTTGATACTATCAACATAAACCCCTCTGCACCACAAACAATGTTTATGACAATGATGAAATGATGACAAATTACAGCGTAGTTGGAAACGTAATTATTTAAGTATTCTCTTCTTTTCTTTTACTTTCAGTCTCTCTGTATCTGTCTCTGTCTGTCTCTATCAGTCTGCTTGTATGTCTCTCTCTCTCTCCTTCCCTCTCTCTTCTCATCTCTCCCTTCTCTCTCTAGCTTTTTGAATATTTGAATGCGTCGAACACCATTTCAATCCGACTCCCCAGTCACGTGACGTCACCAGTTCGTTTTTTGTAGCTCGACCTTCATGGATCAGTTGGGAACGGCGCAGGATAAGGCAGCTATGTGCAAGATCCTCGCGTGCGCCGACCTCAACGTAATAGAGATGAAGAGCGTCCGAGCCGTGCTCAACTTCTGTCTCAAGGTGGTTGCTGCTTCACATTCTATTTGACTTGACAGGCTTACTTAGTTCATGTTTCTTGTAATACGAACATCAAACGCTGAGTTCGGTTTAAATGCGTCTCAAGTCTCTCTTATTTGCTTCCAATTGATAGGCAATACATTATCATGGTCCTAACTAGACCCACATTACTACTATGCCACGGAATGTAGAATGTTTTCGTATTATGTTAAGAGCGTACATTAGTATTGTCATTGTAGTCGGATGCAGCTGCATGTTAAGACTACAACTTGGAGATGAGATTGCGTGCGAGGATGATATAAGTTGTCATTAATGTATCACATCAGTGGCAGTAACGGGTATTGAAACGATTCGTGTTTCAGCCGGAGTTTAGCCTTACCCTGAGGACGCTGTCGTGTCCCGAGTCGTCTGACGTCAAAGGCTTCATGTACGCGCTGCAGCAGAAGCAGCTGGTCAACATGGCGACATGTGTCGACGTGCGTGGAGCGATTGATGGACTCAACGAACAAGTGGCCGACTGTGACGCGCGCCACAAACTTCTCGACTGCGTGAAGCAAGAGTTTGTGTAAGTTATATAATCCGGCAGCAAAGCATATATACAACGACGACAATCTGGAGACGTTCGTCCAATTAATCGATTGTTTTCCTCCGCAAACTGTAGCTTCATGTTGGCCTTTTCATATCAGCAATGTCAGATGCGGCCGAGTTCAAAGCAATGTTGCCGCGCCGTACCGCTAATTTGATAAAAGGACAGTTGACATTTGTATTTATAATATCACACCATTTCTAAATTAAGATGTCGATCATGACAGCACTCTAATACTTAACTACCT
Source organism: Escarpia spicata (assembly GCA_963995525.1). Classification (NCBI taxonomy): domain Eukaryota; kingdom Metazoa; phylum Annelida; class Polychaeta; order Sabellida; family Siboglinidae; genus Escarpia; species Escarpia spicata. The sequence goes on along the minus strand of OZ023210.1, from coordinate 55,297,883 downwards.
AATTGAAAACGTATTGAACATTGCTTCTTTTTATTAAACGAAGCAAACATTTCAGCTCAGGCAAATTATATGGACAGACAACGTCGCTTCCGTGATCATTCATTATGCAAGCAATCCATCTATCATAGACGACATATATTTATACGTTAGTAAATTACAATCAAATACCGCAATTCCACATGAACAATATTTATACATTAGTGTCTCCAACGTCAGGTTAGCATTTGTTATATAATATATCTTATGATTATGCCGCAGGATAAACAACACCGACATCCTCATGCAAGTTGGTTCTCTGTGTGATCAGTTTACGGACGCCGACTGGACCGCAATTCCAGGAGTAAGTAGTCGTAGTTAGCCTATGTCTGATTTAGTATGCCCCATCGCCTCACTCAACTGTGTCCTCGTGCCACCTGGTCGCAGTGGTTGCTATAGATAGAGACCGGTGTATCACGAATCAGTAATATGCTATACATATTTCCTGCGGGTTCTTGTACTTTCCTTGACGCTATCTATCAAGGGCATGTGTTATCATAGTGTGAGCCCAAACACAAATTCCCATACTGTGTCAAACTTTCTACGAACAATAAAGGGTTTTCAATTATTTTATATATATATATTCGTGTCATAGTCCCATCCGTTTCCATATTCCAGGTGATAATCGCATTGGCATGTTGTATCCAATTTGTACAAATCAATCGGGATTGCCATTGGCTTAAATGTCCGGATGATGGAACAGACAATGATTGAACCACGGCTCCAGTTGTTGTGTCTATCACACGCTAATAGTTGCACAGTACGGATACGGTAATAACTGCTATTATTGTTATCATCATCATGATTACAAGATATTTTCTGTAGTGCATAACTCATCCAAACCCAACCTCAGAAACTCAAAAAGATGGTTTAGTCTTAAAATTGATATACGCAGTGTTAAGTTGTCAACAACGGAATGTTTGACACCAGTTGCATGACTGTATTTGCAATTTATAAAAGCGATCTTGAGGGTTGTATTCCATTACGGATTGAATGTCTGTGACATTTCTCTTGCAGACCGAGCTGTACATGCAGATATGTTGTTATGTTGAATGCCTGTGAGATTTCTCTTGCAGACCGAGCTGTACATGCAGAGATGTTGTTATGCTGAATGCCTGTGACATTTCCCTTGCAGACCGAGCTGTACATGCAGAGATGTTGTTATGTTGAAAGCCTGTGACATTTCCCTTGCAGACCGAGCTGTACATGCAGAGATGTTGTTATGCTGAATGCCTGTGACATTTCTCTTGCAGACCGAGCTGTACATGCAGATATGTTGTTATGCTGAATGCCTGTGACATTTCCCTTGCAGACCGAGCTGTACATGCAGAGATGTTGTTATGTTGAATGCCTGTGACATTTCTCTTGCAGACCGAGCTGTACATGCATATATGTTGTTATGTTGAATGCCTGTGACATTTCCTTGCAGACCGAGCTGTACATGCAGATATGTTGTTATGTTGAATGCCTGTGACATTTCCCTTGCAGACCGAGCTGTACATGCAGAGATGTTGTTATGTTGAATGCCTGTGACATTTCCCTTGCAGACCGAGCTGTACATGCAGAGATGTTGTTATGCTGAATGCTTGTGAAATTTCCCTTGCAGACCGAGCTGTACATGCAGAGATGTTGTTATGTTGAATGCCTGTGACATTTCTCTTGCAGACCGAGCTGTACATGCAGAGATGTTGTTATGCTGAATGCCTGTGACATTTCCCTTGCAGACCGAGCTGTACATGCAGAGATGTTGTTATGTTGAATGCCTGTGACATTTCTCTTGCAGACCGAGCTGTACATGCATATATGTTGTTATGTTGAATGCCTGTGACATTTCCCTTGCAAACCGAGCTGTACATGCAGAGATGTTGTTATGCTGAATGCATGTGACATTTCCCTTGCAGACCGAGCTGTACATGCAGAGATGTTGTTATGTTGAATGCCTGTGACATTTCTCTTGCAGACCGAGCTGTACATGCAGATATGTTGTTATGTTGAATGCCTGTAACATTTCTTGAGGTGATATGATGGGTATGCTACAAAACGCAAAGATTCCGTATAACTGTACGTCACTGACCAATTATTGTAAATGTTTAAATGAAAGAGCTGTTTTTGTTTTTATCCAAGAGCTGCGAACACTACTTAGCCACTGATGACATACACGTGAATAAAACAAACATTCAATATCTAACACCGCACGGTGTGCAGTATCAGGCCACACCCCTCCTGTAATACAACATTGAGAATGCAGCTTCCGTGGCGTTGTCTCGCTATGTAAAGAGTGCGTACGTTTGTGCCCGCAGCCCAATTGACCTGCGACACGGTGATGACGCTCGGAGACTCGGTCGTCGACCTGTCTGTTTCGGAGCTCGGCACACTCGGAAACGACGACTTCGAGAACTGCGTTGCCAAACTCGGCGCCATGAGCGGCTTCTCGCGGGAGCAATGGCAGACGCTGGCTGACGTCGCGGTGAAGGTGAGTGCAAATCACCAAGTTTAAACTATTTCGGTATTGTTAAACCTTGTTTATTCACACGTAAAGACTTTGCTGTGGCCTTTGCCTAACCACGGAACACTAAGGCTGCATAATGATGATGATGATGATGAAAGACTTTGCAACATAACAATTATATTAAGTAGTTAGGTGGTATCTCTGTAACACTGGCTCAAATTTTTTGTCTCCGGGTATACATATATTACATCCCTATATGTAATTTGTAGGTGTGGGGCGCAGTGGAGGACTGGGAAAGTGAAAAGTTGATGAAAGCGGCCGGAATCGTGTCTGGACTGTCGAAGGAAAACCTGGCGAAACTCAGGCTGAACTCAACGGATGCTGCCTCGGCCATTGGCAAACACGGAAACTGGACCGCGACAAAGGTAGCTGACCATCTGTCGATTTTAAACAGTATTACTGAGGGTGTTTAAACAGAAACAGTAGGCATCTTGCTAATGCGGGTATGGTTGCTATGTTAGTTGGGAAGTAGTGTGGTTTTTGGTATTCTTTTCGTTGCAGCTGTTGTTCACGCTGTCGTTCCAATTACTTCTGTTTTGTTGTTGTTGGTTTTATTGCAAATAATCTGCTTGACACTGAAAACTATATCCAAACCATGTCACGTATTTATTTGTTTTATGATTAACTAGGATACATTTTGCGATACAACAAGCTTTTGCTCTTAGTGACAGTGTGAACCGCCTGTCATTAACATGTTATGTTTCTTCACCAATCACAGTTAAGGGAGGTTTATGGACAATACAAGAGTGACAAGGTCAAAGGCGATGAATCACAGATCACCACCCTTGACCTCCGCATCATGGGCAATCTTGCTTGCGGCGCAAGTGACGACGATGTCGCATCTATGAATTCGACCGAGTATTGGTGTGTATTTGGATGGAGATACTTTATGTGTAATATATACAGCTGTATATGTATACACACACACACACACACACACACACACACACACACACACACACACACACACACACACACACACACACACACACACACACACACACACACACACACACACACACACACACACACACACACACACACACATACACACACACACACACATACACACACACACATACACACACACACACACACACACACACACATACACACACACACACACACACACGCACACACATATCTAATTTTATAGATGTTCTTATTTATGACTTATGTAAGTCCTAACAGTCTGACGTCAACTAATTTACATATTCAATGAAACATAGTTCAATATTTCCGATTATTAGCATTTATAATAGTTCCTCAACAGCGTATGGTTCATGATTATTTAATAACCTACCCATACATACACATATTTTAATTAAAAACAATACGCAGTTATGTGTTAACATTAACTGGTCAATAACAGTGTTATAACAACTCAACCTTCAATCGAGTTGGTTTGGCAGAGTTTGTAACAACGTTCAGTTCTACGTTATTTTCAGAACATTTAATTAAATAATTCTACTTATCAACGAAAACTCGATGATTTTTGATTACCACTGCTATTCATAGTGTCGTTCCGTCTTCAGCAACGCAGCGAGTGAGATCGGTTCCCTCGACACGTGTGAGACGGCGCAGCTTTTCAGCTGGGCTAGTCACGCCAAGAAGTGTTACGGCGATGACGTCAGCAAGTGGTCTGCTCCGACCATCAAGGCCATCGGCAGTGTCTTGGGTAAGTATCTTCATCAGTCAAGTTGTCTCATCCGTTGTGCTATGTCACAACTCTTAGTCATTTCTATCAGTTGCTGTCGTCTTTTATTCGATGTTCGGGTAGAGATTGGCCTCGAAATGCATGCGACCTCGTTTACGTTTTCTTTGTCCGTCGTCGATCCCGTTTTACTCTCGCTTTCATTTTCCACTCTATTAGAAATCCTACCAAATCTCTCTTCAGAGTCCAGACAGTCATCCCATCTCAGTCAAAGACTTATTCTTCGATCTTCGATATTTCTCAAATCAAACGTATGCCCAAAGAGATGCAATGCTCAATTTTAAAGCAACCAAATCGTGCGCCTGGTTAGTGTGTAATAACCATGCAGCCCTCCACTGTGGAGGGCTGCATTGAGAATGCGAATGAGATGCCATACAGGGAGGAAGTTCAGAGAATGGTTGGCTGGTGTGCGGATACCAATCTCGAATTGAACGTTTCAAAGACTAAAGAAATGATTGTTGATTTTCGTAAAAAAGAAGACTCCCACCCTCTTTCAATAAATGGCGTGGAGGTCGAGCAGGTTGGATCTTTTAGATTCCTTGGAACAACAATTTCAAGCAATCTCAGCTGGTGCACAAACACACTGTGCATTACAATACAGGCAAAACAACGTCTGTTCTTCCTGTAGCAACTCAGGTGATTCGGCATTGCTCAGGAGAGTATGATACGATTCTACCGCGCAATCATTGAAAGTATCCTCACTTTCTCGATTGTAGTGTGGTTTGGCCACGCCAGTCAGGAGGAGAAACAATGGCTAGAAGTTATCGTGAAGGGCGCATCTAGAATCATTGGGCGCGAGTTGCAATCCATTGAATCTATTTACCATGCTCGCTGTGCGCGAAAATCCAAGAGCATTGTACGGGATACTACCCACCCAGCCAACCATCTCTTTGAACTTCTTCCCTCTGGCAAGCGCTATAGAAGTATTAAGACAAGGACCACTAGATTTAAAAATAGTTTTTATCTGCAGGCTGTGAGTCATTTGAACCGTGAGATGCCATGATACTGTTTTCAGTCGGTTTATAGTTTATGTTGGCATGCTAAATTATTTATTTATTATTATTATTATTATTTATTATTATTATTTTATTTTTATTTAATAACTTTACTACATGTATGCACATACTTTTTAACTGTCAACTTAGTTTTTATATCGTCAGCTAATTTATTTATTCATTTATTTATTATTTATTTAACTACATGTATACTTTTTTAATTTTTAGGTAATGTTCAGATGGTATTAATATTATGTTACCAAGTTCACTTTATGTCAATAGATGTACGACTGTCTTAAAATATGTTGGGAGTTGGCCTTGGTTTAAATTTATACTAGTTTTAGCATAGTTTCATAATGTTTCTGATTGTATATTTTGTGTGTGTATGATGGGGGGCAGGGACGACAAGCGCTTGTGTATGTTGACGCCACAATGCCAAGAATTCCTTGTACATTTTAAATGTTACTTGGTAATAAACAGTCTGAACCTGACTCTGAATCTATGTTCCGTGTTGCTGGACGTATTCATTACGTGAGTGGTGTCGTCCTTCCCGGTTCTTTTCACACCAATTTAACTATATGTGTCAATGTTACATGGAAAAGTCGTCTAAGCTACAATGAGTAAATGTCTTCCTCAGTGATTTACAGTGGTATCGCTAATTGTCGCAATACAGTACAACGACTGTGCGTAATAAGCATACGAGTTGTGACTTTATTATGAATGCTATATTACCGCACAAACTTAGATGGGACCTTCAGTGAAATACGTCATAGCATAACAATATTATTTTATGTAATTCTTAATCCTTGTGTTTATTCCCTCGGTAAGCATACCTTTAAAATTACATAAACATATGCCTAATAAGCCACTGTATTAACCAGTAGGTGTATGTTGTTGCTAGCATTGTTACACTTTGCATCTAGCCTGCGTTTATACAAGAATGCATCGTGATTTGTACGTTACCATTTCTGTTCTTTTTCTGACTAACAGGCGGTCTTGCCAAGTCAGACATTGCAAAGATTGCGCACATCAGCGCAGTGCAGCCGTTCGTCATCAGACAGATGCCTGCTATGGTGTTCAACGTACGTACCACCTGTGTGAATGAGAACACATGAAATAATAAAAGCATTACACAGAAGTCGAAAACGGTTCATGATAGTAATATAAATCGAGGTCAATTTTTTAAACAAGTGTTGGCAAATATCGCAACTTATTAATAGTGTCAGGACATTGTTCGAACCGTGTCCTGAGCGCTCATGGTAGACATATGAAGTGAATAGAATAACCTGAAAGAAACAATATATCACGCGTCTCGGTAGTTAGATTTTTAGCATTGTAACTGAGTTACTGCTGCTATTATTAGTGGTAGTAGGCCTAGTAGTCAGTGTTGTGGTGGCAGTTGTGTTGTTAGTTGTGGTGTTTGTAATATGTGACGACATAGATCAAGTAGCAATGCAGCAACAATAACGACAACAATGACGATGGGTGATGCTCTGTGATTGCAGGGATTCACCAAGGAACAGCTGTTGGCGTTCAACGTGAACCAGGCTATGGCCATCGAGTCCCACCAGCTGCAGTCCCTCGACGCCGACAAGCAGCAAGTGATCAAGGACAAGCTCGTCTCCGTCTCCGTCACCGATGACGGCGTAGAAGATAACGGTATGTCGCCATATCATGCCTGCTGTAATACGCGCAAAGGCACTCATACGAACGATACACGCACTCCACCCCACACATACTACACGCACACGCGCGCGCACGCATACACACCACACGCATACGCACACACACACGCACACTCTCACATCACACCGAACCCATACACACCACACGCATACGCACCACACGTACGCACACGCGCACACGCTAGCACGCACAAACACACACACACACACACACTCACACACACACACACATACACACACACATACACTCACATACACATCACACCACACCATTATACACAACACACGCATACGCATACACACCCCACGCACGCACGCATGCACGCACGCACACACGCACACACACATTCACACACAAATACACACACACACACACACACACACACACACACACACACACACACACACACACACACACACACACACACACACACACACACACACACACACACACACACACACACACACACACACACTCACACACACACACACACACACACACACACACACACACACACACACACACTCACAGACACATCATACCGTATGCGTTCTACCCTGTCAATATGTAACCGATTCTAAGCAACGGAAATTGACTAGTTTGCACTAACCGTAATATCTGGCCCAATGTTCAGGACGATACGGGGCTGAGAAATTCTGGAGACATGTGCTCTTACGAGTAACTGTTTATCCGTATTGTTTCACTCTTGTGTGCGTGCAAACTATACAATATGGTGTTTTCTGTCCACAGGAGGCGGTGCCGACATCATCCAGGTGTCACTGGGCCTCGTCCTCACTCTGCTCGCCGCCGCCACACTCAGCGTGTGAACGGAAACAACTCAACGTTCGGCAGCAACAACGGCCAACTAAAACTGCAGATAATGTATAATTCGGTCGATTTGACATGTGTTTAATTGTGTTAGCACTTGTGTGTGTTATAAACACCCCATCAATTTCACACGCAGACATTTATGCTGTATACTTACACCGCGGTGTGGCAAGCGACAAGGAACCGGTGTGTCAAATGATGTAAGCATTTGGAGGCGTTGTTACACACCAGGTGATTATAACGGTGTTATTTGTTATGCGAATATTTCTGTGATATACTTAAATATCTGTGATAATGTTGAATATATGGTTATATGTTATTCTACCATATTATATGTAATGTTATATGTTTCACTGGTTAATTGTATTTCTTTTCAGGAACGTAACCTTCTCAACTTCTCTCACGACATTTTGTTTTAGGTAGAGGTTAGATCAACGGCGGAAACACAATCCAGGTATAAGCGAGATAGGCAAGATTTATACAAAAACACTTAGAACGACAGCGGAGTATTTCCCTATTGGTGGCAGGTTGCTTCGTTATCATGACGATATTCTTTCTTAACAAAGCCATAGCCATTGCTGTCTGGCGGAATCAATATCATACTGACTAATCTACCTTACCTATCACAGAACTATCGTGTTATGTCATTGTGTTGGTAACAATAAGAAAATGTGAAATATATTAATTACGTATTGTTAATTATACATAGTGTTTATCACGGAAGTTGACTGCGGATAAAACGTCTGAGACACCACATGACATTTAAACAAACTAGTTCACTAAGTACGCATTCACAATCAATCGCAGAATCCATTTGATTATGTAAATAGTTCTGTTCTAGCTGGCTAGGATTAGACAATGCTTCACCCATGTTTGTTCAATTGTCTGTTGCATTATGACGACGTGTATGTCCCCAGTCAGGTTCTGTTAGAACCTGTGTTTACCGATGTATTTATGATGCACTCTGAGTGGTTAATAAACTGTTTGGCTGGCATAACGATCTTTTGTGTCTCTGTAATTAACGTGACACGTGATGCTCATGAATTTGAATGTGCGGAAGGAAGCACGCCGAAGTTTCATAATATCAAACAATATCATTTAGGCATGCACCTCTTCCTAGCGGTTAAGTGCAGTCAGTTTCGTTCGTCCAACACGGTTCCGATTATCTAAACTCAAACGTCAAGTGTAAACCGCTTGGGTGTATATCAAGAAAATCACACGCTATGCTGTCAATACTGTCGCTTTGAAATTGTGTACCCCCGGACGAATTTCAAAAAAGTCTAAATCTACGAACCACCCCATGGGCCCGTTAGATCACACACACACACGCACGCACGCTCGCACGCACGCACGCACGCGCGCACGCGCGCGCAGACAGACAGACAAATAGAGAAAGAACCATATTATTGATAATAGACATGTTACACATTACAGGTTGTCATAAGCCGTCCCATGAATGCAACATGGCAGCGACTTATTTTCAAGATGGTTGCCAGGATGCCAATTATCATTTGTGTATGATGTGAGCCAATACATCGGCAAACTGGGTTTTTTATTGAATTTTCACAGATTGGAGATGTAACTGAAGAGCGCTTCCAATGTTAAAAACTTACAGTTTTGAAGCATATTTGCTCCCCCGTAGTTGTCCTTTTTCTACACCACAATTGGTGTTTGTCATGGTTCATCTAAGACTTGTTTTTAAAGACAAATAATCCGTTTAAGATATTGTTACCAGTAGATTGTCCTTTTATCGAGCAGTTGGTTCGTTTCCCAACTAGTAGGAACAAAACTGTTTTTCCATTCAGGTTCTTCCTCTTAATAAAATGCCTTTATAAAGAACCTTTGCCTTTGAAAGGCCATTGAAAGTGTCCTTTCATGACATTGACCTAAGCAGGTAAACTGCCTTTCCTGGAAAATATAGCCCAGGTTTATATAAAAAACACAGTCACATAAAAATATACAATATGAAGAGTATGTCTATTATGGGCCAATGACTTGTGATAAGGCAGGATTGGGACAATGCGCTCACTATGTACGTAAAATACGCCCTGTTGGTAACATTTGTTATAAAATGACACAACGGCAGATATTACACGTGTCCTGGTATCGCGTGTATATATATGTGTGTGTGTGTGTGTGTGTGTGTGTGTGTGTGTGTGTGTGTGTGTGTGTGTGTGTGTGTGTGTGTGTGTGTGTGTGTGTGTGTGTGTGTGTGTGTGTGTGTGTGTGTGTGTGTGTGTGTGTGTGTGTGTGTGTGTGTGTGTGTGTGTGTGTGTGTGTGTGTGTGTGTGTGTGTGTGTGTGTGTGTGTGTGTGTGTGTGTGTGTGTGTGTGTGTGTGTGTGTGTGTGTGTGTGTGTGTGTGTTTCCATGTGTGTGTGTTTCCATGTGTGTGTGCCCCTGCTTGTGTGCGTGAGTGTATGCGTGTTTCTGGAGCGTGCCGAGTGTGAAATACTGTCCGTAATCACTAATCAACATGTAAGACTTATATGTGAACGTATTGGAAAAGGAACATACAACATTTAAATACAAATAGCAAATCCATGTGTCACTTGTAATATATATGTTCGTCACTTTCGCAGGTATTGATCCCAACTAGGAACAACTTTGCTATAAGAAATATAAGAATAGAAACCTTCAAAAGGAGGCAGGATACATGGTTGTGTTCGATCAATTTCGAAATAACATTGTAACAGTGTATACAATTTAATTATATTCGTAATGATATTTAAAATTAAGTTAGTCATATTCGTCTTAGTTTCAGTAACAGTGTTGATAACATACACACACGCACGCACGCACGCAAGCACGCACGCACGCACACATACACACACGTATCTAATATTCGTTATTATGACATCATTTAACAAGATTTAACAATATTTAGCAAGAATGCCCTCCAGAGCTACAAACTCCAGACGGCATGCGGACAAGGAAGCCTTTGACTTATCGAGAGTCCAACAGTTTTCCAACTACGTATAGCCCTCCCTCCCCAGATAGCTGTAAATTTAATTTTTGAACTTATTCACCCTGCTAGCTTTAACACAATCATCAGATAATGTGTTCCAGTCATGTATTGTCCTCTGCGAGAATGAGTATTTTCTCGTATTTAACCTACACTGTTCTTTGACTAATGCCGCATTTTGTCCTCTTGTTCTATTACCTCCTTTAACTTTGAAGAATATACTTCTAGTAACATCTTCATAACCATTCAATATTTAAAAAAACTTCCATTTTATTTCCTCTTAGTCATGCCATTTAAATTAGTCACGTTTAATAACTATAAACATAAAATCTATTTACGAATAACAAACGGTCCACTTAAGTCTGTAAAATACAGACACAATCAACATAAACAGCTTTAGCTGTCAAATCCAACATCTACTGATCATTTTTTTAAAGACAAACTTGAAAACTTATAATGGTATCCTAAAACGAAGCACCAGAGTAGCCAAATGTATATATTACGAACAATTGTTTAACAGGTATAAAAATGACACAAGGAAAATTGTGAAAACTATAAATGAAATCCTGCAAAGACCTAACAAATAATAATAATAATAATAACTTTATTTATACACTAAAATCCAAAGTAGAACTCTGTTCAGTAGTGTTGACAATAGTCGTTAGAAATTATAAGAAATAAATATAATAATAATAATACAAGTAAAACATATAAATACAAAACTGAACTAGAGAAATTAAATCAAAGGTAATATTGATGTAAATTATATTATATATCATACGTAGTAAAAATAAGTATATATATAAATACATAACTATATAAAACAACTATATAGTAAATTGCGAGATAAATATATTATAAATATATAGATATGAGTTAATTAATAAGTAACTACAGTAATACATTATTAGTTTCAATTAAAATGTCAGATAAAAAATAAATATGTGGTATGACGACTAAAGTATAAAATTATGACGGCTAAACATTAAAAGCGAGTTTAAAATAGTGTGTTTTAAGACGAGCTTTAAATGTGTCTATGCACTGTATCAGTCGTAAATCTTCCGGCAACGCATTCCAGAGGGTCGGTCCTGCGCACGAGAACGAGCGACGGCCGTACCGCTCAAGGTTGTGCCGCGGTACAGTTAATAGTCCACAGTCAGTTGTTCGAAGTGCGCGGCGTGGCACGTATGGTGAAATCAATGACGCGAGGTAGGCCGGCGTCTTGTCGTGAAGGGCGGTGAACACAAGCACGAGTAACTTGTACTGAATGCGCCACTTCACCGGCAACCAGTGCAGGCTATTCAGTGCTGCAGTGATGCTCTGTCGATCGCCCCGCCTAATACGTAATACGACTCTGGCCGCAGAGTGTTGTACCATCTCAAGGCGGTGGAGTAACCGGTCGGATATTCCGTACAACATAGCGTTCCCGTAGTCTATTCTTGAAGTAACAAGAGCTTGTACGAGACACTTGGTTGTTCCGGTCGTTAGTGTGTCGCGTATACGTGAGATTCGGTGCAGGTGATAATATGCACTCCGGCACGCATTTGCTACTTGTGCCGCCATCGAGAGATCGGCATCAATAGTAAAACCGAGATCTCTGACGACAGCAGATGTTGGCACTAGTTGACCGCAGACATCGACATGTTTATTAGTTAATAAAATCATTGCTTATATATTCTAGAGAAGAAGACCACAAAATAACTGACAATGTTGAAATTGCAAATCCCTTAAATTTATATTTAACAAACATAGGAAAACACCTTCAAAACAAAATTAAATACACCAGTAATAAAACCATAGTTATTATTTGACAGGAAGTTCTGAAATGCGTTTCCAATTCCAAGAAATAAATTAAGAGTCAATACTCAGAATAATTGAAAAGTTCTCTGCAAAAACCAGTAGTGGCTGGGATGGTAATGAAACAATTAAAATATTAAAAAATTATTTTAATAAAACCCTTAACATTACTTCTTAATCAAATAGTAAATGCTGGAATCTTCCCAGATAATATGCAAAAGTTATTCCTTTCTTTAGAAATGATGACGAAACATTATTTTAAACTACATACCGACATCTCTGCTACCAGTAATCTCTAAGGTTACTGACAAAATTATACATAATTAGATATATTCATTTTTTTTACTGAATATCAACTTTTTAATGCTAATCAGTACGGATTCAAATCCGGTCACTCAACCGAATATGCCATTATGGAAGTTATCGACCGAACAATAACTGCACTGGATTATAATGAAACACCCATTAACATAATTTTATATTTACCAAAAGCAGTCGGTACTTTAGACCATTCAATTGTATTAAGTAAACTACATTTGTATGGAATAGGCGACACTGCCCTAAAGCTAATGGAAAGGTATTTGAAAAATAGAAGTACGTGATTTACAACGATACTATTTCTGAAACCCTGCCTATTACTACAGGTGTGCCACAGAGTTCTATTGTGGGCCTACTTTTGTTTTTAATTTACAAAAATGATTGATCAAAATCAAGTGAAATATTTAATTACGCAATGTGTGCGGATGATACAACTTTATTTATAACAATGCAATCTTTAAACATATGTCCAAAAGACGTCGAACAACATCTAAATACATAATTAAACAAGGTAAACGAATGGCTGAAAATAAATAAACTGTCTTTAAATATAAAGAAATCCAAGTATATAATACACAAACTAGGAAACAAACAAGTTAGCAATTTCCTGCTTAAGATAGATGAAACCAGAAACGAAAGCGTCCAAAACTTTAATCTTCTTGGGGTGACTTCGCAAGTAAACCTAAGCTGGGACATTCATATTAAAAATATTTCAATCAAATATTCGAAATTGATCGGTATATTAAACAAATTAAAACGATTTTGCCAGTAAATATAAAAGTTACTTTGTATAACTCATTAATGTTACCATACATTAATTATGGTCTAACGAAATGGGTTTTAAATGTAACAAAATCATCAATCAATCAATCTACAAAAAATCGATTAGAATAAAATGCTTAGCCAAACATAATGCACATACTGAGCCGCTGTTTAAGAAACTAAACATTCTTAATGGTGACATATATGCTGCATTTACAGGAATTAAAGTTGCATTATAAATATATGTACATGATATTACCAGCATATTTGCAAAACTTACCATTTACGCTAAATAAAAATGTTCACAACATTAATACACGGATACATGACAACATCCATTCAAACAGGGCAATACATGACTTTGCCAAACGATGCATTAGGTTTGATATTCCATTACTAATAAACAATACTGCACTTTACATAAGGAACACAATTTTAACACATAGCTTACAATGATTTATTAGTTATGCCAAAATATAATTTCAACAAAATTCAGAATACAATGCTCTTTGCCAAATTGTTATATATATGTGGGCATTCTGAATAAACAATAAATAATCATATCTTGTTTTAATGTTATTATCTCTGTTAATTTACGTACATAATGTACTGTTATTACTATGTCTGATGTAGTTGTAACTATCTGCTAGTTTTTAAATTAAGATAACTTTTTTATATTATTTTTGAGATTTTTACATCAATTATTGGTAATATAATTCAAATACTTGTGTAACCGTTACTGCGTTAGAAAGCGTGCACTTGTGTTGTTGTCATTTTATCGAAAGTGTTTAAGTAAGCCAAACGTACTTTGTTGAAAATTACTAAATGGGGTGGCTGCTACGAGAGCGACCAACAATGGTCTTAGTGGCAGTCTCCCTGACCCTGTTTTTGTTTATCTACAGCAACCTGATAGTTCACGGTCAGGATGTTGTTAATTGATTGTATCTTACATTAATTGTTTCTACTTTAATGTTATATATTCTACTTAATAACACATGTATGTACTACTTGTTATTTTAACAAATATTCAGTATTTCATAATTGAGCTGTAGATAATTCTGTTTTTTATTTTACCGTTTCGTTTTTATATGTTGGTCAAATAAACATTTCCGATTCCGATTCCTATATATACTTCTTATGATATGGCCTCCATGCTTGTATGCAATATTTCAAATAAGGTCTAACTACATATGAACAGTCACTTGTTTGTTTTTATATGTGATATTTCTTCTAATTAGCCCTAGTATTTGGTTACCCTTTGAAGCAACAATTCCACATTGCTCTGAAACTTTCATGTCATCACAAACTTCTTAAATACTTTTCCTTTATTGTTTCACCTAATATGGTATCCCCCATTATATATTATTTGTCCACATTTCTATGACCTGTGTGATTGCATTTACATTTATATATCCATATATATATATATAAAGAATACTATAGGTCCCAACACTGACCCATGTGGCTCTCCACTCAAAACTGGTTTCCACATTGAAATCTCCTCCTCTACTATTTCTCTCTGTCTTCTGTCTGTCTACCATGTCTGTATCCACCTGATCACATTATTCACACTATTCGGATGATGATATTTCAAGCAAAGTACTGATATTCACAGACGATACAAAAGTGCTTTAAGTTTAAGCAACAATCTTTGATGTGGCGCTTTATCAAATGCTTTCTGAAAATCTAAGTAGACAACATCCACTGGTGAACCATCGTCTACCCACGTTGCAATTTCTTCCAAAAACATAAGAGATTGGTTAGACAAGACTTAGTCTTTAAGAACCCACATTGAGATTCCTTTATTAATTTGTGTTTTATAAGGAATTCCACCATGTAGTCTTATATAAGTGTTTCTAGTAATTTGCATGAAAATGATGTTAAGCTAACTGGTCTGTAATTCTCTGTCTTGCTCCTCGATCTCTTTTTAAATAATGGCGTAATGTTTGCTTCTTTCCATTCTAATGGAACTATTCCCTATTTAGGTGGCAAGATATAGAATATAGCAAGCAGTGTACATATTTGCTCTACAATTTCTTAAGCAGTTTCGGTGGTAACCCGTCAACTCCAGGTGATTTGTTTTCTTTCACCCTATTAATTTTCCTTGACATCATTTTAGGAGTAACAAACAGCTGTCCTAAATGATTTGGTTCATCCCTCTCAAATTTAGTAACTGGTACTGGCAGTGAATTTCTATATTCTGTGATAAGCACTGAGCTGAAATACTCAATCAGGGCATCTGTCATCTGAAAAGCATCAGATATTACGTTTCGTGCGCTGTTTTCAAGTGGTCCCATTTTATCTCGAACCTTTTTTTAACTCCTTACATAAGCGAAGAAACTCTTGCTATCATATTTTATATCATTCGCCAATTGGTGCTCGAAAGATTTTCTAATTTCGGCTGTAGCTATGTTGAGGGTTTCTTTGTAGTTGTTGCAGTTTTCTATATTCCCAGTGTCTCTATAAACCCTCCACATGATTTGTTTGTAATACTCTTGTAATAATCTTTGTAAGTAATCTCCTTTGAAAGGTGTTTCTTCCTGGATCGTTTCCCTTGCTTTTTCAAGGGAACAAATCTTTCACTGATACCCTCAATCTCATCTGTCAACACGTCTTGTCTTGTTCTTCATTAAGGTAGTCCAATCTATGTGTGCTAAATATTTTCTCATTTGTTTATATTTGCCTTTGTCGAACTTTCTCCTCCATTGCTTTCTACCATTATTCCTTGATTGTACTTTTATATTAAAATGGATCTGGTTATGATCACTATCCCAGAGGTTCATATCTTTTCACATTATCAGCTAATTCTTTCTGAGAAGAGAACACTAAATCATTGCACCTCTGGTTAGTTCCAAAACATTTTGAGTAAGAAAATAGTCCTGTTTTACAAACAGAAACTGTTGGTCTCCGGAACTCTCTAGATACTTTCACTGAATATGCCCATGATTAAAATCACCCATTAGAACACAATCCCCTTTACTCATCTCCTTTATAGCATTGTGCAGTTTTACAACATCCTCTTGTCGTATGCTTGTACTACGATAAAATAGTCCTATTGTTAATGTTGACTTTCTGGTAACTATGTTGCACCAAATAGCTTCGTAGTAATCTGCTTATCTTTTCAGTCGTACTCCATATGCCTGTATATATTCCTTAATATACAGCAAGACCCCGCCTCCCAATTTCTCCCGTCTGTCTTTTCTAAACCTGACATAACCTTATAGAACTAGTTCAACATCTACCACGTCTTCGTGTGCCCATGATTCTGTGATGCCTATTATATCTGGGTCAACATCCGCAACCATGGTTTCTAAATCGCTTCTCTTATTTACTATGCACAATATTTGCCCGCCAATGCGGTATAATGGGTGAAATGTAGCTTAGGGCGATGCACCGAAAACTTCCGTCAAACTGTGTTCATCAGACTAGTTTGATGGTGAGCGTGGATGGCCTGGAGCATCAGTTGATCCCAAGCAATCACGCAGCCTCGCCCTCTCTAGGGAACTGAAATAATTCAGCCCAAGCAATCCCACAGCCTCGCCCTCTGTAAGGAACCGAAGTAATTCAGCCCAAGCAACATAACAACCCCGTCTTGTCTGGGGAACTGAACAAACCCAGTTCAAACTATCCCACAGCATCGCCCTCTCTGTGTCTCTGTGGAACTTAAATAATTCAACCGAAGCAATATCAGTCTCGCCATGGTTGGGGAAACAATTCAGATTAAGTGTCGTTGTCTCTAAACTATTTAGCCCAAGCAACACAACATCATCGCCCTGTCTTTAAACAATTCAACCCAAGTAATGCCCTCTCTTGGGAAAAGGAAACAATTATGCCCAACCTATTCCACCGTCTCCCCTTTCTGGGGAACTGAAACAACTCAGCCCGTCTTGCCGTCTGTGGGGAACTGGTACACTTCAGCCCAAGTCTGCCTGTCAGTCGGTCGATCGGTCGCAACATAATGCCGACCAGTGATTTTTAAGCTGTCACGCAGTAGATTTAACAATATTTAACAAGATTGCCGTCCAGAGCTATATGCTCCAGACGGCATGTGGACAAGGAAACCTTTGGCTTATCGAGATTCCAAACATTTTCCACATACGTATAATCCGCCCTTGCCAGATAACTGTCAATTTTATTTTTGAACATATTCACACTGTTAGTATGGAGGAAGGAGTGAATGTTGGCAGTTATGATGTTGCACCCATATCATTACTGTCGTATCATCTGTTGTAACACCACACAGCCACTACCATGTCAGGTCAAGTTGATTATCAAGATACTGCACCTTCCGAAACTAATTATACTGTCGATCATTTGAGTGCCCGCCTGCCCGCCTGCCCGCCTGCCCGCCTGCCCGCCTGCCCGCCTGCCCGCCTGCCCGCCTGCCCGCCTGCCCGCCTGCCCGCCTGCCCGCCTGCCCGCCTGCCCGCCAGCCCGCCTGCCCGCCTGCCCGCCTGCCCGCCTGCCCGCCTGCCCGCCTGCCCGCATGCCCGCATGCCCGCATGCCCGCATGCCTGTCATGCTTACAGGTGAGCATCGAAAGGTACACGGTCAAGACGGAGAAAGTGTGGGCTTGTACATGAACTGTAGACAGTGCGTCGGCTGCTACTCAACAATTGTCATTGTGTAACTCGATTATCCAAACTACATGATGTGGCGCCAAACAGTGAGCCTCTGACATCATGTCACACGGATCAACAACAACAACAATAACGACGACAACAAAGATCAACAAAATATCAATAACAACAACAACAATGATGTATCCAGTATGCAAGCCAAACAGTTTATTATCCACCCAGGTACACTAAACAAACATCGGTGTACACAGGTCTACAATCTACGTGACAACGCAATAGACGAGTGAACAATTGTTTGAAGTATCGTCTAATCCTAGCCAGCTAGGACAGAACTTGACTTACTTGACTTGAATGTCTAGGCCATTGTGACTCCTCTCTATCCTCCTGGATTTCACACACCCCCAGGACAAAACTATGTACTTACTATGTAATCGACTCAGTGTTCAGCTATGTATGGACAATGAACGGTAATGTTAATGTACTTAGTCTGTGGGGCCTTGTGTTCATTACATTCTGGCTTTAAATCTTCATGCTGTCTTTTCGAACCATCAATGAAATGATCAATGTCAGCTATATGAGCACTTGGCTATTATGATGGTGGATATTTTTGTACGAATAGTCTTCGCGCAGTGATAGCTGAATGTTTCCCAGATATGTTGGAATGGTGTTCAATTGCATAACTCTGGCAGGGTGTGTAGTGTAAAGCGTTCTATGAAGTTCAGAAGACTGTATACCGTGCTAGATCAAACATGACCCTTCCTTCTTAATTAGTATGTTCAACTGTCATGTGATGTATCAAACGTTTTATCTTCAGATAAATTTCTCTATTTAATATGTTTTAGGTCATTTAATATATTATACGATTGTCAACGCTTTTGAGCATATTTGTTATCCGGGCACACGGCGCTCTATAAATGCTTTATAATAAATACATAAATAACATTAATAATTAGTCTATGTCATGTGATGTCTCAAACGTTTTATCCCCAGTTAACTTCACCGGATGCATAACCAAGCTAATATTTGCAACCTACACACAACATCGTGACATGGCGGCTTCATAAGTATGTTAGATTTAGTTCCCAGTAAGACATGGCCTTTACGTTTTAATTAGTATGTTCAATTCTCATGTAATGTCTCAGATGTTTTAACCCCCGTCAACTTTCCGAGAACACCAGATGCGTATCCAAGCAAATGCTTAATTAATAAGTATGGTCAACAATTGATTATTGAAACCTGCACAATAACGTGACACAATGGATATGTTAGGTTTAGTTGTCAGTATTAGAGACAGAGGCTATTCTGTAGGCTCGAGTTTATTTGCAGTGACAAGGCGACAATGGTTAACATTGGTTTATTTAACTATGGCCAAACACTGTTTCTGTCAGACTGCAAACTGAGGTTTCTGAAGAGTTCAGAACACTGCTTAAATAACATCCCAGCTTACCGAGTGTTTCTCTTGAATGAACATTGTATTGCCTGATTATATAATATACTAAATATCATAAACAATTATTCAACAATATCACTGATAATTAAATATATCACAGAAATGTTCACGTAGCAAACACCACTACTGTAATGACATTATGGGTAACCATGTGTTTGTCTAATTTAATTAATTAACAGCGGATTTACAGTCGGTTATTATTATTACCATTTCCTTGCACCATGTTATATGTAACCGCGCTATGTTACTTCCACCATGTCAAATAACGGTGCGTGTGCGTTCGTGTGTGCGTGCGTGTGTGCGTGTGTGCGTGTGTGAGTGGATATGGTGTATACAACACATATAGAATATATATAAAACAATTAAACACTTGTCAAATCGGCGGAATTATCCATTGTCTGCAGATAAAGTTCGTCGTTGTTGCTGCTGATTGTTGACTCGTTTCTGTTTACACGCTGAGCGAGGCGGCGGCCAGCAGAGCGAGAAAGAGACCCAGTGACACCTCGATGACGTTGGCACCGCCTACTGTAGACAGATAAACACACCAATATAGTTTTTACACACACAAGGATGAAACAATACTGATAAAAACAGTTACTCGTAATATGACATGTATCCATAATTTACCGGCCTTGTATCGCGATGAACAATGAGCCAGATATTACGGTTACTGCCAAGTAGTAATTTTCCCTGCTCTGAGTCCGCTACACATTGACGCTGGCTGAAGTGTTCAAGAAAACACAATTTTTGACTTCTATTGAGTCACGTTACAAACGCGTTGACTCGTTGATTAGTTGACAAGAGATAACAATGAAGGAGCAGCGCTTAGTTTACACCGGGTCGCTCCTACAGTCGTTATTCAACTTCCCTTTGATGCATACAACCACGCGGCAATTACACGAAAGCTGTTCTTTTTTACATTTCCACCATCGGAATCCGACCACGTCTTATTGCCAGGTACCCAAGTACCTGGCAATAAGACGTGGTACAATTATCCAAATTTCGTTGTGGAAATCACAAATTACCTATTTATGTTGGTCATTACCTTCCTGAAAATGCTCAGAGGCTGTGTAGCTTATCCAGCAATGGATATCATTATGTGATGGATTTCATTATGTACGTGTATGTCTATCACTAGTAGAAGAAATATCCTGTCAAAACTGAATTGCATAGACCAAAAATTGTTGCTTATAGTTAATTTACTAGTTATATAATTACATGTAAATGAGTTCAAATTATGAAATGCATGTATAAATACTGTAATAGCTGGCTTATTTTATTTAACACTATTTTATATTATTTGGTTTGCACTATTGATTATAAAATTATTGAAAATACTTAATACAGTACGGTCACTTAACGTGTTATACATTGTGTGTTGTTTATGTATGAGGATGTTCTTAAGAATGCAATATGTTCTATTAAAATGTACTGTAGAGAGACAAATTATATCATACTCCGCAATGGGTCGTAAGGAAATAAAACTCATTGTCATTGTCACCCTGGTGCTCAGCTCGGAGAACTGGGGTGTAATGATAGTCACGTTGCATAAACCTGGTCCCCTCGACTGACACTGCGTGCGTGAGTGCGGAATCTTTTTTAAAATTACGGTATAATGTTTGCTTCTTTCCATTCTAAAGGAACCACTCCCTCTTCTAATGACAAGTGCTAAACTGTTGCAAGTGGTATGCTAATTTGTTTTACAATTTCCAATAGTAATTTGGGCGGAATCGCTTTAACTCCAGGTGATTTATTTTCCTTCATAGCCCTTATTTTCTTAGCTACCATTTCCGTGGTTACAATTAACTGTAATAAATAGTCTGATTTCGCCCCCTTGAACTTAGCCTCTGGTACTGGCAGTGAACTAATATCTTCCCTGGTAAACACCGAACTAAACACTCATTCTGGTCTTCTGTCATTAAGAATCACTCTGATATTATATTTCCAACAATATCTTCTAGAGGACCGATCTTATCCTGAACTTTCTGTTTGCTCCGAAAATATGCAATAAACTCTTGCTGTTTTATTTTATATTACAAGTTCATTTTCGTTCGTAGCTTCTCTTCGAATCTCTAATTTCAGTTGCAGCTTGTTTTAGTCCTTCTTTATAAATGTTGTAGTCTTCGTCTTTTCCAGTACGTCTATATGACTTCCACATCATTTGTTTGTACTTAATTTTGTAATGGCTTCTTTCGATAAGTATTTCTTTCTGGACCGTTCCCCTTGTTTTTTCAAGGGAACAAATTTATTGACGATGCAATCAATTTCACTCTTTAAGAAATTCCAGCATTCTGTTACTGTCTTATTCTTTAGTGTGTTGTTCCAGTTTATCTTTTCTAAATATTTCCTCATTTCATTATATCTTCCTTTGTTTCTCCTGAACTGCGTTTTATTTTATTTTTCTGATTTTAGTTTGATATTAAAAGGTATCTCGTTGTGATCACTACTTCCCAGTGGCTCACATAATTTGACATTGTCAAGTAATTCATTCTGTGAAGACAAAACTATGTCTAACACATTCTCACCCCTGGTTGGCTCTAGTACATGTTGAGAAAGTAAACGGTCTTGTACTAAAACTAACTACTTGTGGTCATCACTCCCCGTATTCTGTAGAGATGTCCATTGTATATGACCATGGTTAAAGTCTCCCATAATAACACAGTCCCGTTTGCTGACTTCCCTTATAGCGTTTTGTACTTTTTCATTCTCCACCTCCCCGTCTTCCTATTCTATCTTTCCTAAAAAGTATATAGACAGTTAGTCCCAGTTCAGCATCTGATATATCAGTGGTGGCCCATGATTCGGTTATACCTATTATCAAAAATAGATAAGCGAGCGAAAAATGAACAACTCAGAACACGTCCAAAACATGAAATTCTACGGTCGCTAGCACCCTCACGGCTCGTCCTGTCCCGACGATCTCGCTTATCTAGTTTTGCTATTATGTGTGGGTCAATATCTTCTACCATAATGTTTAGTTCACTTCTTTTGTTAACTATGCTCCTTGCGTTTAAACAAACGCATTTATATCCTGATTCTGAACAGTTTTTCAGGTTATTCTTTGCTGATTTACTACTGCTGTCTTTATCTATGCCTTCAGTTTCAGGCTTCTCTGTGAATCCCCCCTGCAAATCTACTTTAAATAGATACTGATTGTAGCAGGTTCTCTGAGAAAACTGCTGCCCCTTTCCACTTAGATGGAGGCCATCTCTCATGTACATATCTTCCCTCCCAATAAAGTATCCCCACACATCTACGAATCCCATCCCCTCTTCTTTACACATCTGCTCAACTAGTGCGTTGATCGCTATCCTCTTGCAGTTTCTATATGTTGGCCCCCTTCCTCCCATTACTGGCAACATTCCTGTTCGACTCTTGTCTTCTTTAACTTCCTTACTAACTGTCTGTACTTCTGAACTATCCCTGTTGTTCCCCCCATCTCTGCATTATTTGTCCCTACGTGTTCTAGTACAGACCCTCCCTTGCCATGCCCCAACACCTTCTCTACCCTTTCAGTCGTATGTTCTATCATAGCCACCGGCAAACAAAAAACGACGTTCTCCCCTTCGCTTAGTGTCTTATCTGTCTTTCTCATAATAGAGTCGCCTCTCTTTTCTCATTGCCTCCTCAATCACTTCCTCAGAGCAGCTCCTTCTCCGGTTTACATATGTCTGGTTGTAGTCTTGTTCCTTTGTTTTATGCTCTCCTGTCACAATCTCTTCCGTTCCATTCTTTATGACGCTTTTTCTGTTGTCACGTTTCGTCCTGTCATCGTCTCTCCCAGCTTCTCTTCTGTCACATTTAGTCTCATTTCTTTTCTTCCCGTCATCTTTTCTCCCACAACATTTCCTTCTCTCGTCTCCCGTCTCTTTTTCCCTCCTACATCTTTCTCTACGGTCACTTTCTCCCTATCACCTTCACGCCTGTCACATTTCCTGACGTCCATCTTCCAATTTCTTCCTCTCCGATCACCGTCCCTTCTCTCAGTCTTCTTACCACTACTCTGCTCCTTCAGTCTCACAGTATTTCCAACTCTCTCCCTGTCGTCTCTCTCCATTCCACTTGCCTCCTTGCTGGTTCTTATCTCCATCCCCTTTACAATATATGTCAACCTATCTACCTCCTTCTCCAGACATTCCACCTTCCAACACCCCACGCACTGAAAGGTGAATCCATCTTCCTTGGTCTCTGCCCATGATTACCCACAGCCGGATAGGGCAAGATCCACCCAACTGTGGCAGTCGTCGCACACCAAGTGTCGCTTTGCCTTGACTTGCCTCTTGCCCCTATCAGAATTTATTTAATATATAGTAATGTAGTTAGCTATTTAAAATAGTTTAGTCAACTATGTTTACATTATTCACTATGTCTATATATTATTAAAGAAGACTGTTTACAGTGCACAAATGCTACACTTTACGTAAGATTGCCTTGTTTATTTCGTTTTTTTTATTATAGTCACAGCTGACTATATATCCTATCACAAATGCTAACGTTAGCGGTAGTGACCTAATTTAAATACAATCAATTACTTTACGCTAGTCCGCTCTAACGAATACGTGGGACACTAACTACATAAACAAACTTAGTTCGCCCGTTTATCGCAAATGCTTAATTTTAACAAGAAAGCTACCTAATCAGTGTGTGTCGTCTAGCAGGTACTGGCTAACACATATATTATCTTATGTAAGTAGTTTTATGTCTGTTACTTTATCACCAAAATGTTCTACCACATAAAGAGGTTTGTTTAAATTTTTTACAAACTAATCGTAGGCTAACGTATACTATTATCACTCACTAGACGAAAGTGTTCTAAAATACTTTATCTTCTAAAATACTAATTTTAAGCACAAGTGCTACTCAATATATGTTTACTACTACTTTATGAATGATATTAAAGTAAGAATAATACTTATCAATCAGTAATTCCACTCGTTTATAAACTTTTCTGCACCACCAATTTCTACGATCTATCTCCGCCAAAGATAAACGATCTATGCATAAAGTATACGCATGCGTGAGTATGTGAATGCGTGTACACGCACGCATGCCAGGGCGCTCCTTAACACGTATATGCAAGTATGGAGTTCGTGCACTTGTGTGCGTGTGCTAGCGACGCAGGTTAGGACGACATACCGTATTCGTCGTTGGCAGAGATGAGAATTTTCTTGATGACCTCTTGCTTGTCGGCATCAAGAGACTGCAGCTGGTGGGAGTTAATGACCATAGCCTGATTCACGGTGAACTCCGACAATTGTTCCGTAGTGAATCCCTGCAATTTACAATCCGCCACATGGTCAGATTACCAATGCCGATGACGTCACAGCAGAGAAGACATCGCCATTATTGTTGCAGCTACGGATACCTCCTTTACCTTTACTGGTATACGTTCCGTTTCTACCACTTCAACATGTATATATGATATACATAAGACTGTGTACCCAGGTCCCAATTCAATCTATATTCTGACACAATTAGTAAGAAATGGCCCAAACGCTTGTCTCAGATGCCAATAAATGTTTTAATATGCACTTTTTTCGTAGAAAGATGGTTCTCATTCTGACGTACTGTGGCTAATTTAGTATTCCATGTGGTGTCATTGTCGCAAAAGCTACGTACGTTGAACAGCATCGCAGGCATCTGTCTGATGACGAACTGCTGAACTGCGCTGATGTCGACAATCTTCGCAATGTCCGACTTTGCCAGACCGCCTGTTAGTCAGAAAAATAACACAGGCGGAAATCACGATGGATATTTGTTATAATGCTAGGTAGCAAATAAATACCTCATACTGTCATCAGCAACCAATGAATACCTCTTGTTGTCATCAACAACCAATGAAAACAAGAGGTACATAAATTGCGCACATTTAGTATGCATCATCATCGTCATCATTGGTCGGCCGGGGTCTGAGCATAGATTAACCGTTTCCATATGGATTGATCGTTCATTGAGGATGGGAGGTCTGTTAGTTCAACAACAAAATTTCGCAGATCAGCTTTGTGTATGTTTTCTTATGTTTCCCTTTGTTATTCTTTCCACGGTTGGGTGCCGACAGTATGAATAGTGGGATTGGTTCTTCAGTTAGTATTGGTTATTTGAGAGAACAAGTGTTCATAACTTTAAAGAAACTAGGAGAACAACGTTCAAAGTAAAACTGCTGAACATTACTCCTCTCACCAATCCATCGTAGGACAACTGGAAAACAGGAGCAAGATAACACGGTGAACGAAGAAGACTACCAACCCAAGACACTGCCGATGGCCTTGATGGTCGAAGGAGACCACTTGCTGACATCATCGCCGTAACACTTCTTGGCGTGACAAGCCCAGCTGAGAAGCTGCGCCGTCTCGCACGTTTCGAGGGAACCTATCTCACTCGCTGCGTTGCTGAAGACGTAACGACAACGTGAATAGAAGTGATAACCAGAAATCACCAAGCACTATACAGATACATCCCAAATCACAAAAAGCGGCATAAACTTGCGAACGTGCTTGCATGTAAATTGTTGTAGTAGAAGTAATAAATGTGCAACTGTACGATATTAGGTGTCATGAGCACAACGACGCCAGAACAATGCATGACTCGACGCCGTTTTTTGAGTATGATGAGCATCCACCAATGGTGCTCTCGATGTTGTTTTGCACTTTAATTGATGCTGCAATTATAATCATCATCTGCTGTTGTTCTGAATACGAACGTTGCAACACTGGCCAATTCAACGCCATGTTAGATACATAAGCATTGATATAGCAGGACATTGAAATGTGTTTATATCTCGAAATACAAACCAATACTGAGTCCAATCCATTGCCAAGATTTCCTCGTCACTCGCGCCGCAAGCAAGATGGCCCATGATGCGGAGATCAAGGGTGGTGATCTGTGATTCGTTGCCCATGATCTTGTCACTTTTGTATTGTGCATATGCCTCCGTTACCTGTGGTTGGTGAAGAAATATGACGTGTCACTAATATCGAGAACACACGTTTTTTGTCTCACATTACGTGTGTAATTACACAAATAACGTGCATGTCTTCTAATGTTATGCACTAACATTATATTACCTAGATGTGATTTTTTTCTTATCAATAATATATACTGTTTACTGCAGCAAAATAACAAAAATAATGAACACCACACCGAAATTAACAACACCAATAAGCAGATTAAACAACATCACGGCCGTATCATGGGATTCAGGATGTTCGCAAGAATCCCATTTTTGGAAATAAACCCCTTATTTTCATGAAAATGTTGAATTACAAATCTAACCGTAGGTAATCCATACGAAGTGACCGATTATGCCCGGAATCGGTATGGGTTAGTAGTTGGGGGGCAGATGGGATGTAATTTTTTGGTGATCCGTCGTTGTAGGTGTAGGTCTCTTACAAAATGTCGACACGTTTGATTGCCTCCTAGACCGGTACGATAAATACGAACCCTTCTTTGAATAACCTTGCTACGGCACTGAGTATAGTATATGCTCTGTTCACTTCACAACCACATTCGCGATCGCATTATTGAAACGCGCTTTTGTTGAAGCATTAGCAGCGACACCGTCTAAAATGAACAAACGGTCAGCTACCTTTATTGCGGTCCAGTTCCCGCGGTGACCAATGGCCGAAGCAGCCTCGAATGAGTCCAGATTGAGTTTCGCCAGGTTTTTCTTTGATAGCCCAGACACTATTCCAGCTGCCTTGACCAACTTCTCACTCTCCCATTTTATCACTGCTCCCCACACCTACAATTGGAATAAATGCTATCAAATGAACACGGTATAACAATAGAATATATGTATTAATTTTTTAACCTTGACGAAATGTTTTAATCTTCTCACTGGAGCCGAGCTTTCCGCCAACTCCAGTGGCTATTGTCGTTTTCACATCTTTCAGATGGTGTGTGTTGTTATATTGGAATGTGTATTTTTGGTTGTTGTTGGAAATAAATTACTTGTCAGATCCATTCGCGTCTTCCAATGTTCATTCGTTTCCTTGGACTTTTGGTCTCACGTCTACCAATGGGCAAAGTATTTCAAAAACAATACAATTGCTATTTTAAGTTAGTTAAATTAAACGATTAGCCAGTTGCAAAATACTGTTGTGGGGATACCTGACGCCAAAGAAAGCACAATTACTGTACTTAAGTCCCGAGAGAAGCGCCTCTCGACGCTTGCACTCACCTTCACCGCGACGCCAGCCAGCGTCTGCCATTGCTCCCGCGAGAAGCCGCTCATGGCGCCGAGTTTGGCAACGCAGTTCTCGAAGTCGTCGTTTCCGAGTGTGCCGAGCTCCGAGACAGACAGGTCGACGACCGAGTCTCCGAGCATAATCACCGTGTCGCAGGTCAGTTGGGCTGCGGACACAAACATACGCACACTTTACTCAACGAGGCAGCGCCACGGAAGATGCATTCTCAATGTTTTATTCCAGGAATAGTGTTGTTATTTTAAAGATACACATAACTGAACAGATTCTTATTGTTTCGTTAATCCTGGGTTTAATGTTATGCTTGTTTTGTTATAGCTGTATGCTACTATTCGTCCCTGATAAGGGGTATGCAGTTACATTACTGCTATATATGTACGGCATTTCTCAAACGCCTGACCGGCAAGCATCTCTGGCTGCTGGAAGCAATAGCCAGGGGGTTAGCCATAGAGAACATTAATCTGTGAATCCTCCACAGGTTATACATATACCCCCCTTGTACGAACTATGTCGTACTTCCCCTGACGTAGATTCCATACATAAGATACCAACGGATTTGTAATGTCTCTTCCGAAAGACACAGGCAACGCGGCAGGTGGAATCGATCCATCGTCCCCTCGATCAACAGCAGTATCTCACGCGGCCACAGTTTCCAATATTATTTGTTTATTTACGTCTTATATGGTTAGTAGCTATTAATAGTCGCACCTCTTTGAGAAATACACTAAATGCTCGTTCATCTTAATACTTTGAATACTGTACTAGCGTTGTGTAAGTTGCCTAAAATACTACTTCATGACTACTTCATAACAAAACATATCATCAGCTACTGCTACAGGACCGTTAAAATCACAGTCTCGTGACAACTTTCTCTAACCTACATACGAACATATTATCGCTGAAGAAGGCGTATTGTCATACTTTCACCAGTTCCTCTGCGACTACGAGATGCTATATGTATATGGTCAATGCACACGTCATCTTCGACTGCCTTCAGTTTCTCGAGACACGCCTTGCGGGCGTCGGTCCGCTCGAAGCACGCTACGTCGCCCGAGAAGCCTTCCCAACTGCGGCGTCTCCAGTAGGCCGTCTGTGAATTCCACACCGATGAGACGTACTCCAAGACTCCGCACCGCTCCGTCTACAAGGGAGATGACACATGCATTCAACATAACAACATCTCTGTTTGTACAGCTCGGTCTACAAGGTATATGTCGCAGGCATTCAGCATAACAACATATGTGCATGTACATTTGTCTGCATGCGAATTATGACAGGCAATGATCATAACAACATGTATGTTTGTACAGATCGGTCTGCAATGGAGATGTCACAGGCATTCAGCAAGACAGTTTAAAATAAAAATATTTCAGTATATACAGCGCTCCTGGAATGTATTGTCAGGTGAGCATAAGCTAGTCTAAATTAGAAGTATGACATTTGATAGTTTCGAAACACACTGACGTCGATGCTGTACGTCGACGCTGTCAAACACTTCGATTTTAATACTGCTTTTGGGCGTTTAGATTGGTCAAACATCTGCTCATCTGCTCTTCGGTTGCCAGGCAGTATTCACAAAAAAGAAATTATCTTATTATTCTATTCGTATTAGTAAGACTAAACATCAGTGTTGTTCTACTTATAGGGGTAATTCAGTCGCAACAACTAGTGCTGTGGTTCTGTCGTTGTTTGCTCTTTTATCGAATGTTTAAGCCAATGGCATTCTCAGCGAAATCGTACAAATTCAGTGCAACGTGCCAATTGCCCAATATTTGGATTACTGAAGCGAATGGGACAATAATACACACAAACCTTTTCTACGTAGTGTCTTTCCCGAAGGAAGTACAAGATCCCGCACAGGGCATAGGTATAGCATTCTACTGATTCATTGTTCAGCGGTCTCTATATGAAGAACAGCCACAACACCGACAACTCGCCACTATATATCACGATGACACGCATGAGTGAGTCGAGGGGCATTCTAAGCAAGACTGACTAAATACGACCACTCACCAGTGGAATTTCGTTCCAGTCGGAGTCCGCAAACTGGTCACACAGAGAGCCAACTTGCATAAAAGTATAGGTGTCGTTTATCCTGCGACATAATAATAACATTCAACAAAACGTTAATGTGAACTTCAAAACAGGTATATTGCTCATCATGTACGTAAGTATCAGTATGGTCGTACTGTTTCATAATTCGCGTTATGTATGAAGATCTCCAGTGTAGTATCGGTTGATAGTTTGCTTACTAAATGATCAAGAAACGTCTTGGTCCGTGGAAATATGTTAGTGTTATTTCGGAAAGGAGCTATGTTCAGTATTTTTCTAATGTGAGCGTAAAACTACAGTAGTAATGCCAGTTTATATATATTGGCAATACTATAGCTAGTATATTGTCATAGTTTTCAATTATTAATTAATGGCTGCTTTAAAAAAAACAAATGTGAAGGTTTCATGGGAAAACACAATAAACACCAATTTGGGTTACATGAAATTGTGTGACTGGAAGAAATTTCATGATTAAAATGTACAAAACACGATTTTAGCCCCTACCATTACTTCCTTTGAGTTCATATTCTTAAAATATTTAAATATCATGTGTAAGTTTTCGTTTACGCTTTGAGTACGGAGCACACAATGATTGTTTATCGAAAACAAAAACAAATCGTGTTTTTCCTGAGACCCTTGTATAGTATCTACACCAGTAACTATCCCTGTCGTCAATTTATTTTTACTGCACCATTCAGATGCTTATTTTGTAACAATGACAACTCTAAGAGTACAAGCAAGATAATGCAGTTTGTGGAGGAAAACAGTCATTTATTGGCCGAACGTAGCCAGATTGTCGTCGTTATATATTTACTCTGCTGCCGGGAGCTTCACTTACACGAACTTTTGCTTCACACAGTCGAGAAGTTTGTGGCGCGCGTCGCAGTCGGCCACTTGTTCATGGAGTCCATCAATCGCTCCACTGACGTCGGCACACATTTCTAAGTCATCCAGATGCTTCTTCTGGAGCGCGTACATGAAGCCTTTGTTGACAGTCGACACAGGACACGACAACGTCTCCAGTGAAAGAGCCAACTCCGGCTGAAACGCAACATATACACTGTTTGTTTCTGTAAACTACGTACTGCATACATCAGTGCTGTAATCATCCACGCAATCTCTTCTTCAGACTGTAGTCGTGGTCCAACGTTGATGACAATAACAACCAAATATATTACCAATACTAGTATGCACTATTAAACAAATCAAAATAAAATGACAACTTCTTTAGGCAGATGGCAATGGGTTTCAAATTATGATCATGACCATGTATTTACAGTAAGCGATAAACCACACCACAAGAAAGACTTGCGGCACGTTTTAATCGAACCCAACGTTAATAGTTTGTGTTGGACAACAAGAGTTCAGTAGGTCAGTCAAATAAAAATTGTACAATACCGAGAATTGAGGAATCAATCACCTTGAGACAGAAGTCGAGCAAGGCCCGGACTCTATTCATCTCCATCACGTTGAGGTCGGCACAAGCGAGATTCTTGCACATGACTCCCTTATCCTGCGCCGTTCCCAATTTATCCATGAAAGACGAGCTACACGAAACAAACTTTGAACATCACATGTATACGGCTGCAAAATTGGACAATGTAGAGTGAACATGTTCTAACACAAAGCGGTATCCAGACAATAGTGCTTTATACTTTACACCCTGGCAGTCACGTTCAACAGAATAACATATCGACTTCTCTGACAATCATTCATCCACGCTGTAATTACTGCGCGAGGAGTATTCGTACACAAATATCCACCACTGTCTATAGACAGCTACTCATTCTTACATCTGAGTGAACTGGACCACTGTAGAGTGATCGAACGTGCCCAACATTCAAAACGTGGCAAGAGGATTTGAACCTGGAATATCTTGGTTGAGAGTCCGATGTTTTAAACACTACGCCACATGCGTCCTACAGTTCAATTATCAGAGACGAATGCAACATACAGGTATACCGAGAGAGGAAAAGAACACAGGTTGGTGCGTTTGATGAGAGTTAAATGATTTACCCTAGGTATGGCATCAGGCAATAGTAACTTGTAGCTTTGCTCCGATCCGCCATATCGCTGTTTTGTAGTCTGCGTTTGACAACTCTCACAAAGGCATTCATCTGAAAATGTCAACAACAAAATGTCGAAAAGTTTCACATAAGGTTACCCTTAAAACGTGTTCATGAACGAAGCAAGGTAATCCATTTAAACAATTATTTCACTTGAAACGGACCCGCATTATGTATAAAACATATGTTATTGGCACAATTCTTAACTCTGAAAACTGACCCATCTCCAAAGTTCCAAAACGTATATCCAGTCCAGTCCTAAAAAAATGAGCCCACACCAGATTCTGTTGAGGCTACTTTTCATCATCAATCGGTCGACAAATTATTTAAAAGAACCAGAACATTTCATTGCAGCACAGTAACTCCCACTGAATATAATTAGCTGGACATTCGCTTAATTTCTTGTATATCACCGAAATGTGGTTTTGTTTATGGGAACCACGAGTAGGAAAGGGTAGGAATGCGGGCCTCTGCAAAAATCAATGCCAGTTGCAGACGATATAGGCTGGTTATTATGTAATGATAATATGAATGCTCTGTTTAAAATTTCAGTATTACGTGGGCGCAACTTTCAATTTGGGAACACCGTTTCGGTCTTATATAATGCAATTTGGCGGGCAACAATGTACAGTCAACATATATACTGTAGGAAAAAGAACAAAATACAAATAAGTGACAGTAAACGAGGAACGGATGTAGGAAATATAGAAACCACACGAACGAAGAACAACATAGATATAGCTTTTCTAGTACTAAACTGTCAACGTTTATAGAATGTCCCAGATGTTTGACACTTTACTCACTTGTGCCCGCGACGCAACGCTGGAATATTTACAAAAGGCGGCGACGACTTTATGCAAATCGGCGTCATTCGTTGAGAGTTTGCCTATGCTAGAAGGCGACGCGAATGCAATCAGCGGACCGAACTTAGGCAAAGTCAACGGGGACAGCTTGTGAAGGCCATTGCACATTTCAAACACAGCCGAGCCCTGGTAGAAGACAGAAACACTGCAGTTAATACCCAGCAGTATGGTGCGTACGATTACAAATACTGGTGGATATGAATTGTTGCAACTTACACTCAACGTCAGATGCTTCATTGCCATCTAGCGCATCACATCTACTGTAACTAGAAATAACTCGATGAAGAATTAACATCACACATATATATTTGTACATGTATATATATATATATATACATATATATATATATATATTATAAGTGTGTGTTTGTATATATATATATATATATATATATATATATATATATATACACGTGTGTGTGTATGTGTGTGTGTATGTGTGTGCATAAACATGTAAATAGATATACGTACATAATATTATATATATATGTATATATATATATATATATATATATACTAACCACAGCAGGTGACGACAATATTGCCGAGAAAGTGACTACGTCGATCTGGCACAGTTTCTCGCCAACAGCATCTACGTCTTTAACGGTCATGGCCTTCGACTTGACTAGTACTGAGATCTCGTCGAGGGTCGCAATCTGCGACAAGTTCCAATTAGTTGCCTGAAAATAAACACATATTGATCGTTGTGTATAGCTTTCGTGCACCAAATGCAGTCTTTATCGTAAATAGAATGACCTGTAAATAACGCCGTATCCTCGCATGATAACTTCTATTATCGAAACAGATACTAGAGGTCTTGGTGCCCATTTATCAGTCCGTTAAGGAGTCAGATGCTACTGACATTGGCCGGGAAATGTTGGAACTGGATCTTTGAGATTTTGCGGTGCAGTGAAATCGTAAAAGCAGTGGAAATATTGAGCAGATAAGTATAATTTTGAGCCCTACTCACAAAGAACTCTGACAAATATCGTAATAACTTCGTTTTAATTTGACTTATGAACCAGTGCGAACTGGTTCAACATACACGCACGCACGCACGCACGCACGCACGCACGCACACACACACACACACACACACACACACACACACACACACACACACACACACACACACACACACACACACACACACACACACACACACACCACACACACCACACACCACACACACACCACACACCACACACACCACACACACCACACACACACACACACACACACACACACACACAGCTATAGCTATATAGTATACAGTTATGTTGTAGAAGAAATGCCACTTAACATAGACTTAGTCATTCTGGTATTATACATTATACGGAGGAAACAGTCTTTTTAAAGACTACGTAGAAAGGCATACACTATTTTGAACAGCTAATTAGATTAGCATCATTATAATTAAATTAATATTTTGATATGGCGCCTAGCAAGCGGCAGGTTAAGGAAAAGCGATACTTGGTGTGCTATGACTGCAACAGTTGGGTTGATTTTGCCTTGTCCGGCTGTGCGAAGTCTTGGACAATTACTAAGGAAGAGGAACCACCTTTCAGTGTGTGGGGCGTTGGAAGGTAGAATGTCTGCTGAAGGAGGTAGTTAGGTTAACAAATATTGTGAAGGGGATGGAGATGAGGATTATCATGGAGACAGGTGGAATGGAGATATACGACAGGGAGAGAGTTGGGACTACTGAAGGAACAGAGTAGTGGCAATAAGACTGAGGTAAGGCGCCTGAGAGGAGGGAAGGTGATTCGAGGGGAAGAAATTGGAGAATCAGCGGCAGGAAACACGGCAGGCGTGAAGGTGACGGGGAGTACATGACCATAGCGTAGGAGGTATGAGAGGAAATGGGACGGGAGAGGAGAGAAGAAAATGCAACGGGAGGAAATTTGATGAAATGAATTAAAGAAGTGGTAGTGTAAATGTGACAGAAGCAAAGTCTATACAAGGGACGATGACATGGGAAAAGTAACAAGACAAAAAGCTACAGGAAAGACTGGAACGGAAGAGGGTGTGACAAGAGAGAAGACGACAGGGGGTAATAAAACAACCAGACATATGCAAACCGGAGGAGCTACTCTGAGGTATTTATTGAGGGGGCAAGGAGAAAAAAGAGTGTGTTCATGGGCGATTTATTCTACAAAGACAGCAAGCGAGGGGAAGACGTCGTTGTTTGTTTACCTGGGGGCTAGGATAGAACATGTGATTGGAAGGGTAGAGAAGATATTGGAGCATGGTAAGGGAGGGTCTGTACTAGTACACGTAGGGACACATAATGCAGTCAGGGAGGGACCAACTGGGATAGTGCAGAAGTTCAGACAGTTAGTGAGGAAGTTAAAGAAGACAAGAGTTGAACAGATTATTCTCTAAGAATTTTGCAAGTAATGGGAGGAAGGGGCCAACTTATAGAAACTGCAAGAGGATGGTGATCAACGCTCTAGTTGTATGAAGAAGAGGTTGTGGGATTCATAGATTTATGGGGATACTTTGTAGGGAAGGAAGACATGTACATGAGAAATGGCCTCCATCTAAGCGAAAAGGGGGCAGCAGTTTTCTTAGAGAACCTGTTGCGACCTATTGACAGTGGGACAGGTTGCATCTATTTAAACTAGATGCACAGGGGGATTCACAGGTAAGCTTGAAACTGGAGGCATAGATAAAGACAGCACAAATGAATCAGTAAATAACAGCCTGGAAAAATGTTCTGCAGCTGGATATAAATGTGTTTGTTTAAATGCAAGGAGCATCGTAAACAAAAGAAATTAACTAATTATGGGAGAAGATATTGACCCTCACATAATAGGTATAACCGAATAATGGGCCACCACCAATATAACAGATGCCGAATTGGAACTGACAGGCTATGTAATGTCTAGGAAAGATAGAATAGGAAGAACGAGAGGTGAGTTATTTTATATTTGGACGTTGGTCGCTAGGTGGCGTAAGGTAGTACTTGTTTATTTTGTCACTGCGTGATTCTAAATCATTTTTGCAATGTAACGTTTAATTTTATCTGTTACACTAGAATAGAATGAGTGTCAACGTATTGCACTGTTTGCGTAAACAAACATGTTATAAATTGTCATCACCAACGCTGTTAAATCTTGTACTTAAATTATCTGGGCGATAATACAGGTCGATTTGATTTTCGCGCCAGCAGCTTTACGTACACAGCATACTAAGGCAGGGGCAGTCCCCTTATAAACTATATACTAACAGGTCTTTTCAGCAAGACGTTCTTTTATACCCAGAATCGCCCTGGGGGTGAAGACCTCTGACTTCTTTCAACAGGCACTAAACGTCATCACTTTGCACAGCCACAGGCCTGCTGAGCGCGGACAATCATACGACCTGTAATATTGTCATTGATTATCGCCAACCCACTTTTTATAACCTAGAAATTTACATTATTTTGAGTACAATTATACCGTTTTAGAATATTTCATTATCTTCAATTATTTATTATTTGGTGAGACATAATTTTATACTTCACCATTTTTAGGAAAGTACACTGTCACCAAGACAATGTCACCAGTATTTTTATGGTGTGTTTTATTTTTATCCTGTTCTGCTGCTTCTAGAGGTCATGATTTTACGCTGTGCAAGCCAATTAGTCCCCAATGGTCGGCTGTCATGTGAACAGTTTCTCAGTACATGAGAACACAAGATTCTTTGTCACATCTACACAGTTTGCCATGTCTTAATTTTTTACTTTAATAGAAAGTTACTGCCAATCCCCCGCTCTAAGCCAACTTTTAAATTGGCAATTATCTTACTACTAGCAGGAGATGTAAGTCTATATCCTGGACCCGTGATCAGGCGCATCATTTGAGTGGCCACCACTAACGTTCGATTTATTCAAGACAAAACAGCCTCGCTTACCGATTTATTAACTTCCAAGACAATAGACATCCTTGCTGTCACTGAGACCTGGCTCAGACCACATGACACAGCTGCATGCATTGCTGACATTTCTCCTTTACACACTAAAGAATAAGACAACAACAGAATGCTGGCATGTCTTAAAGAGTGAAATTGAATGCATCATTGTCAAATTTGTTCCCTTAAAAAACATGGGAAACGGTCCAAAAAGAAACACTTATCGAAAGAAGCCATTAGAAAAATTAAGTATAAACAAATGATATGGAAGTCATATAGACGTACTGGAAATGACAAAGACTACAACATTTATAAAGAAGCACCAAACCAAGCTACAGCTGAAATTAGAAATTCAAAGAGAAGCTATGAACATAAATTAGCTTGTAATATAAACATGACTGCAAGAGTTTTTATGCGTATGTTCGAAGCAAACAGAAAGTTCAGGATAAGGTCGGTCCTCTAGAAGATAGTGTTGGAAATATAATATCAGAAGGATTCTTAATGGCAGAAGACCTGAATGAGTATTTTAGTTCAGTGTTTACCAGAGAAGACACTAGTTCACTGCCAGTACCAGAGGCTAAGTTCAAGGGGGCAGAATCAGACTATTTAAGACAGTTAATTGTAACCCCAGAAATGATAGTTAAGAAAATTGGGGCTATGAAGGATAATAAATCACCTGGAGTGGTTGGTATTCCACCCAAACTACTATTGGAAATTGTAGAACAAATTAGCATACCGCTTGCAACAGTTTTCAATTTGCCATTAGAAGAGGGAGTGGTTCCTTTAGAATGGAAAGAAGCAAACATTATACCGTTATTTAAAAAAGGTTCGAGAAACAAGTCAAATAATTATAGATCAGTTTAACATCGGTTATTTGTAAATTATTAGAAAGACTAATTAAAGATCACATGATGGATTTTTTGGTTAAACATAACTTGATAAACCCATCTCAACATGGGTTTCTAAAAGCGAGGTCATGCTTAACAAATATGTTATGTTTTTTGGGTAGATGATGGATCACCAGTAGATATCATCTACTTAGATTTTCAAAAAGCTTTCGACAAAGTGCCACATCAAAGATTACTGCTTAAACTAAAGGCCCATGGCATAGGAAATGGTATAATTAACTGGATAGAAAAATGGCTGATTGACAGAAGACAACGGGTAGTTGTTGATGGGGAGGCTTCAAACTGGAAATCAGTTTTGAGTGGGGTTCCACAGGGATCAGTACTGGGACCTATATTATTCTTAATATATATAAACGATTTGGACGATGATGTAGCTAGCAAGGTGTTGAAATTTGCAGATGATACAACATTGTTTAGAAGGATTAAAAGTGATGGAGATAGACAGCATTTACAAGATGATCTTGACAGGTTGATCAAATGGTCTGAAAAGTGGCAAATGTTGTTAAATTTTGGGAAATGTAAATGCCTTCACACAGGACATGGGAACGAATATGTAGAATATACAATGGGGGGAACTGTACAAAGAGTACTACTGTAAAAGAAAAAGACTTAGGGCTGACAATTAGTGCTGACATGAAGGTTTCAGAGCAGTGTGGAATTGCAGCTTCAAAAAGAAATCAAATCCTTGGATTGATTAGGCAAAATATAGCATATAAAGAAAAAGAACTAATAATATCGCTGTACAAAACAATAGTTAGGCCTCATTTAGAATATTGTATACAAGCGTGGAGGCCATACCGCAAGAAGGACATAGATATGCTAGAAAGAGTACAGAGGAGAGTGACTAAAATGATACAAAAACTGATGAGGGATCTTAGTTATGAAAAACGCCTAAAAAAATGTGGTTTAACAACACTAGAGACCAGGAGATTGAGAGGAGATCAGATAGAAGTGTTTAAAATATTGAATGGTTATGAAAATATTGATATAAATATGCTTTTTCAGTTAAGAAAGATAGAAAGACTAGAGGACATGAAGTTACATTAGTAAAGGAGCAGTGTAGATTAGACGTAAGAAAGTTCTCATTTTCACAAAGGACTGAATGAATGGAACAGATTATCTGATGATTGTGTGGATGCTAGTAGTGTGAATATGTTTAAAAACAAAATCGACACATACCTCAGAAAGGCTGGATATATGTAGATAAAAGGGTTGGACTCTCGATAAGCCAAAGGGCTTCCTTGTCCACCTGCCATCTAGAGTTAATTCTCTGGATGGCAATCTTGTTAAATCTTCCAGTTTCACCTTCCATCATCGCCCACGTTCAGTTGGGCGAGGTGGTGGTGTTGGATTTGTCATCTCAAAACTGTTGAAAAGTAATTTGCATTTAAACCCTGATTACTCCAGCTTTGGGGCCATCTGTACCGACATTTCCGATTCATCTTTCTCTGCTTATTTTGTGTGCATTTATCGCCCTCCAGCAAACCATGCCCATTTCTTTGAAGAATTCCAGGATCTACTTGAAAATCTGGCAACTATTTATTCATAATTTTATATACTCAGTGATTTTAATCTTCATGTGTATTATGTTTGTTTTTAAGGGGTCAGCCCACTGTTGGTTTTCCCATAGGCGACCATGTTAACGTTTTGTCTGATTATAAAAAAACGTGACCTATAAAATGTCTTAAACTTCTCACCTGCTGTTATCATCATCTCATTGACATGCCGATAGATTTTAACAAAAAGTGCATACTTCCAGCTCTCGTAAAATGCCTGTATGTGTGACACCCGTCAATATTTACATATGCCGGCAAGAATTACTCCGCAAACAGGTCACACAAGCAAATTGCTGCCAAATATCCTTCCGCTTATTCAAATCATCTAGAAATCCACCATTTTACAGTCAACACATACAATCACACATGAAAATCTCCCTACTCAAATGCACTTATGTCACAGCATGTGAATTTTGTAAAAAATCATTTCTGAAAAATACCCTGCATTTTTCTTTGTGTGCAACGGACAGGAAGTCTAACTAGAACATGACCCCTTAAGGGCTCAGCACACTGTCAGTTTTCCCATTGGCGACCATGTGTGATTATAAGAAAACGTGACCTATAAAGTTTCTTAAACTTCCCACCTGCTGTTATTATCATCTCATTGACATGCGGGTCGATTTTAGTCAAAATCTAATATCTCTAGCTCTTGCAAAATGCCTGTATGTATGACACACGTCAATATTTACAAATGCATGCAGGCAGTAATCCGGCTAAAGTGTCAACTAGCTAAATTGCTGCCAGATACCCTTCCGCTTAGTAAAATCAGCTAAAAAGACACCATTTTACTGTCAACAGCTGCTACAATCACATCTAGAAATCTGACTACTCAAATGCACTTATGTCAGAGCAAGTGAACATTGTAAAAAATAATTTCTGAAAAAAATATAATGCACTTTTTTTCGTCTGTAATTAAGCAGGAAGTCCAACAGTGTGCTAACCCCAAATAGGCATGGTGATTTTGGAGAAAATGTTGAAAACAACACATTTTATAGGCACCAATGTTACAAGCACTCTGCAACTTAAATTTTTGTAATCCCTCCAGGTGTTTGTGTTTTATGCACATTTCAAAGGTGCCACCAAACTTGGCAAGGCACCAGAAAAATCAGCACTTCGCTGTTGGACAATTTGTAATCCAGCACAACGTTCTCAGGTGGCACCATGGACTCCTGATACAGTTGTCCAGAAAGTCCAATAAGTGTTTTATAAGAAAATTCAATACAGGCAGTTGTTACGTTACATTCAAATGTATATTGATTTTTTTACCTTGTGCCCTATTTACAAAGGTAAACATCAACAAAAAGTCACCTTAGGGTGTGAATTCCTCAAAGGCCAGACGTCTCAAGCAGTTCAATTACATAATATTACACAGCTTAATTAGCAGACATTCAGAAAACAATGCCACTTGCTTAATTGGCCAGAAGGTCCAGTCAGTAGACAGATCTGATATCAGGCTATGGCCTACTCCAGCTAATCACTGTCCTCAGACTTCATTAGGGTCAATGACAACATATTCACTTGTGTTTAATTAGCTGAAGTAAACAAAAAACGATTGATGAATCACCCTGCTGCAATGTTATTGGTTCATTTTCATTCAGATTTTCAAATTGAGGCTTAACTACTAGCATACGCACCCCACCCCCCTTATAAGACATGTGTTCCGTCACTATGATTTTGACTTGCAGACTGATGAGAAGTCTGTAATATCCAAAAACGGTTTGTACCATTCAGCTGTAGTTTTGCCATACACGTATTTTCAGTAACTGTTTCAAGATATTTGAAGTAAAACGCGTCCTCCGACATTGTGCAATGACTATAGCGTGCTTTCGTTGCCAGGCTCTCTACTTGGGCTCAGCACACTGTCAGTTTTCCCATTGGCGACCATGTTAATGTTGTGTGTGATTATAAGAAAACGTGACCTATAAAGTTTCTTAAACTTCCCACCTGCTGTTATTATCATCTCATTGACATGCGGGTCGATTTTAGTCAAAATCTAATATCTCTAGCTCTTGCAAAATGCCTGTATGTATGACACACGTCAATATTTACAAATGCATGCAGGCAGTAATCCGGCTAAAGTGTCAACTAGCTAAATTGCTGCCAGATACCCTTCCGCTTAGTAAAATCAGCTAAAAAGACACCATTTTACTGTCAACAGCTGCTACAATCACATCTAGAAATCTGACTACTCAAATGCACTTATGTCAGAGCAAGTGAACATTGTAAAAAATAATTTCTGAAAAAAATATAATGCACTTTTTTTCGTCTGTAATTAAGCAG
Source organism: Escarpia spicata (assembly GCA_963995525.1). NCBI lineage: Eukaryota > Metazoa > Annelida > Polychaeta > Sabellida > Siboglinidae > Escarpia > Escarpia spicata. The sequence continues at coordinate 55,256,422 of OZ023210.1, read as the reverse complement.
GAAGTCCAACAGTGTGCTAACCCCAAATAGGCATGGTGATTTTGGAGAAAATGTTGAAAACAACACATTTTATAGGCACCAATGTTACAAGCACTCTGCAACTTAAATTTTTGTAATCCCTCCAGGTGTTTGTGTTTTATGCACATTTCAAAGGTGCCACCAAACTTGGCAAGGCACCAGAAAAATCAGCACTTCGCTGTTGGACAATTTGTAATCCAGCACAACGTTCTCAGGTGGCACCATGGACTCCTGATACAGTTGTCCAGAAAGTCCAATAAGTGTTTTATAAGAAAATTCAATACAGGCAGTTGTTACGTTACATTCAAATGTATATTGATTTTTTTACCTTGTGCCCTATTTACAAAGGTAAACATCAACAAAAAGTCACCTTAGGGTGTGAATTCCTCAAAGGCCAGACGTCTCAAGCAGTTCAATTACATAATATTACACAGCTTAATTAGCAGACATTCAGAAAACAATGCCACTTGCTTAATTGGCCAGAAGGTCCAGTCAGTAGACAGATCTGATATCAGGCTATGGCCTACTCCAGCTAATCACTGTCCTCAGACTTCATTAGGGTCAATGACAACATATTCACTTGTGTTTAATTAGCTGAAGTAAACAAAAAACGATTGATGAATCACCCTGCTGCAATGTTATTGGTTCATTTTCATTCAGATTTTCAAATTGAGGCTTAACTACTAGCATACGCACCCCACCCCCCTTATAAGACATGTGTTCCGTCACTATGATTTTGACTTGCAGACTGATGAGAAGTCTGTAATATCCAAAAACGGTTTGTACCATTCAGCTGTAGTTTTGCCATACACGTATTTTCAGTAACTGTTTCAAGATATTTGAAGTAAAACGCGTCCTCCGACATTGTGCAATGACTATAGCGTGCTTTCGTTGCCAGGCTCTCTACTTGGGCTCAGCACACTGTCAGTTTTCCCATTGGCGACCATGTTAATGTTGTGTGTGATTATAAGAAAACGTGACCTATAAAGTTTCTTAAACTTCCCACCTGCTGTTATTATCATCTCATTGACATGCTGGTCGATTTTAGTCAAAATCTAATATCTCTAGCTCTTGCAAAATGCCTGTATGTATGACACGTCAATATTTACAAATGCATGCAGGCAGTAATCCGGCTAAAGTGTCAACTAGCCAAATTGCTGCCAGATACCCTTCCGCTTAGTAAAATCAGCTAAAAAGACACCATTTTTACTGTCAACAGCTGCTACAATCACATCTAGAAATCTGACTACTCAAATGCAGTTATGTCAGAGCAAGTGAACATTGTAAAAAATAATTTATCAAAAATATAATGCACTTTTTTTCGTCTGTAATCAAGCAGGAAGTCCAACAGTGTGCTGACCCCTAAACACAACATGTGCGTCTAGTTTAAACAGGAAGTGATGACTCTTTATCAAGAGAATGGTAAAATAGCATGGTAGCAAGGTATAACCAACCCGTTATAACGGTCTCCAGCAATACTATAGTACAATATATGACATCCTTTTTTTTTTTTTTTTAATAACACAAAACGCATATAATTATAGCTCACAATTGTATAACGAACAAAACATCGACATGCCCATGTATAACACACAATAGTGTAATAAACAAAATGTTCACATGCACTCTTTTCTTTTAGAGTTCAACGTCAGATCATTCTGAAACAAAACTACAAATTAATGGTTGTTGTAAACACCTATTCACACAGGAAAGCATCCTAATGTCAATTACTTTTACAGTTCAATGACAAATCATTCTGAAACAAAAATACAAATTAATGGTTGCTGTAAACACCTATTCACACAGGAAAGCACCCTACTGTCAATTCCACTGTTGCAAATTTAGCCTGTTGCATCTTATGTAACATTGTTATATCGCTTAGGTGTTCTGATAACACGACTGTATCTGGAACGACGGTCAGCTTGCGGGAACTCTTCCATCATGGGTGGCAGCTCGGCTCGGAGTGGATGCGCTGCCAGCTGTAGCGGTGTAGTTGGTGACGGTGGTGTAACCGATCGGTCGTCCTGGTGGATCGGTAACTGTGGTGCTGGGTCTGCTGGCTTGCGTGCGTCAGGAGTGTCAGGCTCATCCAACTGAGGCAGTAGCAATGGTGGTTGCTCCAGTGTCTTCTGTAGATGACGGCGATTGCGACGGACCTCTCCTCCCTCGTGTTGAATCACGTAAGACCGAGGACTCTCGTGAGTAGACTTCACGACAGCGGGATCCCAGCCCCATTTACGCTGGACCCGGACAACATCACCTGGCCTGAGCAGTTTCAACGGCTTTGCACCACGATCGTAGTCCATTTTGAACCGTGCCTGCCTGGTTTGCAGATCAGTTTGGGCATTTACTACCCTCGGCTTGAGTGCGGATTCGGTTGCAGGCAGTTTCGACTGCAGCATCCTACTCATCGCCAGTTGTGCTGGTGCATATTTCAGTCCACTGATCGGGGTGTTGCTGTACTCTAGCAGAGCAATATAGGGGTCCCGACCTTCTTCATCGGCTTTCTTCAGCAACGACTTGAGTGTCTGCACTACTCGTTCGGCTTCTCCATTTGACTGAGGATAAGTTGGGCTGGACGTTGACACTTTGATGCCCCAACTTTGTGCAAACTTGCGAAACTCGTACCTACCGAACGGTTGATTGTCTGCGACTATCTCGTCTGGTATGTGGTATCGTGCGCTGATACTCACGACATGAGCTATCACTGATCCGGTCGTCTTATTCTCCAGCCTGACAATCTCGGGATATTTCGATTAGTAGTCCACAACTACCAGATAATCGTGACCCTTGAATGTCATGATATCCATTGCGACTTTCTGGAAAGGTCCGTCCGGTATCTCGTGTGCAATCATGGCTCCTTCTGATGACTTCTCTAGAAATGTAGACATGTGTGACATTTCGCAACTGTGTCCTCGATGTCCTTAGACATCCCTGGCCAGAATATCACTGTTCTAGCTCTTGATTTTGTCTTCTCCATGCCTATGTGTGGCTCGTGAAGAACTTGCAACATTTCATGCTTCATTGCCTCGGGTATGATGACCCTGTCACCTGCAAACAGTAAGCCTTCATTTGCACTCAACTGGTCTCTCATATTCCAGTATCCTTTCAAGTCTGCTGGTACTGATTTCCGTGAATCAGGCCAACCATCCACCACGACTCGCTGTAGCCGTTGGAGCGTTGCGTCATCAGCTGTTGCACTTCTGATTTGGTCTCCATGGACTTGCCGGAAAGTTTTGTGTCAAACTGTAGACCATTACTTCCACGTCGTCGATCAGCTCCTTGTCTGGCTCACCCTCTACGTATGCTCGTGAGAGAGCATCAGCAACATGTGGTCTGTTTGGGCCTCAACATCTTTACCATGGATGTATTGGTGAAACTTGCTCGTTGCAAACACTATTGCGAGGAGTTCCTTCTCTAGCTGAGCATAGTGTTGTTCTGGGCCCACGAGTGCCCGTGACGCATAAGCAATTACATGCCCTTCCTGCAGCAGACATGCTCCATCGTAGAACTTTAGCACCGGCATGCTGCTGAGCAGTCCTTTCAATTTGTTCACAGCATCTGTGTGCTCTGGCTGCCAACACCACATTGCACCTTCCTTCAACAGTACTCGCAACGGTGCGACAATGTGCGACTCTCCATGAATGAACTTTCCCTGGTACTTGATCATGTTCAAGAACCTGAGCAGTGAACGCTTGTCGGTAGGAAGCGGCATACCCACAATAGCTTCCACCTTGCTCGGGTCTGGGCTGAGGCCTGCTTCAGACACTAAATGTCCTATGTAGAGCACCTTGTTAACTTTCAGTTGTACACTGGAGGCGTTGAACTTTACATTCCTCTCTCTGGCCGTTCTCAGTATCCTTCGATCTCGTTCATCATCACCAGCGATGATGATGTCATATGCGATGATATAGGCCCCATCGATGTCGCCGAATGTGTATTGCGTAGGCTTCTGTAGGACTTCAGTTGCCGAACTGATGCCGAATGGCATGCGTAGGAAGCGCTTGCGCCCCATGGTGTAATGCCCCATGAAACGTGCACAGACAACTGATCTCCTGAGTCAATTTCACATGCTAGTATGCCATCGACATGTCGATAACTGAGAACACTTTCTTGCCTGCCAAACGTGCCTGGACACTTTCTGTTGTCGGAATTTCAAAATATTCACGTTTTATTGCTCTGCTGAGAGGCTTCGGGTGAAGACATATTCTCAAAGAACCATTTCTCTTCTCATTTATCACCAGATTGTTCTCCCAAGTTGTGGGCCGGTCGACATCTGCGATAATTCCATCTTTCTCCAATTTGTCTAGAGTCGCTTTCAAAGTCTCCACTCGTGCATATGGAATCTTCCTTGTTGCTTGGATCACTGGCTCTACATCATCACGCAGCTCAATGTGATATGGCTTACTCTCTGGTTGCCTACCATCATTTCTGTCGTCCAGTCTTCATCAGACGGATTGTGTGCATATACATCTAGGAACAGAGCTCCCAGAAACAGACTTTCATTGTCCTCGACTTCTTCATAGACCACCTGTACATGCTTACCTCCTGTAGCTGTACGCTTACCATGCATCACGGCAAAATGATTCCATCCCTTGCATCGGTTACATTGTTTACCATGCGCAGGACATGACCTTGGAGGGTGTCGTCTACCACATGGCTCAAGGTCAATGATTCCTTCGATACGACCTTGTTTAGATGGAGCTCCATGACTATTTGTAGCACCTTTACTAGCTACCCATGAACCCTTGCCTTGCGATCGGAAACCTTTGTTTGTTGTCTTCCATTTTGGCTTGTCCTGTCTGACAATATTCACTTTGGCATCTAACTTTCCTTCAGCTGTCATGACCTTTAGTTGCGCTTTTGTTGTCTCGGCTGCTCGACAAACGTCTATTGCCTTACTCAGCGTAAGCTCCGACTCTCTCAGAAGTCGTTCCTTTACACGTTCGTCATTCACACTGAACACAAGTTTGTCCCTGATCATCAAGTCTTCCTGATCACCAAATTCACACACTTTGGCTTTACTTCGAAGGTCCTTGACCCACTAACTCACCACGGCTTTGATGTCTGCTCCAGAAACAATATCTTTCGTAGACAGTGTTTTTTTCGAGGCTGACAGTACTGACGGAACTTTGGAACAGTCTCCCAGTCATTATTCCGTTCAGCTGGTGAGTTATTGTCAGGTCCTGCTGGCCTGAATACGAATTGGTTATACACTTCTTGTGCTTCAGGTCCAGCAGAATGGAGCAGTATTGCTACCGGGACTCCAGGTGCCTTCGCTTTTATTTCACAGGCAGTGAAGGATGTTCTAAACTGCTGTTCCCAGCTCCCCCCTGCTTCATCTAGATTGGTTGTATCAAACGCGATGTGACTGGGTGGTTTGAAAAATTCAATTTTCAGTCACACAGTCTTAACTATCAGACTATTTGTAGACAGTCACCTGCCCTTCATATAGGTATACGAACTCAACCTTTAATATTAATTATCACATAATGAATGCCACTTATGACACCATATTATGTTCGTGTTTAACACAACATGTGCTTCTAGTTTCAACAGGAAGTGATGACTCTTTATTAAGAGAATGGTAAAATAGCATGGTAGCATGTCAAGGTATAACCAACCTGTTATAACGGTATCCAGTACAATCTATGCTAATCTGGACGCACCTTTATCAACAACAAGTACATTTAATTACATTCTGGCGTCCTATGACATGAAACAACACGTTACCTTCTCAACGCACATACATGGCCACCGGCTCCATCTCTACCTAGTCATGTGTCAGTCAAATCTCTGTGTGACTTGTTTTCTGGTCATTTCAAACATAAATCTAAGTCTTATACGTTCTGCTTTTCCATGTCACACTGTAAGTACTTTAAATGTGGACTCCCCACAAGTAAATTCTCCACTTGTATTATTTGAGCTAGCCACAGTTGATGAAGTGAGGGAAATAATAATGTCCTCCCCAAATATGTCATGCGATCTCGATCCCTACCAACCATACTACTAAAAGCATGTCTTGACTCTACTTGGTACACTAACAAATATCATAAATGTATTACTGAGTTTGGATAAATTTCCAGATGATTTTAAACATGCACATGTAAATCCTGTTCTCAAGAAGACTTCTCTGCCAAAAGATGATTTCCAAATTTATAAGCCAATTTCTAATCTTAGCTTTATTTCTAAGATACTTGAGAAAGTCGTAGCAAGCCGTCTAAGGTGTCATATCAGCTCAACTTGTTTATCCAGTGTACTACAATCACCATACAAACACTTTCATTATATAAAGACTGCTCTCCTAAAAGTACACAATGATGTTATATTAAACGTTGATAAAGGCAAAGTACCTGCACTTACCTTGCTTGATCTGTCTGTCGCCTTTGATACCATTGATTACAACACTCTTGTCAAACGTTTATCAATGTGGTATGGCATATCTGGCACAGCCCTGACCTAGTTTTCTTCATATATAATCAATAGACATCAATCTATAAAGATAGATAATTACTTTTCAACCTCACTCCCCATTTCATGTGACATTCCCCAGGGTTCCGTTCTTGGGCCTTTGCTTTTCACCCTCTACACTACGCCACTCAGCTCTGTAATCCAAAGTCATAACTTGGATCATCACCTTTATGCAGGTGACACACATATCTAAATTTCCTTGGCCACGCCCGATAAAGGTCACTCCCTAAACCGACTCAACGATTGTCTCCAAGATGTTTTCTTATGGATGATCGACAGAAAATTTATGTTAAATGCAGACAAAACTTAATTTCTCATCATTGCTACCCCAATGCAGCGAGGTAAACTTAATGACTCTTTTCCATCATGCATCATCAGTACGGAATCTAGGAGTGACCTTTGATTGCGACTTCAATTTCAGACAACACATCCCAAACGTGCCGTTGCTGTTTTTATCATATCCGTGATCTTCGCCGACATATGTTGCTTTCTGTCGCTAAGACTATCGCAACAGCTCTTGTTAGCAGCATATTAGATTATAGCAGTTCCCTCCTTCATAATATTGCTATTAAGGATATTGCAAAACTACAACGTGTCCAGCATTGTTTAGAAAGGGTAGTCACACAATCTCCTCGATTCTCCCGCTCAGTGCCACTTCTAAAACCACTGCATTGGCTCCTCGTGCGATATCGCATGATGTTTAAGATCTGTACAATCACCTACCAAGCCCTTTCATCCAAACAACCTAGTTATTTACACTCAATGCTCACACCAGCTACACAAGCCAGACAACTTCGGTCGTCTAGTTCGAAGTTGCTATCTGTACCTAGAGTTAAGACAAAGGCTGGAACTCGAGCTTTTTCAGTTGCCGCGCCAACTATATGGAATTCGCTTCCCGTTAATGTTACCTCAACAGAACATATTGTTACATTTCGTCGTCACCTGAAAACCTATCTTTTCAGTATCGCCTATCCTACCTAGCTTCCTAGCACACCAATCCTTTGTTGACGACTTTCGCCTAGCACACGAGTACGACAATGCTTAATCCTTTGGTTTTGGTGCGCCACTGAGCTCGGACTGTCTGAGGATATTGCAGTTAGAAGTGATTTATTATTATATATTATGTTAATGGTTGGGTTAGTTTATCGAAGTCCAAGCATAAGTATAGAAGAGAATGAAAAAGTACAAAACGCTATAAGGAAAGTGAGCAAACGGGACTGTGTTATTATGAGGGATTTTAACAATGGAAATCTCTAAGAGTACAGGGAGTACGGTTTTAGTTTCATTACAAGTTAGTTCCCTTTTTCAACATGTGCTAGAACCGAACAGGGGTGAGAATGTATTACAAATAGTTTTGTCCTCACAAAATGAATTTGTTGTCAATGACAATGATCACATTTTAGTATAAACATAAAATCAGAGAACTACAGAGCAGTAAATTTAACATCGGTGATTTGCAAATTATTAGAAAGATTAATTAAAGATCACGTGTTGGATTTTCTTGTTAAACGTAACTTGATAAACCCATCTCAACATGGGTTTCTAAAAGCGCGGTCATGCTTAACAAAAATGTTATGTTTTTGAAGATAATTAAGTGGGTAAACGAGGGATCACCAGTTGATCTAATCTATTTAGATTTTCAGAAAGCTTTCGTCTAAGTGTCACATCAAAGATTACTGCTTAATGTAAAGGCCCATGGCATAGGAAATAGTATAATTAACTGGATAGAAAACTGATATATGGTTTATATAAGGCATGGTGTAGTAGTTGATGGGGAGGCTTCAAACTGGAAATAAGTTTTTGAGTGGGGTACAATAGGGATCAGTACTAGGACCTATATTATTCTTAATAATTATACATCAACGATTTGGACAAGCATGGTGTTGACATTTGCGGATGATACAAATGTGTTAGAAGCTTTAAACGTGATGGAGATAGACAGCACTTACAAGGTGAACTTGACAGGTTGCTTAAATGGTCTGAAAATTGACAAATGTTAAATACTTGGAAATTTAAATGCCTCCAAACAGGACATGGGAAGGAAGATGTACAACGGGGGTACTGTACTAAGTACTACTATATGAGAAAAGGACTTGAGTTAACCATTAGAGCTGACAAGAAGGCTTCAGACCTGTGCGGAATTGCAGCTTCAAAGGGAAATCAAATCCTTGGATTAATTAGGCGAAGCATAGCGCACAAAGAAAAATAGCTAATAAAACCACTGTACAAAACAATAGTTAGGCCTCATTTAGAATATTGTATACAAGCGTGGGGGCCATGATGCAAGAAGGACACATATATGCTAGAAAGAGTATAGAGAGCGACTAAAATGATACCAAAAGTGAGGGATCTTGCTTACGAAATATGCTTAAAAGAATGTGGTTGAACAACACAAGAGACCAGGAGATTGAGAGGAGATCAGATAGAAGTGTTTAAAATATTGAATGGTTATAACAATATTGATAGAAATATTTGTTTTCAGTTAAGAAAGATAGAAGGACTAGAGGACATGAAGTTACATTAGTAAAGGAGCAGTGTAAATTGGGTATAAGAACGTTATAATTTTCACAAAGGAAAATGTAACTGAATGGAACATATTATCTTCTGATTGTGTGATCGGTAGTAGCCTGGACAGTTTTGAAAATAAAAAATCACCACATACCTCAAAAGGGTTGGATACATGTAAATAAAAAGAGTTGGACTCTCGATAAGCCAAAAGGCTTCCTTGTCCACCAGCCATCTAGATTTATTTCTCTTGGTGGCAATCTTGTCTTAATAAACCTTGTTGACATAAATTATACAGGTTGTGTTAGCAATAGTTAATATTCGAACCAACCGTCCCGCGAAATCCAGGAGTCTATCGGATTGTGGGTGTATCTCCTGGTCTCCCGAAATAGAGGCAACTATCTGAAGATCTGAAACACCTCGATTCCCCCGTCTTCCGATGTCAAGGTCCGAGACAGCGGGACGAAATTGGCAGGTATGGTTTAATAGCCTACCTTCGTATAAAGCGTCAGCTGGAGGGGTGACACCGACACCAATGACGCCTTGTGGGCGTCCGGCACTTCGGTAGCTTCGACCTGGGGTTCGACAAACAGCTCCATGAGTTGCATGGCCGTGTCGGCGGACATGTCGTTGCTCAGACTGTCAGACGGTATATTCTGTCGTACCGACTTCGGTATCTCCTTGAAGTACGTCTTCACTTCCGCTGAAGTCTTTTTAGACATGTCGAACTATAGGCAGACGAATCGAGTTCTTAGCGACGCGAACACATTACAATTGTACATCGTGCTGTTAACCTGTTCGAACATAAACTGAGAGACATCCGCTATGATCAATGTAATACATTTCTATACATATTTTATAATTCGATCTTAAAAGCTGAATTTTGAAAACGTTGACCAAAATCCTAATAATAATATCACAAAACATATAAAGAGTTACATATACTATGACTTCTGTGAGGTTCATTGAAAACAACATAAATCGAAAGAAAACTTACCATGTTGTCTTCCAAGAAGCGGTTAGCAATTAAACGACCCTGAAAATAAATATGATGCATTATAACACGCACCCAAATACATATTACAAAAAATGACAAGATGTATAAATTATACCGTCAATTTCCTCCGTACTGCATGTGGCATATCACGTGGTCAGCATTGCTGGCAGTGTCACTTAACACTATATGTAGAATGAACGTTGAAACATTGACGTTTATGTTACCATCGCATTAGTAATAAATACATTATATATTACAAACCCTGTTATCGTTACCGTTTTGGAATAATCAATATGGTTACAACAGTTGTTATACCCAGTGGTTATCATCGTCGTCGTGGTCATTATCATGTTCATGGTCATCATCGTCTTTATCACCATTACCTGTTCCGGGGTCAGATCAACATCTTTGAACTTCGCGAGGATCTCCTTATCGACCTTTTTGATCTTCTTGATAGCTTTCGACATTACAGCGGGCTTCACCGCCGCCATTATCTTCGACAAACTCTCCAGTTTTTTCACCACGGCTACCGATGACATTTGTTTTTCCAACATGGTTGTAACCCTGCAGGAGAAGGCTCGCAGCTGAAATGTGGTGCATACCTCTGTTCAAATATGACGTCACGATCTTGCCCTTTTCTATCTTGTTATTGTAACGGGGGATTTACCATGAAGACAGACAACAAGGTCAAATGATGAGTATCATTTATTGTGTTAAATCTAAAATACAAAACAAAATAAACTCCAACTGTGAACTGCAGTGAAATGCTAAACTACGCCTGAGCACCTGCTCTGTGCGAGAGGCCACACCACGTGTTCTACATGTGGTATGTGTCTCACTCTATCTTAGTGAGGGGTTCCATTCCCAAAAATGTCAAGATACTGGACATAGTATATTTTCAAGCTTCCTCGGGAATCTCATTAACTTAGTGACAGGGAGATGACACTGCTTGGTGACCGCTCTCAGGGAAACTGACACTAATGACTTTCCCAGACAGCATATTCTACATTGGCGAAATAGGGTCTAACTGCTTAATAGCTCAGAAGTAATAACAATAAAAGTACTCACCGGTTTGGTGTAATAATATACATTACAATTAATGATAATAATAATAATTTACTTATTGGTCAGTAAGCCTGCCAGTTACATTATCAATGTTGCAAGAGTGCATTTTGAACACTAAAACGACAAACATGTTATATAACGGCTACTCTCCAATGTCATTCAATCAATGAAGAAATAAGAAGAAATATTTCCCTACCTTATAAGTCGTGGTTGTTATCTTCTTCTACTAACCACGATTTATATGGAAAGATTGTTTGATGATCGATTTGGAGGGATTTGTGAAGGAATAGGAAAAGAGAGCGATATATAAATGGGAATGGAGACGGGTGCTGAGTAGGGTTTTCTTAGCAATTTGCCATTACTCTACTTTAGTGGGAAATAAAAAGAACATATTTAAATAATGTCTAGTTCATGAGAAGTTTACTAATTTGTTGTTGACAACTTATAACTATATATTTCGAATTTACACTTGGTAGTTTCTCACATTGCACATTTTACAATGTTATATTATAAAGGTATTAAGGAAGGCGATTGAAATACAACAATAATTTGTATATGTGATTTGCTACTTTCTTCCTTGACAGTAGATTTGGATCAAAAGCCTCCCTCCAGGTTCCGTCTCTAAATTAGCTTTCGGGTTAATTGACAAGCACAGTTGTTACGGGTTCCCCCATGTACTACCAGTATAACCTACCGTTTTTGGTGTCGCCGTGAAGTACGTGCTTTTGATGACCTCCTCCACTTGTGCGTCCGTCATATGCTCAATCAGCTCCTCGCTGACGGAGTCACCAGCACTGAAATATTCACACATCTCTGACAATGATATATGGACATGGTCACGCCGTTTTCTGTTGAGGCCGGTGTAGTAAACTCAAAACACTCATCCTCAAAAACACTACAGTAGTGTTTTGAATCTAGGTTCAAACACTCTTAGAGTGTTTTCAAGTTAAGTTCGAAACAGTCAGTGTCGACTTGCGAAACGGTTCGTTTATGTTATCAAGTCGGAATCGTTTTTTTTATACAAACCATATTTACGGTTTACGGTTTAAATTTCGCAGATTTTTATCCTTAAATGTTACACGTTCGGATATATCTTAGTCACGCTTGGGTCCAAAGGTGATGCTCAAATGTAAGAATATCGACATATTTCAACAATCGTCTGATGTATTCAACTTCAGTTCAAAACAGGTGAAAACATCAGACAATTGTTGAAAAAGGTCAACAATTTTGAACTTAAGATGGAAACACAAGATGAAAGTTTTCAACGGGATGAGTGTTTTGAAGGCGCTTCACCGGGTAGCTGCTATATTGTGTAGCCATTAAGTTATCAATAATTAACTCAAGAGTTCTACTGCAGGACTAAGTGGGAATCTCCGATCCCTTTCAGTTGTCCCCATTGAGGCTAACTTTCTATCCCTAATGCTGCCCCAATACTGCCAGAAAATACGAACGGCCATGGCGACAGAAGCATCTGGAGAAGAATTATGGTAGGCAACCATGGCGACATAAGCATCTGGAGAAGAATTATGGTAGGCTACCAGTGCTCGGCAAGCATGCCCGTCAAGCCTGCACGTATGTGTGAGTGTGTGTGTGCGTGCGTGCATGCGTACGCGCGTGTGTGGTGATTTAAAGATGGAAACGCCGGTCATGGTGTATTACCTGGCTACGTAATCGGCACTGAAGTTTCCATCCAACTGCTTCTTGATACGTTTCACCACAGCATCTCTAAGAACTTTCTTATTTGCTGGTGTCATGTGATGTTTGTTTAAGCTCTTCAGTGTGTCCTTGTTTGCAAGCTGTAACACGTAAGTGCACATTGCTGAACTTAAGCCGACTTATTAATGGAGCTTTGACGGCGACCAAAATAACTCGCATATTTTACCAAAACCTGATATACATAATCATGCAAACGAGCAACCCATTCTCTGTGCCGAAAGTGAGCTAAAATTATCGGTTTATTTCGCATGAAAATGCTGTGTTTGAAGAAGACGTGTAATCAAAACCAGTGTACAAAATTATTTTGAGACGACTTATCTCTACTGGTGTATTCTGTTGTAGGTAGCATGCGAACCATATAATCTAATATGTCGGATGTCTGAATAGTTCAGAAACGTATCCTACAAACAGAACATTTAGAGAAATGAATATCACCGTCTTAAAGGTAGCCAACAATTACAAGCAACACCAAGTACTGGCAGTGTGCTTATTGGCGATTATCATATGTAGATGAATCAAAAACATATATTACCAAATTGACACCGCTTTTGCTTACCCAAGGCATTTTAGCCAGGTCGTTGGCACTCTTACGCTTCTTGATGAATGCCAGCACACGACCCTGATCCGTTGTAGGCGCATTGCCGTCAATTCCTGATGCGCCGCCTTTGCGTCCCGTCCGAGGACTACCATCAGACAAGTCAATAAGACCATCAGACATGCCTACGGAGTCAATAAGACCACCAGACAGGCCTCCGAAGTCATTACCTGGTCCAGTTTCACCAACGCTACCTCCCATATAATCACCAATGTCTGATCCGGATTCGCCAACGCTACCTCCCGTATAATCACCAGCGCCTGATTCAGATTGGCCAATGCTACCTCCCTTATAATTACCAGTGTCTGATTTAGATTCACCAATGTTACCTTCCGTATATTCACCAGTGCCTGATCCGGAATCGCCAACGCTACCTCCCGCATAATCACCAGTGCCTGATTCAGATCCGCCACCGCTACATCCCATTTCGACACCACTATTTCCTTGATAATCTCCACCGGCTGATCCGGATTTGATTAGTCCATTCTTCGATTCAATAATCTGCTTCTGATCTTCGTTCAAGGCGTCATGCTGTGGTTTCGTGACGGCCGCTATCTGATCAGCAGTCAAAGAACGTAACTGATCATGACTTAGTGCCTGCAATTGAACACATAATTTTATAGTTGTTGAACAATAATTATTACCGTTTCTCTCTAACGCGTCGCAAATCGTAATCAACCAATCTTGTTCTGTCAGTCAGACATATGCTACGCCTAAGAATACAGCTGGATAACAATTATGTATCTCCAAAAATCTACTTTGTCAACTCTTAATATTCTAATGAACTAACGTCATTTCTCTACTTGTACAGTGACTTTTATTTGAATATGATGGTGCAGACTGTCGTATTATTTTTTTATTTAATACACATTGCTATCCTCATTTGATGTATATCTTTTAAACCAACTGTGATAGTTAACACAATAAACATGATACGTCCGGAGCTTTTGCTGTTTATGTCAATAAACTATGCGCTGCTATGTTTCGCAAATAATTAACCCTCTTAGACCTTTAACGACTCTATAATAACCAGCGGTCGCAGTAGCAGCAACAACAGTAACAACAACAATAACGTCAATTGTCATATTTATTTATCGATTATCATTATCATACCATCATCGTCATAATTAGTGTCATCATCATCACCATCGACGTTGTTGTCGTCATCATCATCAAATCGTCATCATATCATTAGTATCAACATTTTCATCAACATCATCGTTACCATTGCACCTTAGCTCATCATGACAGAGCTTCACAAGTACCTTGAAGGTATTCACTGCAAGCATCGATACTGCGAACGGCGTAATGCTAGGTATCTTCTTCGCGTCCAGTGACTTGAAGAAGGAAGGGTCTTTCCCAGCTGAAAGCAATGAACGCAAATGTCTAAATAATATTATATTAACACCAGACGAGTTCTAAAAATATGGCATCAAAGAATGCTGCGTATCTGAACGATACAAGTGCTTAAATATGTCGTGACACAACAGGATACCATTGTAATGGAGTCAAACAAGGAAACCGGTTTTAAATTAATTGTACAAAGCGAAACCAAAGACTAGTCATCATACCACATCGTCACCTACCAATGACAACACCGATAGTGGTGATGTCGGCCATAGAGAGAATCTCTCCGTATACGACAGTCTTCGCAGCCCACGCATTCAACTGATCACGCTGGAAACACTTCACTGCTCCAATCAATCTGGCAGATTTCCTGTAAAACAAAACAGATCCGGAGGGATACCCTATGCAGAACTCTGTTTACAAACTTGAAACAGCCTAGCTCAAGCAAACGACTAGACATCCAGCCTTCCCTCTGATACATCGTTCAATGTACAGTATGGAACGATTAAACACATTATTTTATAAATGTATATGTTTCTCTTATAATTAACCTAGGGTATAATCGAGTTATTTACTTATATGCCATTAATGTTTTTTTAATTAAATGTTTATTAAAATTATAATTGTTTAGATGTTATATGCAGTCCAATGCTTTAGTGATTTACTGTAGTTCGTGCATTGTTACAATTTAATATGTATGGTAAATATTGTACCGTCTCCAAAACAAGTAAATTCATTAGTATCAAACACATGATACATGGTCTTACATCGGACCAACAGCGTGGTCTCAAATATCCTGGAAAGATGATACCTGAGAAGGATCTCCTTCTATCAGTGATACAAACTGGTGATGATTAAACACCGCTTGATGGTTTATAGCAGTACACAAATTCTTGAAGTAAACGACTGGTTCTGGTTAGCACAACTATCAAATATATTACCCTTCTCTTTGTGCTCCGTGTGTGCACGTAGAAGCACGCATGCACTCAAGAAATGCGTGCTTGGCTGAATGAAGAACAAAAGTTCAAGTAAAAGATCATTTATGTCTTACTCGTATGCCTCGCCGTCCACGGACATTATTTCGTCTTCAAGCATACCGCACAGAATGTTCCCCAGAACATTCAGGTTTGTGGAGTCATATACAATTTCAGAGTGTGCTCTTCTCCACAATTCAAACACCGCTGTGTACTGCAAACACATGATTTATCTGACAAGCTGCAGTACAATATGTATCTTAGTCGCACAAAGATGCTGGCATTCCGACAGACAAACACAAAGAGTTATTAAACAATTTAGGAAGATTATTTAATATAAACAGTACTTCAGTTGTTACGCCACAACGCCATAAATTCCTTGTACTTTTTAGAAATGCTACTTGGCAATGAACCGTCTCATACTACTACTGCTGGTGCTGGTGCAGGTGCTGCTACTGCTACTGCTACTGCTCTGCTACTACTACTACTACTACTACCACCACCACCACCACCACCATTACTACTACTACTACTAATACAATTACTACTACTAATACAACAACAACAACAACTACTACTACTACTACTACTACTACTACTACTACTACTACTACTACTACTACTACTACTACTACTACTACTACATTATTCAGGAATGCATTCACAAGACAATTACGGTCAGCCAATAGTGATAGTGACGGTGAACGGAGACCTTATTTTAGTTGACTATTAAAACAATTGTAGCCGAATAGAACAAATGTATCGTACCATTCCCCTTGTGGCGTCACTGTCCATTTTCCCCGCGGCCGCCGTGATGTCATCTGATCCCCAGTTGACTCTTACTTTCAAGTTATCCGGTAGAGCAAGAAGGATCACACCAAGAGATTGCGACAAAGAGTCGTCCAGTGTCTTGTAGAACTGCAAGATTCCGATGCTTCAAGTATAGTTCATACGTGGCAAATGCACAGTACTAAAATCGTCCAAAAATTCGTTTAGAAAGGTTTACTCACATAAGCTCAACAGCGTTTTATATATATATATATATATATATATATATATATATATATATATATGTATACATGCAATAAATCATTAAATGAGATGGTTGTTTTGATATAACGCTGATGAGCTTATGTGAGTAAACATTTTCTAAACGTATTTTGGAAGATTTTATATACATATATATATACCATATACCAAGTTACCATAGTGATGTAGTTAATCTCATTGAGTGTGACTGTGTTATTACATTTGTGTTGAACAAGTCTTACTTTGGTGACCAATTTCCTTAGTGTCACCAACTGTTGGACACTGTAGCCGTCAGCGTTGCCGAGTACGTCCGCACACTCGTCGAATGTCGCCTTCGTCAATTGACCGAGTTGTTCCACGCTTAGACTCGACGGGTTCAATTCCGTCAATGTGGAGCAAGTAAATCCACCTAAAAAACCAGCTATTTCGATGACACACTTACATAATGTAATATATATATATATGTATATATATATATATATACGATATTAATTATTGAATTTTGGTGTTGCTTGTAGATCGACGATTATCAAAGAACGTAGGAGTCGAATGTTTGAATCAGCTTTTCAGACCGATTGCAGAGATATTATTATAGGCCTACGTTATGCATTATATAATTAGGTCAATAACTGTCTTGTTGTGCTGTGCCTACAAAACATATATTGAAGTATTAATTATTAAACGAAAACGGGCGTGTTGACAAAGCATTTTATTGTGAATTTCCAACTGTCATCAACTGTTCATTTGCTTATAAATCTGAGTGACACACAAATGCTTTAGCTGATCCGGAAATGCTCATGGTCTTTTATTTCAAACAAAATTAGGAGACCTGTTACATACCAAACATTGAACAGTTAAGTTCTGCCATGAATTATATATCACAAACGACAGAGCCGTGATGACGTATTAGTGTTTCTCCTGTGTTATGCAGTATTTACTGGCGATGTCGAAGAGCTTGGCTGAGACTTCCGTAAGATCCACCACCAACCATACAATTTTGCTTTGATTATGGTCGGAAAGGCAAAGGATACAGTGGCTTTTGGTGTACCTAGACCAATAGCTGAAAAATGGAGTAAACATTCAAGTATTGAATATTGTCCCTACCGTGAATTTCTGGCAGCAGCAAAAGTATTTGTGAAACATTCTACATATTGTTAAACAAATGTGTTTGTGCGGACGTGTGCGCGTGTACGGACGTGTGCGTGTGCGTGGGCTTGGGCGTGGGCGTGGGCGTGCGCACATGAGTGCTTCGTTGCATGTAAACCCCTGTCGTTTTTGGAAACTGGGCACGCCGCATGTTCTGGGTCTGAATCTATCCAAGGTGTTTGTGTTGCTGTGTGTTCAGTTT
Source organism: Escarpia spicata (assembly GCA_963995525.1). Taxonomy (NCBI): domain Eukaryota; kingdom Metazoa; phylum Annelida; class Polychaeta; order Sabellida; family Siboglinidae; genus Escarpia; species Escarpia spicata. The sequence goes on along the minus strand of OZ023210.1, from coordinate 55,238,357 downwards.
TATAAGAGTGCACTACCATGTTGACACAATACACAATTTACAGTGAGGCTAACATTACACAAGTGTCGTTCGTCCTTCGCGAATGTCATCATCGCTTATTGTCAATATCATTTATGTTGTTGACACGTTATCTCGCTTCGCATTCTTTTGGCGTCTGCATTTCGTGTTTGTAAAGTAAAGTGAAGTAAAGTAAATGTTACCAATTGTACATTTCGTATATTTCTAGCATCCATACCTCCGGCAACTCGTATCTTCCTCCGTTCTGTCGTCGAAGCTCCATCGTCGGCAGCGCGCTTCCTCCTCCTTTTTGTCTCCGTAGCTTCAGCATCGGCAGCAGTTATCGCATTGTAAGCTTCAGCCAACTTCTGGAAGATTTTGCTATCGCTGTCTTCGAGCGCATCCAACAGGTCACCACGACATCCATTGCTCGCACGACAGGCCGTCTTCAGGTCGGACACTTCCTGGTAGAGACCTGGCATGCTATGAGCGAAGTCGTCCTAAAATTTAAAAAGTATATACTAATTAAGGAAATAGTTGATGGTAATTCAATCAATCAAAGAAACGTTTTATGTTCAATAAACGTTTTTACAATTGAGATTGTGTGTATGTGTGCGTGTGTGTGTATAAATGCGTTTTACACTTTACTCCCTTCCAGACCTGTTCAATCGAACACCATCTCGACTTCCCTGGGAAGCATTCAGCCACGCTGCAATTAATGCGCGAAGATTGTTCGTACACAAATATCCACCACTGTCTATAGCCAGGTTCTCATTCATATAGCTGAGTGAATTGAAGTAATGTAGAGTAAACAAACCTGCTCAAGGTTCGACAAAGCCGCACAGGACTCGAACCCGCGTTTTCTCAGTCGAGAATCCGGAGTTCGTACCGCTGCGCTACTACGTTCCACACAGTGTGTGTGTGTGTGTGTATGTGTGTGTGCGTGCGTGCGTGTGTGTGTATGTGAGAGAGAGAGAGAGTGAGAGAGCCTGTGCGTGTATACGAGTGCGTGCTAGCGTGCGTGTATGTGTTTATACCGCCTATGATCCTTGAACACTGTTGAATTAGGTGATGTTCCTCTACTTTTAAGAATGCCATAATTACACCTCATAAATGGAAGCGCACGTCTACTTGAAATTGAAACTAACGCGATAATTATTAACTGCATACACATGTCGTCATATGTTGTTTAAACTTTAACGATATCAAGCTGAATAGCTAAGTATCAATCCAATTTGTGATTCTCAACCACTACATCATAACGGCCGCACAAACAACATCATCACTTGTGGGACATAGATATCACTTACGTGTTCTCATATATTCAATATAACGGTCGCACAAACAACATCATCATCTATAGAATACATATATCACTTGTGTGTTCTCCGATAGACAATATTTCTCCATCGGAATCTGATGGATGCAATTCGTAGAAAAGTCACATAAATGTCAGATACGTGGCACTATAAATGGTACTTACGTTGCTCTCAATTTCTTTTATTTCATTGTCTGTGAGGTGGACTACCAGTGATCCTAAACTCTTGAAATCTGATACGTCATAATTCTTCAAACTAAAAGTAAGCAACACAATGTTTTGATATTAGCACTGAGAACTATCATTTTAATAATTGATAAGAAAGTTAAATAAATACTAAACTAATAATAATTAATAAGATATATTGATACTTATATTAGATTCGTGTAATTTGCAATGTATATATATGTGTGTATATATATATATATATATATATATATATATATATATATATATATATATATATATATATATATATATATACATATATATATGTATATATATATATATATGTATATATTGTTAATTACATCAATGTAAAATGAATAACAGCGTAATTTATTATTATTATTATTATTTACGATACTTTTTCTCGACAAAATATAAAAACTGACAAAACGTGAATATTTAAACAAATGTCGTCGACCTTACGTAGAAATAACAGTTATGCAAGGTTTCGAGTATACGTCGAAAACTTGATTTTCACTACTCAATACGATCAGTCGGTAAAGAAACGAGGAAATGTAATAAGTCGGTGTCGCTTACTTGGAAGTCTGATTGACATATTGGGCCAGCAATCGTCGTCTCACTACAGCGCTGACAACGTTTCTGCCAAGCATCGTCATGCTGTCTCCAAGCTCTTTTTGTCGCGCGTCCACATGTTCTTTTGTCAGTTCAGTCGTCAGTTCTCCCAGCTCGTTCAGTGGAACATGTGGCTGTATGGCGAATATGAGTTTCAATATGAATTTTCGCTGAGCTGTTCTGGTGATTAGCCAACCTATACATTTTTCGGAAACGTTGTGGTTTCAGGATATGTAAAACCAATGTTTATACTTGCCAACAAGCAAAGATGACGATCATTTTGTTAAACCTCTATTTGCAAATATCAAATTCATCAACATGTATTACTTTAATCAGCATGTTCCGGCATATTATGTTGTTTCTAGAATGTTTGCCTTCAAAATGTGCTGCAATAAAATATATATCACTCTATTTAACATTCTTCTAGGTAATGCGTAATTATATTGCACTCACTTGGGAAATACAGAAGTCGAGTATGCTCAACACTTGTGCAGCGTCGGTTGCCTCAAATTTAGCCTTCGCCATCTCTTGGCAATAGCGGAGTACAGCGTCTGGTGTCTTTAGTATTTGATTGAAGACATGTCCCACACTGTTAATAAGTTATACAAGCTATTTTCATTCTTCCACATTCCTATGATTTATGATGTATGACATTTAACTCCAAACAACCCCGTGTAGAGGCTACATTCGAATGACTTGTTTTCGAAAGTTTTCGTTAGTTAGTTCGCGTTATTCGCGTAACAGTTTACGACAGGGTCCGGCTTTGTACCGGACGAATAACACGTCCCACTCTAATATAATGAATAAAATATGTATAATACAATACAGTATAATATAATATATAATATAAATATAAAGTAATATAATAATAACAGAACGCAATACAGTCAGTATACGTCGATATAATACTCTTAATTGGGTGTACAAGTACCAAAAGCACTGCACTTCTAATTCGTCGTCGTCTCTAGCAGTGCTGTCACATACTTCCCATATTGCTGCTTTCTTTATACAGGCATTGACATTTATTTTAATTTCATGTGACACATTTGCTAGACAGTCTCGGTTATCTTTTAAAACAAACGACGATTATTTTTACTTAGTCTAAGCCGTCTAATATCCACCAACGTTAACTTCTCTGAGGTCATGTATGACATTAGCTGTCAACCGTGTAACACTCCACTGAGACCAACATTAGCTACCAACAAAGGAACACTGCACTGGGGCCAACCCTAGTTGCCAACCAACCATGTAACACAGCACAGAGACCAATCTTAGCTGTCAACCATATAATATTGCACTGTGGCCAACCTTAGCTGTCACCCATGTAATGTTGCACTGAGACCAACCTTAGCCGTTTCACCCACACTCGCAGGTCGGTAAGGTCTGTTTGATTCAGTTCACGACGAAGAGACTGGGTACATTTCTTAGCCACTGTATTAACCTACAAAGTCAACAGACGTAACACATAATAAAATACACCTTTTCTCGTATACACAAACTAGTAGGCAAACAAAACATGGCATGTATATATGTTATTCTACAAGCTGTACGATATGAATGTCCTACACACCTGTTCACTGTTGAGCAACTGTTCCTGCTTGCTCAGTTTTTTCACCAAGTTCTCCAACTCTTCTGGATTCATCTGCTCCATGGCCTTCTCCATCTCGGTCGACGTCATGGTCGAGAGCACTGAGCCGGGCAGATCTTGAGCCTTCGCATCAACCTGGCATCGCTCGTACACGAGTCGTCGCTGCACACAGAAACACGCCCAACGGTCTAACAGCGCCTCGATTGACGTTAGGTGGATTTTTTTGATTGAGCTGGTATACTTTTATGATCCTGATCCTGAAATCATGGCCTCGTTATTGTTTTTGACTAGCATAAACTTACATCAAAGGAACCACTAGTGTATTGCATGCATAACGTTTCCACCGGAACAAATTTCCTTGTATCTTTCTGCAAGTGAATAGGTATTATTATTGTCTTATCTCACGTATCTCAAGTATAGTGTGGACCACGTGGTGGACAGCTTAATTCATCTAATGCCTTCATGATAATGAGAAGCAACAGTTGTAAGAATGTGCAATTTCCAGGTAATATGTTCGGTAATGACACAATTAAATTATATGCACAAGGCAACATGATCATAAGAACATGTCACATGTCTTTAATGTTTTAGAGTAAACCTTGTTTACTACTTTTTGTTCACCTATGTACAATGCCCATCTACAGTTGAATTTTCATATCCATGCTATTAATATGGTATTTCTCTTACAAGAGTATACTTCGAAGGGTGTTGTGATTTGACATATATTATAGTGCATCTGAATTGTTCGTTTATAGTGATTTGTCTACATTTGCTGTTGTTATTATACGTTTGATATATATAATATATATATATATATATATATGTATATATATATATATATATTACGTATATATATGCAGATTACATTTTTAATGGCTTAATCTATCGCGACATTAACAATGATAAAAACTACATGTCCATAATATGTTGGAGGTGACCCAGGAATATTACCTGAGACTCAGTCAAATCTTTGTACATATCAGGACTGTCTGTTTCTGGTTTCGCGCAGAGGACATCCTTCTGGATATTTCGCATCTCTTTGTTAGAGACACACCCTAGCAATTCAGGTGCTGCTGCGAGATCCTTCATCGTTTCTTTGTCGACATCCTCACCAATCGGCCGCAACTGATAACAAACATATGTGTATTAGATAGAGCCACTAGAAATACATACCGTCTTCATACAGCGTGTATACAAAAACGATTACATGATTCCTCCAAACAACATGTCAACTTACAGAAACGAAATACATTAACTTTTGTACATACTTGAATACGCACACGCGTGCACGCTTGCACACGCACACGAAGGAATGTATTTACCATGTCAACGGTGAGGACGTTCTGAAGCGAAGGCTTCCAGAACGACTGCTTCCTCTTGGCTCGAAGTGCCTTCTGATTCATGCTGCTCTTCATCTCAGCTCGTTTCTTTCGGCGTTTAATCGTTGCCCTGATAAATGTTTTGAAAAACAACTGACGTCTCTTCAGTGAGTTACGTTTAATCAGTCTATATTCCGACACACCCATGACGTCCCGAAGTGACTGCGGAAATCTAATTGTGTCTCTGAACGTCAGTTTGTTCACCTGCAACAACATTATAGAAGGCATTAGTGTCTTCTTCGTTTCATGACGTATTGCACTACATGGTATGTTTTGTGTCTAAATGGTAGCATTTGCGTTTGATATTATAGGTAGGCCTACTATAAAACAATTAAATTAAATTAAATGTAAATTTCACTGGGGAAACTAGTACTTAAACGACCACCATTAAAACCGAATATCGAATTCCATGATCGGTGTTATATTATATCTGGGATAACCCGCAGACCTGTAATGCGATAGTCATCAAGCTTGCTGAGTATGGTATATGTTATCGTTAAACTTATTTGCCAGATGCATGTAGGTTTAGTAACAAACTCATACAATCATTTCCTTTTTTGTTTACCAAGTAACACTAATCCATAAGCTATTCTGACTTCGCCCACCTTTATTTTCATCACCATCTTCATTAACAGTCTCGCCTGCAAAGGGAAAACGAGTGAATGATACGGAACGGCCAGTTGCGGACAAACACATCACTAGTTCAAGCATTTCAAACCACATTCGTGGATAAAGTGTAGAGTTCCCATTTAATTAGACTGTTTAACAGTAAATGTTATCTTCCACCAGATAGTCCCGTATACAAACAAATTGCCTGAGACAGAAAATGTCACAATGTATACACCCATCCAGTGGAACCTGTGTATAGTGTATTAAGGTCCCCTTCGGACTGGACGTGGTAACAGTAATAGCGGGCGACATTTACTTTACTGTTACATAAATAATGTTGGACTGTCCTGTGGTGACCTTGATAGCACGGTGGCTGTAATGTCGAAGTGGCCATAATATGTTCACGCGACAATCTGAAATCATATTCGCCATTCCTAATTATTACTTATAAAATGTTCACAACTTTATACGTGTGCGTCTATAATTGTTCTAAGTAGCATAATAAAGTTGCGAAATTATTCCAAGAGTAATTCTACGAATGGTAAAATAGTGACAGTGAATTCATATCTGACCAGTCCATGCCCACTGTTATGTATCCCCGGATAACGGTATAATTTCGCTCGGATAAGCCCCAATAAATACGGCCGTGTTTAAGTAACAACAGACGGGCAGACGGGCAGACGGGCAGACGGGCAGACGGGCAGACAGACAGACAGACAGACAGACACACATACACACACAAACGCACACACACACACACACACACACACATACAGACACGCATGCACGCACGCATGCGGCCATTGTAGTGACACGTCATGTGGAGGAGACGTGACTTACCTCGGATTTATCCATGATGCTTGATTTGGCTACTTTCAAGATGTCTTCTACCTTCATCGGTTTCTTGGCCCACAGGCTGCGCACACAAGACGTCGGCATAGACGACACGAACGAACCGAGCGTCTGCATCAGGATAACTACATCGCCACCCGTCTTTGCTCGTGCCGTCAGATACTTACACAGACGTCTCCCCATTGCGGTGGCCTTAACACAAATATACAAGTCGGTAAGTGTAACTAGCAACTGTTTTATTTCTGCATTACATAAAGGGAAGCGTCAAAGCTACATAGGCTAGAAAGAACGATGTTATTGTATCATGCATTCGCATCACTTTCGGTTGTGTAACAACGACACTCGATGTCGCTCGACCGGAAGTGATACCGCTGTTTATTTACCGCAGCTTGCAAGCCGTAAGCAGCCAAAAACAAAATCAGCCATCTAAATGAGATATATCTGATGGTCCTGTTGTGCGCAGTTATACGTTAAGAGTTAACCATTATTTTAATAGTTTGTAATGGGATCTTGCCGTGGTAACTTAAAGACGGTGCTAAGTATATTAAATATTCAACATACACTATAATTCTGTGTGATTTTTATGAAAGCGTATCAACCTCCTCTACCTACCCCGAAGTTCATCGCGAGAGAAGCAGGACAAAGACTCTTCTTTGCGTACTCGTACAGCTCGCTATCAGAGATCCCTTGAAGACAACGTCGTACGTTCTGAACCAGACAGAATGTTTTGCTACAACAAATATAACAGGGGAGGGGATTAATTAAATATGCACATGCCCCACTTCTATGTATTTGACAGAACCCGTAGAGAGTGTCGGAGGAGTATATGATCCAGAGCAACAATGCACGTAGGTCAGAGTAGGCTTACTGATTTAGGGGAAAACGTAACGATATTTGAGCATTCTGGTATGTGTAAGAGTTACATGAGAAAGAGATAGTCGAAGAAGCTGCATACTAATCGTAGCATAGTTCAAATGTAAGTGAGAAACCTGCATGTGTAAAAATTAATACGTCAACAATATTTGTTTAGTGTGTTTAAGCAAGATATTGTTCATTGCATTGGTAATTATGGGAATTATGGATTATACGCATAAAATACGTTTTTAGTAGTGAAGGAGTACAGTTGGGTTTTGGATGCTAAACTTGGCGATCCTATATGTTAATGGCAAGAAGGCACCAGGCACGCTATCCCAGATGTTGACTCCTCAATCATAGGAAGTTCTTCAGCCTGTCTCCCGGCGACCTTCAGGCAGCATCATTCAACGTATAACCAGAAAATAAAGAACCCATCGTACAAACAACTATAATGCAGCATATTAATGTGTTGCAGTTATATGTTTTATACCGTATGTGTGTGTGTGTTTGTGTGTATGTGTGCGTGCGTACGTGCGTGCGAACATGCATGTGTATGTGTGCACACATAACCCATTACAAAGATATAACCTACTCGTCGTTTAGGATCTGCTTTCGTTCCAGCATACCGATGGTGCAATGTTGGGCGAGTTCTTTAATGGCCATCCGCTTGACGTCAGCCAGTCGGCCGGACTCTGTGTAACCGTGAATCATCTTTCTGAAGTCCTCCTATACATAATTAAATCAGCAATGATTAATACGAGACAACGACGGTAGATGTCGCCAGCAGCAAAGACGGGAACAAAGAAGGCATTTGTTTAGATTCGTCTCCAATTCTGTGCTGGTGATACCGAATGTCTACATTCATGGGAAGAATGCGTCATTAGCAGCCATTAGTGACTCTGCTACTTCTTTGGGAACATTACAATCTGCTTCCCCCAGCGTCACATTATTTCAGTCTCACTGCTTAGATCAATGCCTGCCAATTTTGGCCAGCGTATATGTTGGCAAATCGTGGCTGACATGAAATGTAATGTTCGGGAAGTACAAGTAATCAATAGGATACGCATTATAGCTCAGCCGCTCTAAAGAACGGTTCAATGGGATAATTGAATAGTTGGATACATATATATTAAACAATGTGATTTTGTTAAAAGTTAGCTAGAGTGAGACATCTAGGGTAGTTTAAAAGTAGGCAATTTGCCAGCGATAATTGGGGAGGTTAATGTAATCGGAACGTTGTTTACAAATTACATAGTATTCCGAAATCTCTCCATGTCATCCTTCTCTGTTCCATCTATTTCCATGTTGAGTCTCACCTCCATCTCATTCATCTCATCTTTGGTCTGTGTCCGTCATTTTGGAAAGCCAGACAACGCAAAATCCACACAGCTCTGGCAGTCGTTGCAAACTAGGTGTCGTTTTTCCCTGCGTTGCCTCTTGTAAGATGCCACATCAGAATTTACTTATAATCAAAGTAGGTTTTATATAGTGTTTCAATAAAATTACTTTTCACCAGATTGTTAGTTTATAGTAAATTATAGTTGTTAACACACAGTGACACACCGTGTCTTACGATGTATTCAAGTTAGGTTTAGATTCAAGGTAGTCTTTATAAAGTCTGTTTCCGGTGTACTAATATATACTTTATACGTTTGTTATTTCAGGTTTTAATTACTCATCTAACTACAACGACTATCTCAACTAACCTTATATTCTTTTGCCGTTCACGTTTCGTTAACTTCGCCAGTGACCTAATTTGTAAACAACGTTCCGATTCTAGTTGGCGCTGACAAAGTATTTCTGTAAAGGTATTTTGTAGGAAAACTACCAGTATGACATTTTCTTTTATAAATTTTACGCAGTGCAACATTTCAGTACCTGTAGCTTCAAGGTTACTGTCGCTTGCATAAGTAATCCGAAAGGCCAGCGCGATCGTGAAATGATATTTTGAAATGGCAACATTTCACCTATTCGCATTGCACCTGTTGTAAATGTCAATAAGTTTAAAAGTTATAGTTACGTCTGGATATCTTTTAGTTTATCAGGAGGCACAACCACGATCATGTGTCAGTTCAATAACAACAAATGTCTGATGTGCACGCTCTTCTCCAAAGCAATTGCTCAACATGCAAAACTATTCTAATTAGCAATGTGCAGGGACCACTTTCAGTAACGTCTTGGCGGGAACTTCCGGTGGTGAATTGTTTTGAATTTCGTGCAGCAAACTTGCGAGAATATAAGGATATTTGATAAAGATAAGTGACATTATTGAGTGTATATCATACATTACGTAGCTGGGGATATATTTATTAAGCAATGTGATTTTGTTATAACTTAGATAGAGTGAGAAATCTAGGGAAGTTCAAAAGTAGGCAATTTGCCTGCGATAATTGGGAACGTTAATGTAATCGGAACGTTGTTTACAAATTAGGTCACTGGCGAAGTTAATGAAACGTGAACGGCAAAAGAATATAGGGTTAGTTGAGATAGTCGCTGTAGTTAGATGAGTAATTAAAACCTGAAAATAACAAACGTATAAAGTGTATATTAGTACACCGGAAACAGTCTTTGTAAAGACTACCTTGAATCTAAGTCTAACTTGAATACATCGTCATCGTAAGACACGGTGTGTCACTGTGTGTTAACAACTATAATTTACTATAAACTAAACAATCTGGTGTAAATTGTACACAGAAAAGTTATTTTAAACACTATATAAAACCTACTTTGATTATAAGTAAATTCTGATATGGCCCCTTACAAGAGGCAACGCAGGGATAAACGACACTTAGTTTGCAACGACTGCCAGAGCTGGGTGGATTTTGCGTTGTCTGGCTTTCCAAAATGATGGGCACAGACCAAAGAAGAGATGAAGGAAATGGAGGTGAGACTCAACATGGAAATAGATTGAACAGAGAAGGATGATATGGAGAGAGTTCGGAATACTATGACACAGAAGGTGCAGAGTTGTAACACGGAGAATGAAGAAAGGAGACTGAGATGTTAAAATACATGAACGTTTGGGATCTAGTGATCATAACCAAATCCATTTTAGTATTACAGTACAATCAGGGAATAATGGTAAAAAGCGATGGAGGAGAAACTTTAACAAAGGCAAATATAAAATAATTAGAACATATTTAGCACACATAGATTGGACTAACTTAATGAATCACAAGACAGCAACCAAATATTGGTCAATTTTGAAAGAAGGGATTGAGGGCATTATTGAAGGATTTGTTCACCTAAAAAGCAAGGGAAACGATCTAGGAAAAAACACCTACCAAACGAAGCAATACGAAAGATTGCTTACAAACAACTTATGTGGAGAGTTTACAGTAACACTGGAACTATAAAAGACAATAACAACTACAAAGAGGCACTTAACCTAGCTACAACCGAAATTCGAAAATCCAATCGAACGTTTGAGCAATAAGTGGCGAATGATATAAAAAATGATAGCAAGAGTTTCTATGCTGACGTAAAGGGTAAATAGAAGATCTGTGATAAGATCTAGAAAACAGTGCAGGAAAAGTAATGTCTGATGGGTTTCAAATGGCAGAGGCCATGAACGAGTATTTCAGCTCAGTGTTTACCACAGAAGATATAAGTTCACCGCCATTACCAGTTAATAAATTTGAAGGAGATGAATCAAACCAATTAGGGTTATTGTTTGTTACTCCTGAAATGATATCAAAGAAATTAAGATGATGAAAGAAAACAAATCACCTGGAATTGACGGGATACTGCCAACACTGCTTAAAGAAATTGTAGACCAAATTAGTACACCACTTGCTATATTCTTTACGTGTTACTTAAAGAGGGAATGGTAGAATGGAAAGAAGCAAACGTAGCAACATTATTTAAAAAGGGATCGAGGTGCAAGACAGACAATTACAGACCAGAGAAGTTAACATAAGTTTTATGCAAATTATTAGAAACGCTTATTAGAGAAAACATGGTCGAATTCCTTGTAAAACACAATTAATAAATTCATCTTAACATGGGTTCCTAAAAGCTAGGTCTTGTCTAAACAATATATTATGTTTTTTTGAAGAAATTATAAAGTGGATAGATTATGGGTCACCAGTGGGTGTTGTCTACTTCGATTTCCAGAAAGCACTTCATAAAGGGCCACATCAAGGATTGTTACTTAACCTAAAAGCCCATGGTATAGGGGATGGTTTGATCAGTTGGATACAAACATGGCTGACAGACAGAAGACAGAGGGTATTAGTAGAGGGGGAGATTTCAAAATGGAAACCAGTTTTGAGTTGAATGCCACAGGGGCCGGTGTTGAGACCTATATTATTCTTGATACCTACAACTGAGTTGAATGATGATGTATCAAGCAAAGTACTGAAATTCGCAGACGATATAAAAGTATTCAGAATAGTTAAACAGATGCAGATAAACACACCTTACAGGATGATCTAACCAAATTGGACAAATGGTCTGAAAAATGGCAAATGTTATTCAATTTTGGGAAGTGTATATGCATCCACATAGGACATGGAAATGTGAACAAAGCATACATAATGGGGGATACTATATTAGGTAAAACTGTAAAAGAGAGGGACTTAGGAGTAACAGTTAGTGCTGACATGAACGTTTCGGAGCAATATGGAATTGCTGCTTCAAATGGTAACCAAATTACTAGGGCTAGCTAGGAGAAATATCACATATAAGGAGAAATAGCTTATTGTACCACTGTACAAAGCAATAGTTAGACCACATTTGGAATGTTGTATTCAAGCATGAATGCCATATCGTAAGAAGGATATATATAACCTAGACAGAGTGCAACGATGAGCAACTAAGCTGATTCCTGAACTGAAAGATCTTGGTTAGGAAAGACGCCTAGCCTCGAGACTAGTAGACTAAGAGGAGACCAAATATAACTTTTTAAGATATTGAATGGTTATGAGGATATTGCTTGAAATAGTTTCTTGAAACTGAAACAAGGCAATATAACCAGAGGGCACAATGCAGCGTTAGTCACGGAACAGTGTATGTTAGATGTGAGAAAGTACTCATTCTCTCAGAGGACAATAAATGACTGGAATTAATTAACTGAAGATTTTGTTAATGCTAGCCGTGTGAATATTTTCCAAAATAAAATTGACAGATATCTGGCGAGGGCGGGTTATATGTAGGTGAACAAGTTTTGGACTCTCGAAAAACCAAAGGCGCCTTGTCCGCACGCCGTCTGGAGCGTTTAGCTCGGGACGGTAATCTTATTAACTCTGGTTAAATAACAAGCAATGCCATAGCGGATTTACGAAAAGCGCCCGTGACATTTAAAATGTCATACTCTAGCATACAGGCGGTTCATCACTAATTATAATTAACTATCAAGCTTTCAACCATTTACAATAATTGAGAAAAGGATGTTCGTCCTCATGATTTCTTTGCTGTTATGTTTAAATATATATATATATGTGTGAGTGTGAGTGTGTGTGTGTGTGTGTGTGTGTGTGTGTGTGTGTGTATGTGTGTGTGTGTGTGTGTGTGTGTGTGTGTGTGTGTGTGTGTGTGTGTGTGTGTGTGTGTGTGTGTGTGTGTGTGTGTGTGTGTGTGTGTGTGTGTGTGTGTGTGTGTGTGTGTATGTATATATATATATAGGTCAGTATGGCTATGCCTATATATTTCATCACATATTTAAAGAAATTGTAAATAATATCTCCCTTCCCCTGAATGTTGCTATCATTTCAACGTTCCCTAATTAAACACTACATGTAACTCTGCAATATTCAATAATGTGTCTGCAGAATTAACGATACCAGTTACATTTCTGATTACTATACGACAGAGCTTTCACGACCTTCCTCGGCGTCGTTAGGAGCTGCTCTCTGTTGTCGTATCACGATGTTGATGGTTGTCACATGACTGCGACTCCAAGAAAATCGCGGCAAGGTTGTGACCATGTAACAACTGTCTCTGTCTTGTGATAACCACCAACATTGTCACATGACAACACAGAGGATCTCAGATTGACGAGGGCACCATGAAGGTTCCGAAAACGGCGCCGATCAAGAAACATAATTTTGAGAGGTATAGGTAATTTTATTTCAAAAATGAATGGAACAGAATCCGGGATCAACTTACATGTTAGTGCTGTTTTGTTCTTTTTTACTGGGCTGGACTCGCAAAATTAGTTTAAAGCGTTGCACAATTGCACCTTTTAAAGAGTTCGGTATAGTTAAATTGAACGGGTGGGAAGGGAAAGACTGATTTCAGGTGTTAATTATATTGCACCAATTCACAGATTATAATAAAAAACATTCCGACACATGAGAAGGGTAAACACCCCCTCCCACACCCACCCCTTGGCGCATCACACCACGCTAACCTCTTTTTCACGTTCTATATAAAACAAACTAACAAAATGTTCCTTTTTTCAAAAGACTGGATCTGCCCCTGGTTAGAGTGTATCGCCAATTAGCTATCGATAATGAATAATGAGTCAAGCACGTACATGAACTGACATTTACAACAGGTGCATTGCGAATCGGTGAAATATTGCCATTTGAAAATATCACTTCACGAGCGCGCTGGCCTTTCGGATTACTTATGCAAACGACAGTACCCTTAAAGCTACAGGGACCAAAATGTTGCATTTTGTCAAATTTATAAAAGAAAATGTCATATTGGTAGTTTTCCTACAAAATACCTTTACATAGAAACTGTTTCAGCGCCAACAATAACACTGACTGGTTTGTAGCAAATGACTATACTGAGCACTTACAGGAGTTTGGTCAGATAAGAACGTCTTCGACGCCTCTCGCCCAGAAAAACTGGTGTAGTTTCGCTCCAGGACGTAGTTCCGTGAATTCGTCGACGTCTTTGTGTCATCCGATGCATCAGTACCATTTCCTTCACCGCGTCCTGTCACCACGCCAGCCCGGCCTTCTGATCCTCGACCATGGTCCTTTGTAGAGGATGTGGTCGGCAGACCAACGGTGGGTCGGGGTGATTTCTCACTATAGTTTCTAGTTCGTTCGCCCGAGGTTACTGTAACACAAACATATAAAAACACGCATTCTGTGCAATAATTCTGGCGAGGATTGTTACAAAATTACATTGCAAGTGCACTCGTATTTCACAAATGATAGCAACAAACTACTGAAACTAGAGTACATCCGATGTATCTGAGTGACGAAGTTTCCTCTTACGCAGCGGATACTTTCGTCATGTGTTTAGCCGCCGTGTGCACAACTCGTTCCGCACTAGATCTGATAGAAAGGTATTCAACTAACTTGGCTAGACTCTGAACAAATACACAAAATCGTGAACTTTGCATTCGTGAACTGCTATTTGCAGATGATTCTGCTATTGTTGCACACACACTAGAAGATATCAAAGAGATGTGTACATATTTTGAACAAGCTGCAAATATGTTTCGACTTACAAACAGTACAAACAAACAACACCATCGATGTGGACATTAACAACCGTATACATACTGCCTCATGAGGCTTTGGAGGACTCTGGAAGCGCGTATATGGTCACAACATGGCATTACAGTCTCCACAAAATGCACGATGTACAAGGCGATCGTAGTTCCAGTACTCAGACGAGACATAAATTATGCAATCTCCTGTCGCCACATCAGAACACTTTCCCACGTGCATCTCCCCAATCTGAGACAAATCCTTCGTATCTTATGGAAAGATCACATTTCAAATGTAGAAGTGTTGAGACGGACCAACATGTCAAGTATATAAGCCATTCTGACTGCATCACAACTACACTGAATTGGACATGTTACTCGAATGAGCAGCGATAGATTCCTAAAGGCCGTATTCTATGGCTAGTTAAACATCAGAAAACGCCTTTGTGGTGGACAACGCTTGAGATACTACAAAGATGTGGCTACAAGACACCTAAAGGCCACACCCATCCCTGTAGACACCTAGGAATCTGCAGCACATGACCGGCAATAGAGCAGATGCACATAGAATAGTGCTTCTCAACCGGTGTCCCGCGGCATACTGATGTGCCGTGACACCGGTCATAGTGTGCCGCGGGATTAGAAGAAAAGTGTCATATTCTTAAATGACAAAATTATCAAACGCATTTTGATTAAGAATAAACCAACCCAACCGCGTTCTGTTAGACACTCATTTTGAATTGGCAAGGACATCAGTGACTTCAAGCGGATATAACGATATAATGTTATATATTCGCTTATACATAACGAATATATGAAATGGTACAGATGTGTTCTTATTGAATCAGACGTAGCGAATCGATACTGTGAAATTAAAAAATGCAGTTCTGGATCTATGTTTTTTTCTTTGGTTACTACGGAAAACAATATTTTTTCTCACTAAATGAATCGAACACTTGATTGTAAGGACACTTGATCGGAAGGTCAAACAATTATAATTATTATACAAGTTACGCTCCCGTAAGCAAAACTTCTTTTTTATGGGCATATATTCATAAAAAGCACGTGCCCGATCTTACCTGCGATTAAGAAAAGCACCAGCACGTAACGTAAGCGCCTCATACTCGCGCCCTGTCAGACGCCGTGCTTGCGTGAATCTACTCGTGCGTGTCGCTGCTAGATGATCGGTGACACACCGCTTGTTCCGCCTCTGAAGCCGTCCTCCGGCGTTTCGCTTATAGCGTCGCCCACGCCACGTGGCGGTCGCTAGTCGTACCACACGTCTGTCTGCGCACGTACGGTGCAGTTTTCTGGTTTATTATATTGCAACATGTTCATCAAGTAAAAGCATGCAGCGTTGACTTCCTATTACTATTAGGACGTGTGCGATTTCGCAAAACTAATTGTGTTGGCATTATGATGACGCGGTCTTCCGGAACATGTGATGTTTTGAAAATGTCGTGGACAACCACTTAAAATAATTGTATGATTACATTTCGAGATACCCACAGTGTCAAGGAATCCAGTTGTCATTCTCGACTACGCCAGAGAATGTAAACGCAAAAACGGTTCTCATTAAGTTTCGAGGTGCATCAATTTACGCAGTTTCGCAGAATCACAATGACGTCGCAGTGACACTTGTGACGTGAGCATCATTACATATGTGGGGGAGACTATTGGTGAGGACACCGCTGCTTGGAGAGCGGGGAATAAAGTTTATTGTTTATTTAAAGGTATTTCAACAACAAAAATTAATATCATGCTCGAACATTGGGAATGGGCTAAATTAAAGGAAATCGCTTAAGGATCATAATAACTGTTTATTGTATCAAAATATATTTAATAAATCAAAATATATCACAATTTTAAGACGGAAAAAGAACATACTTTTTTGTGTATCTCTTACAATGACAAAATGGACTCATTGTTATGATTTCTGTGCATAAATATTTGCTTTAAAATGTAATAATTTTTTTATTTATATAGATATTTAAATACCGTTTTCAGGATTTTAAAACACATTGACTAGAGTAATAGATTTACAATATTTAATATATTTAGTACTAATTATAATCAAATTAATACAATTAATTAGTTAATTTTATTTATGTACCATACAAACTCAACATACTAACACATTTCAATAAAATACCATAATTATGAAGATATTTTATATAACTTAAGCAAGGTGTATAACCACATTAATTATGTTAATAAAAGTCCATTATCCAGTCAGTTGACATTAAGAATAACTTAATTAATAAATCTGTATTGGCTAATTAAGACGCGAACTCGACCGACCGACACATTTGACCCAGACATTTCAAATAATACATAAAATACATCCACGTCAAAAATAAAAATAATACAAATTGTTAACCTTATGGCAAAAATGGTATAATGTATGATAAATAACAAAACGTAGGGTTAGGAGACTCCTCTAAGACTATGGTAGTCGCTATCGAGGAGCCACCTTTTGTAATAAAATGTTAACTGAATCAATACATCACCTAATGAAATTCTTCCAGAAAAAAATAAAAGAAAAAAAACACTTGTGTAGTGTGAGCAAGCTTACATGATAATTCTGTTTGTCGTTAAGGCACTGTTTTGTACTTTATCAAGTTGGCAGGTGTGTGTCGGTTCTTTGCATACATATATAACAATTTGCCTTGTGCATGTTACTTGATAATTTAGTTTAAAAAATAAAATTAACATACTTGGCAAATCCTTGTGAACTATGTGTACTAAGCTTTTCTTTTATCATATTAGGAATGTTATTTAGTAAAAGTGGCAAATTATGCCCAAGACATTTCTTTGCAAATTCATGTTTAATTTTATAAGTGTATATTTTATTCCTGACTCCTGTATCATAATCATGATTGACTAAACATTATCCTCCAGTTTCCAATATAGATTTGTATATATAATTAAACCCAAAAAAAATTATTATTTGACTTTTATTTTTCTACCTTCAGAGTAAGTGTATGTATATTTTTCGTTGCCTTTTGAAAAGTCATGTATTTAGATTTTGCTATGTTTAGCGATAATTTATTTATTTTGAGCCACTCAATTATTTTTAAATGTTCTTCATATTTTAAAGATTCCAAAATGTCATTATGTATATTATCACCGAAAGTGTTTAGTGTACTTGATAGCTATTATAATTAAACATTATACTGGCTAAGTAAAAGTAAAGGCCAGAATGTCCATGATATTCAAGAAATTTTATATAATTTATGCAAAGTGTACTACCACATTAAATATAATATAATAAATATACACCAACGACTCATTTAAAAATAACAAAAACCTAATTTATTAATAAGTCAATATTGATTAATTAGTATGCAAACTCGACAAACAAAAAACCATTCTGTCCATGATTATGAATATATAAATTTATATCATTTATGCAAGGTATAAAACCACATCAATTAGGGTAGTATATATTCTTTAACCAGCCATTTAACATTAAAAAATAACTTAATTAGTAAGTCACTATTGGCTAATTAGCACACAACATATACTAATATTTATGTATTTCCATAAGAGGCCATAACTTCCATGGTTATGATGATATTCATATATATTATGCAGAAAGTACATCTACACCAAAATAACATAACAACTATACATTTAATACCAAGTTATTAAAACATTAAACACTCAATTAATAAATCAATATTTGCAAAATAATACCAAAAACTCAACAAAGGAACATGGGTCAATGAAATGCAATATTCATACTCACAGTTCACTGTATGATAGTGCATCATGGGATATTGGAATACTGAGTAATGCTCAGGCTCAGTATAGTTCAGGAATCAAATGTCACTGCTTCGTAATCTAATGTCCTGCATTTCAACATGAACTTGATGAAGAAATGTTTATAAATTGTTCACAGTATTCCGACGCTGGATCCGACATATGTTGTGCTGAATACAAGACTGCTTTCTGCGTTACTAACCGTGGAAACCTATTGAAGTGCATGTTGAAAAAGCCTGCTCGCAATACGGGCTTTCTTGCAATATTCACGGTTGATTATTTCATAAATCGATTATCTTATAAATCAACGCCAACACGCTGCAAGATCTAGGCAGCAATGTTCGTATTTTAGTGTGTCGTAAAATAACGTTGTGTTCTTCAACATGAATCTATGTGTAATGTACATGTCATATTCATAGGACACTTATGTTAACTTGTTAAGTGTAGATATGCTCACTGTCATATTCGGCCAGATGAAGGATGCGGGCAGGTGACATGTATCATGGTCACGTGACTTTGTAGGGTCTGTATCTTCACAGTTCTCTATCGGACACAGGTTTGTACGACGGATTCAAGTTGTTCGGGCATTGCTAACAATATATGAAATAAAAACGCCATCATGTATCATATATTAATAACTATCTCGATTCCGCATGCATATCTTGTGAAATACTTTTAATTTCATATATCTGCCTAGTTAGTAGTGTGAAATAAGATGTATTATGTCAGATCAATTCATAATAATTGTGATGCTTGATTGACATAACTGTGGTGTTCATACATTTAATACATTGCATGTTATCACATAATGATACATCAACTGGTGAAGGCGTATGGTTTACATTGCAACATGTTTTTTTGCAATGTCATGAAGTGACTGTTTCTCATGAAGCACTTTTTAAATGAAATTAAGTCCAATAATTTAACTATTTTACCCCAAAACAACGTTTATAACAATTCATTTCATTTAATAATAATAAAAACAATAAATTGATTGTTAGCAACTTAGACTTAGTGATATTATATATAAATGAATATCAGTATTTTCAAAAGAAAATGCATATTAAAATAAATAACTGCATACTAAAACTTACATTATTTCTAGTCTGAACAACTGTTATGTATAAACAATAAACCTAACCTGGCCTAACTAAGCCAACCCAAGCCCAAGGGTAAGCAATAACAAGCAGTAACAAGCCCTATGACTATGTAGTATGACTTTTGTTTATGTAAAGATTTAAATTCTAAGAAATTGAAAATTAAGAGAGCAACAGAATGCTGGAATATATTAAAGAGTCAAAATGCATAATCGATCAATTTGTACCGTTAAAAAAACAAGGGAAACGGTCCAA
Source organism: Escarpia spicata (assembly GCA_963995525.1). NCBI lineage: Eukaryota > Metazoa > Annelida > Polychaeta > Sabellida > Siboglinidae > Escarpia > Escarpia spicata. Next base: position 55,218,448 of record OZ023210.1, on the reverse strand, counting down.
AAAGAAACACTTATCGAAAGAAGCCATTAGAAAAATTTAGTATAAACACATTATGTGGAAGTCATATAGATGTACTGGAAATGATGAAGACTACAACAGTTATAAAGAAGCACTTAACCAAGCTACAGCTGAAATGAAAAATTCAAAGAGAAGCTATCAACAACAATTAGCTAGTAATATAAAACATGACAGGAAGAGATTTCATGCGTATGTTCGAAGCAAACAGAAAGTTCAAGATAGGGTCGGTCCTCTAGAAGACAGTGCTGGAAATATAATATCAGAGGGATTCTTAATGGCAGAAGACCTGAATGAGTACTTTAGTTCAGTGTTTACCAGAGAAGATATTAGTTCACTACCAGTACCAGAAGCTAAGTTCAAGGGGGCAGATTCAGAATATTTAGGACAATTAATTGTAACTCCGGAAATGGTAGCTTAGAAAATAAGGGCTATGAAGGATAATAAATCACCTGGAGTGGATGGGATTCCGCCCAAACTACTATTGGGAATTGTAGAACAATTAGTAAACAGTATACCGTTATTTAAAAAAGGTTCGAGAAACAAGTCAGATAACTATAGACCGGTGAGTTTAACATCAGTGATTTGCAAATTATTAAAAAGACTAGATGGATTTTCTTGTTAAGCAAACTTGATAAACCCATCTCAACATGGTTTTTTAAAGCGAGGTCATGCTTAACAAATATGTTATGTTTTTTGGAAGACATCACTAAGTGGGTAGATGAGGGATCACCAGTAGATATCATCTACTTAGATTTTCAAAAAACTTTCGACAAAGTACCACATCAAAAACTGCTTAAACTAAAGGCCCATGGCATAGGAAATGGTATAATAAACTGGATAGAAAAATGGCTGATTGAGAGAAGACAACGTGTAGTAGTTGATGGGGAAGCTTCAAACTGGAAATCGACATTGAGTGGGATACCACAGGGATCAGTACTAGGACCTGTATTATTCTTAATATATATCAACGATTTGGATGATGAAATAACAAGCAAGATGTGGAAATTTGCGGATGATATAAAAGTGTTTAGAAGGATTAAAAGTGATGGAGATAGACAACATTTACAAGATGATCTTGACAAGTTGATCAAATGGTCTGAAAAGTGGCAAATACTGTTCAATTTTGGGAAATATAAATGCCTCCACGCAGGACATGGGAACGAAGAGGTAGAATATACAATGGGGGGGGGGGGGGGGGGTACTGTACTAAGTACTACTGTAAAAGAAAAAGGACTTAGGGTTAACCATTAGTGCTGATATGAAGGTTTTAGAGCAGTGCGGAATTGCACCTTCAAAGGGAAATCAAATCCTTGCATTAATTAGGCGAAACATAACGTATAAAAAGAGCTAATAATACCGCTGTACAAAACAATAGTTAGGCCTCATTTAAAATATTGTATTCAAACGTGGAGGCCATATCGCAGGAAGGACATAGATATGCTAGAAAGAGTACAGAGGAGAGCAACTAAAATTATTGATGATGAACTAAAACCAAAACTGAGGGATCTTAGTTACGAAATACGCCAACAAAATGCGGCTTAACGACACTGGAAACCAGGAGATTGAGAGGAGATCAGATATAAGTGTTTAAAATAATGAATGGTTATGAAAATATTGATAGAAAATTTGTTTTCTTAGTTAAGAAAGATAGAAGGACTAGAGGACATGAAGTTACATTAGCAAAGGAGCAGTGTAGATTAGATATATGAAAGTTCTCATTTTCACAAAGGGCTGTAAATGAATGGAACAGATTATCTGCTGATTGGTTGGATGCTAGTAGCGTGAATATGTTTTAAAATAAAATCGACACATACCTCAGAAGGATTCTCTATAAGACAAAGGGTTTCCTTGTCCACCTGCCACCTAGAGTTAATTCTCTGGATGGCAATCTTGTTAAATCTTGTTAAATTGAATAAATCATAATCTGCATCTGGCTCGGTAGACGCGCTCTCGGTCTGACTTGACACAGAACGGTCAAATTCAGACAAATGTCGCATATTTTAAACGGCACTAAAATCGCATTTCTCTTGCGTTCTTGATATTGACATTTTCAACCCACACTAATATAATACCTATAGAACTGGATAAAGACATCATTTCTCTGGGCTAATACTAATTACGTAACTCAGTTGCCGCGTGCGTCGAGGAAGGGTTCAAAGTTGATTAGTCACCTGAGGTCACGTTGCAAACCGCGATGAAACTCAGTTGCCGCATACGTCTGGCACGGGGTCAAAGTTTATCGGTCACCTGAGGTTTCGTTGTTCACCGCGGGTCGCATTGGGTGTATTGCGCTTGAGCGAGCATGCACAATATGCATAAACGGAACCGGAACTTACTCTCAGACCGGAATTTACTTCCAGACCAGTACACCGGCATATCGACGTGTCAACACGTGGAATTCTGATTAAGCCCGTTATCCAATCATCTCGTTACCATTCCAGATTTTAGGCGAATTTGGTTTCAAAGAAGAAGCAATTGATAGAACGTGTACTGCTACCGCGGTGTATATGGTGACCATATGACTTGTAATTATTTGCATGTTCTGCAGACGCATACCCTTTGATATGGGCGCGGACATTTGCAGCATATATGTGCTGCTGATTATTTCAGTTTCAGTAGACAGTTACCACCCAGGTTTGCGAAAATGCATGGTTTGCAAGGTTGCTACGACCAGAATCTCGACCGGCGAAGACACGATCCACACATTCGCACACAGGCACGCATGCACGAATTCTCCCTCTCACACACGTATACACGCACTCACTCACTCATTCATTCACTCACTCACTCACTCACTCACTCACTCACTCACTCACTCACTCACTCACTCACTCACTCACTCACTCACTCACTCACTCACTCACTCACTCACTCACTCACTCACTCACTCACTCACTCACTCACTCACTCACTCACTCACTCACTCACTCACCCAGTCACTCACTCACTCACACCCACGCACGCACCCACGTACGCACACGGATACGGATTGTACCAGTGCAGGAGGTCTGACTTGAGACACCTTACTTCTACAGAGGAAGACTGGCAGTTTTTGTTCTTATCAGTTAGCACTGTCAGCCAGTGACAAGTGGCATGGTCTCCAGACTACATCAAAGGCATTTCCTGTGTAACTGGTGGGTTAACTGCTAATTGGCTCTTTATGGACATCCTGGTGGCTTAATTAAACAAACAGGTTTATGACCTGAACTAATAGCTTGCAATTATTGTTTGCATAACCGGGTGTTTCTGACTGCGAAAAGATACTGTTTGTTGCCATGCTTATGTATCATAGTCATGGGTAGGATGTACCATGTGTAAGGATGGTAAGGTGGTATTCTATCAGAAATAACAATGTATTTAAACAAAATAGTTGAACATTTAAATATTTCAGGAAAGTTTAATTTTATAACCAAATAAATTTATGAGTACGAGTCCATGACCCATAAGTTTCATCAGTACGAGTACGAGTACTTAAAAAATTTACTCGAATACACGAGTACCCAGTACTTCCGCCCCAGACCTGCTCGGCAGTAATTGCATTTAATATTTATTGAATGTTGGTTGAAACATGTTATACAACAAACAATTCAAAACTAGTCAAAATCAAGTCATGCGTGCAATTCATGTTGGTGGTAATTGTACGTAATGACATAATAAAACGAAACAATATGTTTGGAAATTAGTAAACAATTATGGTGTAGTAAAGTTATAAATAATACTGATAAGGCAGGAAATCCGTTCGTGGTTTGGGCCGGTTTACATATACGACACATCAAATGATCTGTAAGACTGCCTGTATAGACTATTATATAACTCTGGCGGATTTGGTTCTTGCAAGCAGTTACATAGACATTTTTTGTTATGTCAGTGACTAGATGCGGGTACGGTAGTCAACTCGTTGGAAGGGTTAGTAAAGATACCCACCGCAGTCTCCTCTGGGCCATGGACGTGTGCACACAGTTCTCTCGGCTACGTATTACGGATATCAATAGGGTATATATATAAATATCACTTAATGACGTCTCCCCAGCAAGTAGAATAACAGGCCGCTCCCTTGTCGCGGCAGCCACATTTAAAGGCCGGGGGTCACAACTGATTTTGTGTAGCTTAGTCGGCGGCAAATCGAGTCTCAGGGTGTCGGCAGGTGTCGACCATTAAGGCTATGTCTTTTGTCGTAAGAACTCCGGACACTGCGTTTTCCTTAGTCGGCGACTAAGGGACATTCCAAAATCGAATATCCTCGAATGTGTCCGTGTAACAAAACACGCGACAAATGCAGTGTCCGTCGACTGGTCCTTAGTCGGCGACACCCCGCAACAGCAACAAAACACATCAGCCAATCAGCAATGTCCTGGCCACTGACGCCACACACGTACCAGTGGCCAATAAACGTAGGGTGATGGTCAGTCGTTCAGAGGGGGGATGGGAGCAGGCTTGATCAGATCGAATAAGAACGTGAAAACCTATTGTGTCATCCGTAAGAAATTACGTTATACAATTTTCCCGTAGCCACTGTACAAGATTATTATGTGTTCCATGCTGCTCACGGACGAGCAGATGAGCCCTGACCCACTGTTTGAGTTTACGGTTTTGTTTTGCCTTTTCCTTTCTTCTGAGTTGCCACAGCGGTGTCACTGCTACCATGGATAATCTTCTCATCTTCTCTTTCCTTAAGAACGGTAAATAATTGCCCAAGTTGAGCACTGAGACCGTCTCAAGACTCAAGGTTTGTTTGCTGTAGTGGTATTCCACTGTCTATTGATTTTGCTGTTGTTGTTGTTGTTGTTGTTGCTAGATATCTTGTTGACCCCCATCTTCTTCTGTGTTTATCAAATCGGTAACTGTAGTGACAATTGTTTTATTTCTCAAAGCGCCAGACAGACGTGTAGAAAAAGGCTGAGCACAACGGCTTTCTATGCAACGGGTTGTCGGATGGGTACTCACTATATTCCATAGATGGCGCCACTTTTCGTAGTAGTAATCCTAGCTAACATCAGATGGCAGTAGGGGCTGCGACATGTCGCTACAAAATCGGCCTTGCAGTGTCCGTGCACACCGTTGCGACACGACCTCACAACTTGTCGCCGACCAAGTACATTCCGACAGGTGTCCGTGTGCCATGTCGGCAATGTTGATTGGTCACGGGCGGCCTTTACGAAGTTTGGCTTAGCGGAACTATTGTCTCTATTCTGGCTGTACATTCTAATGTGAAAAACTATCTAACCGTGTCTGGATTCGACATTAAGACAGACATATATGTGACGGAACTTCTTTCTTCTATATTGTATTTGGAAAGATGCACTACGCGTCTTCAATGGTATGAATTTGACAGAAGAAGAACGTGTCAAGCTTCCTGACATCATCAGAAAATTTGACAAACATATCATGGGCGAAGTAAAAAAATCCTTTGAAAGGTATAAGGTTAACACCCGGAAACCGGAAAACGAGTCGTTTGAACAATACTACTCAGAGTTGAAAAATCTAGCAAAAACCTGTGGGTTTGGAACTGTATGCGATACAAGTTGTTTGTCAATAGAATAATCCTCTGCGTAAGGAATGACAAGATCCGCAACAAACTCATTTCACAATTGAAACTTGATCTACCCAGAGCAGTCGACATCTGCCGGTGCTTGCAAGAGGCTAAAGAAAAATGCAACATTCTGAATAAAACAGAAGCAGTGAACCGAGTCGACATCATATACTAACGCTACACCTCCAAGTCGACATTCGGTGGAAGAAAATCTGCTAATCAGCGGAAATGCTAATTCTGTTATAAAACGCCCCCCCCCCCCCCCCCATGAAGAAAGAACTCTGCCCTGTATGGGGTAAGACGTGTGATGCGTGTATGGGGCCAAAACCTTTTCAGAGGCTCCGCAGAATGCTTTAAGACTGTTCACAGTGTACAAGATGGGTCAGACTCAGATAGCTCCGATGCTAGCATTGGTGATATCAGCTGCGTAACTGCCGATGTGCACGCGCTCTCCTCGTAAGATGGTCCCATTTTGTGCAACATGCTGATCGAAAAGCAGTCAGTGAAGGTGCAGGTTGACTGTGGTTCAACTGTCAGCATATTGCCCAAGCAGTACGCAAAGAACCAATCACACTGAAGATGTGGAACAATGTGAAGACAGAAGCTCTCGGCAAATGCCGAGCTAAAACTGTAAAACCTGCTACACGAGACAAGTTCAAAGACGATTATATGATAGTGGATCATGACGAACTGACACCACTACTTAGCCGTAAAGCTGCTGAATGCATGAAGCTCATCACGGTGAATTACGAGAACTATGAAACTGTATTTTCAGTCTCCGTAGAGTTGCTCAAACCTCACGCACTGAAGACTATCCTGAAATGTTCGACGGTAAACTTGGGTCGCTTCCTGGTGGGAACATTCGTCTCCCTATGGAACAAAATGCTGAATCGGTTGTGACACCAGCTCGTACCCTACCAGAATCACTTAACTGTTCCGTGAAAGATGAGCTAGACCGCCTAGAGCAAACTGGTGTCATTATCAAAGTTGACCAACCCTCTGATTGGGTGAACCAAACGTACGTGGCCAAGTAACATTCTGGGGCTGTCAGGATCTGCATTGATCCTAGATCTGTCTATCTAGACCTGAAGCATGAACACTACAAGCTTCCTGTGCTGGATGACATTCTACCGACGCTTGTGATCACAAAGAAATTTGCTGTGTGTGACATGCAACAAGGATATCTACACGGCGAACCGGATGAAGAATCTAGCCTACTGACTACTTTCGAAACGCCGTTTCAGCCGTATCGTTGGCGACGACTACCTTTCGGCTTGAAAGTCAGCGGGGAAATTTTCCAAAAGCGACTGCAACAGGCACTGGAAGGATTGAAGAATGTTCACTGTGTTGCTGATGCTGTTATCATCCAAGGATCTGATGACTCTGATCTCTGTGTCAAAATCCAGAAGCTGCTCCAAAGATGCAAAGAATATGGGATCAAACTGAACCGTGAGAAATGTCGGTTCAATGAGAATGAAATCCAGTTCTTAGGCCATGTTGTCACAGCTGATGGTCTGAAACATGACCCATCCAAGGTCGAAACTGTTCTGAAGATGAAGAGTCCGTATGGAGAGGCTACGATGTACAGTAATTTACCTGGCGAGATACGTACCTAAGTTAACTGATGTAGTCCGTCCCATTGCTGCTCATGCACAACGATATATTGCCGGGATGTATGGAGATGCTCAGAAGAAAGCTTTCACAACACTTAATCAACTCCTGGCTGAGGCACCCACTATGGCTTACTTTGACCCGAGTAAGCAACTGGCCATTCAGTGTGATGCTAGCAACTATGGCCTGATATGTATTCTACTTTAGGAAGGAAGACCAATTTCTTACGCCAGTCGTGCTTTGACTGACACAGAGACCAGATATGTCATTATAGAGAAAAATATGCTGGCCGTCGTCTTTGCTCTAGAGAAGTGGGATCAATTCATGTATGATCGCCCCATCTTTGTCTATAGTGACCACAGACTACTTGAGGCAATGACAAAGAAACCTCTGGACAGATCACCCAAGCGTCTACAGGGCAAGCTCCTATGTGCACTTGCGTATGACATTGATGTCAAATACCAGGATGGCAAAAGGTGTCTCTCGCTGACACCATGTCATGCGCGTTCCTGCCAACTAGACAGGAACAACCAACCACTGAGTTCGAAGCTATCCACGCTGTGAAATATCTAACCACGAGAGACGATGTTGTCCAAGACATTCGTGATGCCACCGAGCAAGATGCCACTCTACGAGTGCTGACAGCTGTCCTGCAATATGGCTGGCTCGAGAAACTAGATGAGCCGCAACCTACTTTGTCTTACTACCATATCAGAGTTGCGTTGGCCGTCACGTCACTGATGGGTTGGAATTCGGCGGCGAAAGACTTGTGATTCCACAATCCATGAGATCACAAATTAAGAAGGACGTTCACATAGGTTACTTTGGCATTGAAGGATGCCCAAGAGAGCGAGGGAGTTGGTGTTCTAGCCTGGTATGAATGCAGAAATCAAAGAGTACATCCGAACGTGTGAAGCCTGTCGTGAGTTCGTACTTTCTCAGACTAAGGAAACTCATGAGCCATGATGTGCCGGATCGTCCGCGGCAGAAGGTCGGTGTCGAACTGTTATTTTATTAAGGAAAGGACTACTTAGTCATCATTGACTACATGTCAAACTTCTGGGAAATAGACTACCTACCAACCACTGGCTCCAAGGCAGTAATCACAAAGCTCACTTTGCTAGGATGGGAATCCCGGACACTGTAGTTATTGAAAATGGTCCACAGCTGGTGTCAGACGAGTTCGTTCATTTCAGTAAGAAATGGGGATACGAACATGTGATATCTCCACACCCCAGTCACTCAAACGGCAAGGGGGAATCATCAGTGAAAGCTGCAAAGAAGATGATCAAGAAAGCACAATATGCCGGTGATCACCAATATTTAGCACTACTGAATATCCGCAACACCCCGACTCAAGGATTGGATAGTAGTCCTGCACAGAGGCTACGAGGTAGGTGGACGAAAACAATTCTTCCAACAGCTCGAAGTATTCTGGAGTCGCGGTCGTCTGTGTAGTAACATGTTGAAAAGGACACAACGCCTTCAAGCCAAGTACTATGACAAATCTGCTACAGATCTCCCTCATCTGCATCAAGGCGAATGAAGCCATCCAAGCTTAGATTCAAGTCATGGAAGAAAGCGAAGATGGTGAGGCGACTGGATGAAAGGTCCTATGAAATTGAAGATAGTGAGGGAACAGTGTACAGGCGCAACCGTCTACGCCAAAGAATGGGCCTCGCATGTATGTTAACTTGTGGATGCTCAGTCCATGTTTTCATACAAGGACTATGTTGTGTCTTAATGAACAACTTGTGATACTTACATGAATATTGATGAGAACAGATTTGATCGATGCAGACACGCAAGTGTGTCGACTTGTGGATGTCCCATCCTATTCCATATGTTCATGTTTACCATGTTCGTATGAGTATATCATATTGTCTGGTGCTATTCTCATAATTGGGCGTTTGCATGTTGACGATGCCATTTTGGCTTTAGCATGACACCAGGAATGAATGTAGTGTTTGGTGTTAGCGGGAACCTTTTGTGAATCAGTTATGTTGCAGTTTTTGACAAGTTTACTTTATTTATATCACTACGAAACACTGATGCTGATCCATAGACGTAATGAGTTGGTTACATTGACATGTTTGTATGTTTGGATTGAGTACGTGTTGCTTGAAAAACGGAGGGGATGTAACAATATCACTTAACTGATTTACAATCTCCATCACTATGGCATCCAAGACCAAACACATCATTTTAACAGACATAATTCGAAGTGTCATAATAGAGGGCGAGGTCTCCTTTGAGGACCCCGTGACACCAGGGGTAACACAAGGCTCTGTACTTGGCCCGTGTCTATTCCTCTTTTATATAAATGACATCCCAGACGATATAACATCTATAGTTACCCTTTTTGCTATAATGTATATAACCCTTAAGCCTATAACAAATACAGCTGTGTTTCAGGAAGATCTTCACAAACTTGGAAAATGGGCAGTAACCTGAAACATGGAATTAAATCTTCAAAAGTGCCGTGTCATACCTATAACAAGAAACTAAGCTGTCATTAGCAACCAGTACATGCTCCATGGTCAAACGCAAACGTAAAATATTTTGGTATAACCATAACCTCAGATCTCCGGTGGAATGCCCACATAAATAAAAGCAAGTAGATCACTAGGCTTCCTCTGCAGAAATCTCAAAGTTCCGTCAATTCATATACAAACTCAGGCCTGCTTCACCTTTGTCAGACCCATTCTGGAGAACAGCTATGCTGTTTGGGATCCCTATACCCTTACGCAAATAAACAAACTAGAAATGATTCAACGCCGGTGCAGCCCGATATGTTTTATATCGCCACCACAATACCTCCAATGTAACCGACATGCTCCTGACATTAGGATGGAGATCTCTATCAGACAGAAGAACGTGTTGTACGTATGTATGTATGTTGATACACTGAGTAATTATCAACTGTAAAAACAAATCATATGCTATTCTGATTTGTGTCATGTAAATTTTGTTGTTGTTTATATTTAATGGGTGGCTCCTGTGCTAGCGATATTATATATCTTAGTAGGAGTCTCCCGACCCCGGCCATGAGCGGCTTCTCGCGGGAGCAATGGCAGAAGTTGGCTGACTTCGCGGTGAAGGTGGGTGCAAGTGTCGAGAGGCGCATCTCTAATGGCTGAAGTAATTGTACGTGTTTTCGTTGTATTATCAGTAGCCACTCTCTGCCATTTACACACACACACACACACACATATATATATATATATATATATATATATATATATATATGCATAGCATTACTATTCCAGAAGGGACTATATGTGGTTGTGGTGTTGCTTTGTTATGTCAATAATGTTTGGATTTCTTTCCAGATACAATTAGATGATGATCAGGGTGAAGGGACTATAGGTGGTGGTAGTGTTGCTTTGTTATGTCACTAATGTTTGGATTTCTTTCCAGCTACAATGAGGTGGTGATCAGGGTGAAGGGACTGTAGATGGTGGTGGTGTTGCTTTGTTATGTCACTAATGTTTTTTTAATTTCTTTCCAGATACAATTATATATATATATATATGTGTGTATATATATATATATATACACACACATATATATATATATATATGTATACATATATACACATATATATACATATATATATATATACATATGTGTATATATTGAACAGCTTTGTATACCTGGACGATACAGGGTGTGAGGATGGAAGGAGTAGTAAAGAAATACAAAGGAGGGTGCAAGCAGGAGCAGCAGCATGGAATAGGGTAGAAGGCATTATGTGGGACAGAAAACTGAAGAAACAAATGAAAGGAAAAGTGTTGGAAGCCTGCGTTGTACCAGCCTGTATATATAGACAGAGAGACATGAGGAGAAACTACTGGTAGCAGAAAAACCTGGGTCAGAAGAATATGTACACTAACGCGAGAGGATAGAAGGAAAATGAAGGAATCGAGAGAGGAGCTTGGAATGAAAAAAACACCTAAAGAGGAAAGTAGCCGGAAACAGAATGAGATGGGCGGGACATGTACATAGAATGGGTGAAGATAGACTGGCGAAAAGAGCATGGAAAATAGAAGAGGGTGGCAGACGAAGGAGAGGAAGAACAAGGCTGAGATGGAAAGACAGCATAAAACGAGACCTGGGGAGGGCTGGCGTGAACAACCATGAACGGGTGGCCATTGCTGACGAGAGAGAGAGAGGTGGAAAGAACTGATAAAGTAGAAGAAGCAGAAGCTACCAAGTGACGTAGACCCCACCCTGCAAGGGAGCAAGGGGAAGAAGAAGAAGATGTATATATATATATATATATATATATATATATATATATATGTATATATATCGAAATATTGAAATAGGTTTCATTGTATATGTAAATTAGTTGACGTCGGCGAGTTGGGACTTACATAAGTCATAAAAAAGAACATCTAAAAAATTATATATATATATATATGCATGTATATATATATATATATGTGTGTATGTATATATATATATACATGCATATATATATATATATATAATTTAATCTAAAAAATTATATATATATATATATATGTGTGTGTGTATGTATATATATATATATATGCATATATATATATATATATACATGCATATATATATATATATAATTTTTTAGAAGTTCTTTTTTATGACTTATGTAAGTCCCAACACGCTGACGTCAACTAATTTACATATACAATGAAACCTATTTCATTATTTCGATTATTTGCATTTGTAATTGTTCCTATTCTGCGTACTGGTTCATGATTATTTCATAACCTACCAACAGATACATATATTTTAATTGAAAACAAAACGCAGTTATGTGTTAACATTAACTAATCAATCAGAATGTTACAACAACTCAATATGGATATTGGTTTGGCAGAGTGTGTAACAACGTTCAGTTATACATTATTTGCAGACCATTTAGTTAAATCATTGTACTTATCAACGAAAACACGGTGATTTTTGGTTACCACTGTTATTCACGTTGTCGTTTTGTCTTCAGCAACGCACCAAGTGAGATCGGTTACCTCGAGGGGCGAGTCACGCCAAGACGTGTCACGGCGATGACATCAGCAAATTGTCTCCTTCGACCATCAAGGCGATCGGCAGTCTTGTATTAGTATCTTCATCAGACAAGTTGTTTCATCCGTTGTGCTATGTCACAACTCTTAGCCATTACTGGCGTCGAAATGCATGCTACCTCGTTCACATTTTCTTCGTCCGTCGTTGATCCCGTTTTACTCTCGCTTTCAAATTCCACTCTATTTCAAATTCTACCAAATCTCTCTTCTTAGTCCAGACAGTCATCCCATCTCAGTCACAGACGTACTCTTCGATTTTAGCACACGCTTAAAGTTCTCCGAATTTAACTATATGTGTCAATGTTACATGGAAAAGTCGTCGAAGCTTCAAGGAGTAAATGTCTTCCTCGGTGATTTACAGTGGTACCGCTAATTGTCGCAATAAAATACAACGTCTGTGCGTAATAAGCATACGAGTTGTGACTTCATTGTGAATGCTACATTACCGCACGAACTTAGATGGGACCTTCCGTGAAATACGTCATAGCATAACAATATTATTTTATGTCATCATGGTGTTCAACGTACGTACCACCTGTGTGAATGAGAACACATGAAATAACAAAAGCATTACACAGAAGTCGAAAACGATTCATGATAGTAATATAAATCGAGGTCAATTTCGGGAACAGGTGTTTGCAAATATTGCGTCTTACTTGTAGTGTCAGGGCATTGGTCGAACCGTGTCCTGGGCGCTCATACCGGACGTGTAAAGTGAATAGAATAACACGAGTGAACCAATATATCAATAGTTTCGATAGTTGGATTTTTAGCATTGTAACTGAGTTACTGCTGCTATTATTAGTGGTAGTAGGCCTAGTAGTCAGTGTTGTGGTGGCGGTTGTGTTGTTAGTTGTGGTGTTTGTGATATGTGAAGACATAGATCAAGTAGCATTGCAGCAACAATAACGACAACAATGACGATGGGTGATGCTCTGTGATTGCAGGGATTCGCCAAGGAACAGCTGTTGGCGTTCAACGTGAACCAGGCTATGGCCATCGAGTCCCACCAGCTGCAGTCCCTCGACGCCGACAAGCAGCAAGTGATCAAGGACAAGCTCGTCTCCGTCACCGATGACGGCGTCGAAGACAACGGTATGTCGCCACTGGCATACGCGCACAGACACATACGCGCGCGTGCACACTCACACACACACACACACACGCCACGCACGCCACGCACGCCACGCACGCCACGCACGCCACGCACGCCACGCACGCCACGCACGCCACGCACGCCACGCACGCCACGCACGCCACGCACGCCACGCACGCCACCCACGCCACGCACACAAACACATACAAGCACACGCCGCACGCACATGCATATTGTACACACACAAACACACACACAATCACACACACATTGTACACACGGGCACACAAGCACACGGGCGCACGGGCGCACGCGCTCACTCACACACACACGTATATCGAACCAAACACACTCACCACACATCCAAGCACATGCACATGCACACGCATACGCACGCACAGGCACGCAAACGCACAAACACACACACGCACACACACACACGCGCATACTGTGCATACAGGCACGACGGCGCTCGCGCACGCGCGCGCACGCACGCACGCACATCGAACCAAACCCACACACCACACGTACACACGCATGCACACACACACGCATACATAACACACAAACACACATGCACGCGCAGGCACACACGCATACCCACACGCGCGCACACACACACACACACGCACACACACACACACACACACACACTCACACACATGCACACATACACACGCTCATGCACATTCACTCATCCTAGTCCCAGTCCAATCATTTCTAAACGAGTGCCTGGCAACTTACATTGTTGGTTTCCAGTTAAGTAATAGACGAAAAAAATTCGTTTGTATAATCGTAATTTTGGTCCATTGTTCATGGAGATACTGGGCTGCGAAATTTTTGAAACCTGTCATGTTACGAGTAATTGTTTTATTCATATTGTTTTTATCTTGTGTGCGTACACAATATCGAATGTCATACTTATCTGCCTTCAGGAGGCGGTGCCAACGTCATCCAGGCGTCAATGGGCCTCGTCCTCGCTCGGCTCGCCGCTGCCACACTCGGCGTGTGCACGGAAACAACTCAACAATCGGCAGCAACAACGACGAACTTCAACTACAGACAATGGATAATTCCGTCGATTTGACAAGAGTTTAATTGCGTTACCACTTGTGTATATTATAAACACCTCATCAATTTCACACGCACACACTTATGCTGTATACTTACTTACACCGTGGTGTTGCATGCGACCTGGAACGGGTCTGTAAAATGATGTAAGCATTTGGAGACGTTGTTACACACTAGATATTATAACGGTTTTATTTGTTATGTAAATATTTATGTGATATACTTAAATATATGTGATAATGTTGAATATCGGGTTATCTGTTATTCTTCCATATCATATGCAATGTTATAATAATGTTATGTTTCACGTGACGATCCTTGTAAACTGGTTAAGCATAGTGTATCATTATAATTGTATTTCTTTTCAGAAACGTAACCTTTTCAACTTCTCTCACGACATAGTGTGTTAGATACAGGTTAGATCAGCGGCGTCAACACAATCTAGGTATATGCGAGAGAGGCATGGTCATTTTCTCTGTTTACGGCGTCAGGATTTATACAAAAACACTTAGAACGACAGCGGAGTATTTCTCTATAGGTGGCAGGTTGCTTCGTCATAATGATGATATTCTTTCTTAACCAAGGCATAGCCATTACTGTCGGGCGGAATCAGTATCAAACTGAATAATATACCTAATCTATTACAGAACTATCGTGAAAAAAAGTAAAGGTAAGTTCTTATAGCGCAGTATCCAGTCCTCAGGACTGCTCAAAGCGCTTTACACTTTACTCCCTGGCAGAATATCATCATAAAAAAACAAGATGGCGCCGAAACACATCGACTCTGATATTTCCGAGATTAAACAATCACTTAACCACTTATGTAAAAACTTTGACGATATGAAAACGACCACAGCAAAATATGAAAGACAACTGGCCGACCTCATGAAGATGCTGAAAGCAAAAGATGAACAGATAAGTCAACTGAGCACTCGTGTTGAAACCCTAGAAACGGCCGTGAACAACCTCGAGCAGCACTCGAAAAAAAAGAACGTCATAGTGACCGGCCTAAATCTCCACTCTTTCGCCCACACTGCCGCATCTCGACCAAACACCAGAACGACCACCCCAGCTGAACAATCGACCGGAGAGACTGCAACAATGAAACAGAAGTTCATTACGTTCGCCCATGACAACTTACACGTCGACATTCCGGAGATGGAAATCACAGCGATACACGACCTGCCCCAACGCCGAGACGGAACAACCCCCATTATCGTCCAGTTCCTGACCACCGAGAAACGAACAGAAGTCATGCAAAACAGAAAGTCACTGAAAGGAACGAACGTGTATCTCAATGACCATCTCTCACGCCTGAACAATGAACTCTTCCACCACGCCCGCACACTCCGCAGAGACAAGAAAATCCACAGCACATGGACAACCAACAGCATCATCTACGTCAAGAAAACAGAAACATCCTCTCCAATTCAAATCCGTGGACAAGCTGACTTCAACAAACTATAAACAATGACTGACAACAATAACAGGGATATAAATCCAACATATGATGTGGATATAAATCCAGTATATGATGCCAATAATGGTAAGAATACACTACGTCTACAACATGATCTTAGCCTGACAGATGATGTTGATTTATTAGGACATGATGTTAATCTAAATGTATTTCAACTCCAAGAAGACAATGCACATGAGCTTGGTCCAATAATTGATCCCAATAATAACTTTTGTAATAATAACTCACCTTGTCAATATTATTCAAATCCACGATGGAGAGATATCTCCAATAATATTAAAGATAAACAACGGTTTAAATTAATTCATTTCAATGCAAGAAGTCTAAATGCAAATTTCAAACAAATCGAGAGCTACATTCATGCTTCTGATATAGTATTTGATGTAATTGCCATCTCTGAAACTTGGAATGATCCTAAAGCAATGCAACAGCATAACCTACCTATGTATAAGTCTTTTCATGTCTGTAGAGAAAATGTTAGAGGAGGTGGTGTTGCTATTTACGTACATAACAGTATTAACTGCACTCAAATTGAAAGTAAATCTTTATCAATAAATGATATCCTTGAATGTATCACAGTGGAATTGATAATAGAAAACCAAAAAAATATAACAGTAGGTTGTATCTACCGCAAACCAGGATCTAACATAGACATCTTCTGTGAAAACATAACAAACATCTTTGGAAACACACACATCAACAAGACACTGTTTCTATGTGGAGATTTTAATGTAGACATCTTAAAACATGTCAACCACTTAGGTACAAAACATTTTATTGACACCATGTATAGCTTAGGCCTGTATCCTCTTATCACTAAGCCAACAAGAATTACTCGAGATTCAACCACTCTGATTGACAACATTTTTACAAATGCCATAAACAAGCGAACTACAAATGGTATTTTAATCAGCGACATAACTGACCATTTTCCAATATTTACACTATGTGAATATGAAATAACTAAAAGGAAAACAGAAATGCACAAAAAAGTACGAAATCATAAAAATGAAAACACAAATTCTTTTATAGCAGATTTAAGAAGTGAAACATGGGAAAATGTATTTAGCACAAAAGATGTTGAAGTAGCTTATGGTATATTTATTGATACATTTATGGAAAAATATGATAAACATTGCCCAGTCAGAAAAATAACCAAACAACATGTAATCAGTGATAAGCCATGGTTCACAACTGGATTGAAAAATGCTTGTCACAAGAAAAACCACTTGTATAGAAAATTTCTAAAAAATAGATCACAAGAAACGGAACATTGTTACAAAAATTATAAAAATAAACTAACTACAATACTAAGAAATGCAGAAAAAGAATACTATAGAAAACTATTGGATGACCAAAAACAAAACAGTAAAGAAACTTGGAACATCTTAAATACGCTTATTAATAAAAGGCAAAATGAATCTTCTTATCCTGAATATTTTGTAATGGAGGGTAGAAAAATTACCAACAAGAAAGACATTGCAGATGGATTTAACATCTTCTTTTCAAACATTGGCAAAAAACTAGCTGCTAAAATAGATCCATCGGTAAATGGTGCCTCATTTCATGACTATCTTCAAAACAAAAATAAAAACAGCATGTTCTTAAATCCAGTAAGTGAAGAAGAAGTCAGTAGGATCATCGGAGCATGTAAAAACAAAACCTCAACAGACAGTAATGATATAAGTATGAATATCATAAAGAAAGTTATGCAATCAATTATTACGCCATTAACAGCAATATTTAACATGTCGTTTGAAAATGGAGTTTTTCCTTCTAGAATGAAAGTAGCCAAAGTCATACCTATATTTAAAAATGGTTCAAAAACAGAATTTAACAACTATAGACCAATATCCTTGTTGTGTCAATTTTCCAAAATACTTGAAAAACTCTATAATAAAAGACTCGAAGAATTTATTGATAAAAATGATATCTTATCCAACAGTCAATACGGCTTCCGATCCTCAATGTCCACCTCACATGCATTGATTGACCTGGTCGAAGAAATTAGTACATCATTAGATAAACAAAAATACACACTTGGCGTTTTTGTTGATTTAAAGAAAGCATTTGACACCGTAAATCATTCAATACTAATAAAAAAACTAAATTTCTATGGTGTTCGTGGTGTGGCTGAGAAATGGGTAGAAAGTTATCTAAGCAATAGAAGTCAATTTGTCAAAATAGATGAATGTTCATCTAATCTCCTAAATGTGTCATGTGGAGTACCACAGGGGTCTGTGCTAGGCCCAAGATTGTTCATTTTATATATTAATGACATATGTAATGTATCAGAACTTGTTAAATTTGTGTTGTTTGCAGATGATACCAACATATTATATTCTGACACGGATGTACATAGACTAAAACATGTTGTTAATTGTGAACTAGATAAACTATATACATGGTTCACCGTTAACAAATTGTCTCTGAATATATCAAAAACCAACTACATTAGCTTTGGTAACCGTAAGATAAATATTGACTTAGATATAACATTTTGCAATCACAGAATTAATAGAGTTAATATGACAAAATTCCTTGGAGTAAACATTGATGAAAAACTTACATGGAAATATCATATAAACAGTGTGAAGACTAAGCTATCTAGAATAGTTGGAGTAATGTATAGAGCAAGTCATATCCTAGGAAACAAAAGTTTACTTACTTTATATTATTCACTCTTCTTACCAATAATGAGTTACTGTTGTGAAGTTTGGGGAACTACATATATCACCAATGTACATTGTATTACAATCTTACAAAAGAGGGTGATTAGACTGATATATGGTGTTGATAGGCTTCATCATACCAATACGTTATTTAATAGATGTAGAGTACTAAGATTCCAAGACTTAATAGATTTTAAAATCTTGTCAATTATGTATAAAGTGTATAACAATTTACTAGCACCTGTCAATGTGCAGTGTTTGTTTACTAAACAAACTTCCTCACACTCCTCCCGAGTTCAATATCAATATGTCCGACAATGTGTTCGAACTAACGTTAAACTAAAGTGTTTAGCAATCTATGGTGTAAAACGCTGGAATTCATTACCTTCCAGTACTACAATGGTGTCAACATTTCATGCATTTGTTTGTAAATTAAAAAGGAACATGATCGAGAAATATAACTAAAAATAGGTCATTGGTCAAAAACTGTATATTCAATTCTAACTTGCACTACACTGTTATCAATAAGTGAGCATATCGCAACTAAAAATATAAATTATTAATTGTCAAATAAGTACTACTATCAATGTGTTATTTTTTGTATTTATATTATAATAGCCAATAATAACTAACATTGTACTATTATGTAATATCTGCCATATTCCACGTGTTGTATGTAAATAATTCTTAGGGGTATACAAATACAAGAGTTTCTTCAGTATACCCCTTTTTCTGACATACTCATTCTGATATACCATATACACTGTATGTATCTTTTGTTGGAAAAAAATAAACATTTACTTACTTGTTCTACACAAATTCTATTCGTACACAAATATTCACCTCTGTCCATAGCCAGGTACTCATTCATACAGCTGAGTGAACTGAAGCAATGTAGAGTAAACGAACTTGCCCAAGGTTCGACACCGCCGCAGGGGATTCGAACCCACATTCTCCCAGTCGAGAGTCCGGAGGTCTTACCGCTGCGTTACTGCGCTCCACAGACAATGCTTCACCTATGTTTGTTCAATTGTCTGTTGCATTATGACGACGTGTATGCCCCCAGTCAGGTTCTGTTAGAACCTGTGTTTACCTTTGTATTCTCTGATGCACTCTGAGTGGTTAATAAACTGTTTGGCTGGCATAATGATCTTTTGTGTCTGTGTATTTAACATGACACAGTGTCGAGAGCATCATGAATTTTAATGTTCGGAAGGAAGCACATAATATCAAACAATATCATTTAGGCATGCATCTCTTCCTGGCGGTTAAGAGCAGTCAGTTTTGTTCGTCCAACACAGTTCCCATTCTCTAAGCTCAGACGTCAAATGTAAACCGCTTGGCTATAAACCAAGAAAATCACACGGTATGTTGTCAAAACTGTCGCTTTGAAATTGTGAACCCCAAGATCCCCACCCCTCGCGAACGAATTAGATCACAAGCAAAATGTCAGCCCCCATACATGAAAAACTAAAGGATATATGAGTCCACATACCCACACGCACGCGCGGGCAGACAGACAAATGGACATATTGAGAAAGAACCGTAATATTTTATAATATACATGTTACACATATTGGTTTTCTTAAGCCGTCCCATGAATTTAACATGGACGCCACTTATTTTCAAGATGGTTGCCAGGATGCCAACTATCATTCATGCATGATGTGAGCCAAAATACATCGGCAAACTGGTTTTTATTTTTTTATTTCACAGATTGGAGATGTGACTGAAGAGCGTTTATAATGTTAAAAACTTACAGTTTTGAAGCATACTTGCTCCCCGGTAGTTGTCCTTTCTCTACGCCACAACTGGTGTTTGTTATGGATCATCTAAAACTTTTTTAAACACAAATAATCCGTTTGAAGAGATTGTTACCTGTAGATTGTCCTTTTATCGAGCAATTGGTTCGTTTCCACACGGGCGTTGATCCCAACTAGTAGGAACAAAACTGTTTTTCCATTCAGGTTCTTCCTCTCAATAAATTGCGTTTATAAAGAACCTTTGCCTTTGAAAGGTCATTTTAAAGTGTCCTTTCATGACATTGACCTAAGTAGGGCAGTAAACAGCCTTTAATTTAAAATGTAGCCCAGTTTTTTTTTAAACACAGTCACATAAATAATATACAATATGAAGAGAATGTCTACCATGGGCCAATGACTTGTGATAAGGCAGGAATGAAAAGGTTGTGGTTTCAGTTCAGGAATCAGTTTAGTTGCTCTTCGTTGTATTCTTTCTAGCTTATCTATATCCGTCTATTGATATGGCCTCCGTGCTTGTATTCAATATTCCAAATAAGGTCTAACTACAGAGGTACAGTCAGCTGTTTGTCCTTGTATGTGATATTTCTTTTAATTAGCCCTAGTATTTGGTTACCATTTGAAGCACCAATTCCACATTGCTCTGAAACGTTCATATCAGCACAAACTGTCACTCATAAATCCTTTTCCTTTATTGTTTCACATAATATGGTACCCCCCATTATGTATTCTTTGTCCACATTTCTATGTCGTATGTGAATGCAGTTACCTTTCCCAAAATGAATAAAATTGGCAATTTTTCTGACCATTTGACTAATTTGGCTAGATCATAAAATTATTGTAAAGTGTCTTTATGTGCTTCTGTTTTAACTCTTCTGAACACTTTTGTATCGTCTGTGAATATCAGTATTTTTCTTGATATATCATCATCCAAATCATTTATATATATCAAGAATACTATGTGTCCCAACACTGACCACTGTGGCACTCCACTCAAAACTGGTTTCCACTTTGAAATCTCCTCTTCTACTATTTCTCACTGTCTTCTGTCTGTCTACCATGTCTGTATCCACCTGATTACATTATTCACACTATTTGGATGATAATATATCACAGATATTCACAGATGATACAGAAGTGCTTTAATTTTAAACAACAATCTTTGAAGTGGCGCTTTATCAAATGCTTTCTGCTAAAAAAAATTAAGTAGACAACATCCACTGGTGAACCATCGTCTACCCAATCTGTAATTTCTACCAGAAACATAAGAGACTGGTTAGACAAGACTTAGCCTTTAAGAATCCATGTTGAGATTCATTGATTAATTTGTGTTTTATAACGAATTCCAACGTATAGTTTCATATAAGTGATTTTAGTAATTTGTATACAACTGATGTTAAGCTAGCTGGGCTATAATTCTCTGTTTTACTCCTCGATCCCTTTTTAAGTAATAGCGTAATGTTTGCTTCTTTCCATTCTAATGGAACTACTTCCCCTTTAAATGATAAGTTAAAGAATATAGCAAGCGGTGTACAGATTTGCTCTACAATGTCTCAAGCAGTTTCGGTGGTGTCCTGTCAAATCCAGGTGATTTGTTTTCTTTCATCTTATTAATTCTCCTTGATATAAGTTCTGGAGTAATAAACAACTGCCCTAACTGATCTGGTTCATCCCTCTCAAATTTAGTAACTGATACTAGTAGTGAACTGATATCGTCTGTGGTAAACACTGAGCTGAAATACTCAATCAGGGCCTCTGCCATCTGAAACCCATAAGATATTAAGTTTCCTGCGTTGTTTTCAAGTGGTCCCATTTTATTTTGAACATACTTTACACTCCATACATAAGCGAAGAAATTCTTGCTGTCATTTTTTATACAATACGCCAATTTTTGCTCGAACGTTCGTATAGATTTTCTACTTTCGGCTGTAGCTATATTGAGGATCTCTTTGTAGTTGTTGCAGTCTTCTATATTTCCAGTCTCTCTATAAATTCTCTCCACATATTTTGTTTGTAAGTACTCTTGTGATAATCTTTGTAAGTAATCTCCTTTGAAAGGTGTTTCTTCCTGGATCGTTTCCCTTGCTTTTTCAGGGGAACAATTTTGTTAATGGTGCCCTCAATCTCATCTTTCAAAACATTCTGCTGCTGTCTTGTTCTTATTTAAGGTAGTCCAATCTATGTGTGCTCAATATTTTCTTATCTGTTTATATTTGCCTTTGTTGAGATTTCTCCTCCATAGTGTTTTTATCATTATTCCCTGATTGTACTTTTATACTGAAATGGATCTCGTTATGATCACTATATCCTGTTACATTATCAACTAATTCATTCTGAGAAGAGAACACTAAATCATTCCCACCTGTGGTTAATTTCAAAACATGTTGAGTAAGAATACAGTCCTGTATTACAAACAGAATTTGTTGGTTATCACCTAGAACACTCTTTGGTGATTTCCACTGAATATGCCCATGATTAAAATCACCCATTAGAACACATTTCCCTTTACTCATCTCCTTTATAGCATTGTGCAATTTTACTTTTTCCTCTTGCTGTATGCTAGTACTACGGTAAACTAGTCCTATTGCCTTGCCCTCTCTGGGGAACTGAAATAGTTCAGCCCAAGCAATCCCACACTCTGGCCATCTGTTCAACCCAAGCAATCCAACAATCTCGCCATGGTTGGGGACATTAAACAATTCAAATTAAGTGTCGTAGTCTCTGGGATATTGTAATAGTTCAGCACTCTCTGCCTTGTCTTGGGGAAAGGAAACAATTATACCCAACCTATCCCACCGCATCCCAATTTCTGGGGAACGGAAACAACTCAGCCCGTCTTGCCGTCTGTGGGGAACTGGTACACTTCAGTCCAAGTCTGCCTGTCAGTCGGTCGGTCGGTCACAAGATGCCGACCAGTGGTTTCAGAAGCTGTCACGCAGTAGATTTAACAATATATAATGAGATTGCCGTCCAGAGCTATATGCTCCAGGCCGCATGCGGACAAGGAAGCCTTGGCTTATCGAGTGTCCAACAATTTTCCACATACGTATAACCCGCCCTCGCCGGATAGCTGTCAATTTTATTGTTGACCATATTCACACTGCTAGTATGGAGGAAGGAGTCAAGTGAGACTTGATATCGCACCCATACCATAACTGTCGTATCATCTGTTGTAACACCACACGGCGACTACCATACCAGTTCATGTTGATAACCAAGATGCTGCACCTTCCGCAATAAATTCGACTGTCGATCCTTTGAGTGCATGGTTTCTGTTCTGCCTGCCTGCCTGCCTGCCTGCCCGCCAGCCCGCCTGCCCGCCTGCCCGCCTGCTTGCCATGCGTACGGGTGAGCATCGTAAGGTACACGGTCAAACCGGAGGAAGTGTGGGCATTGTACATGAACTGTAGACAGTGCGTCGGCTGCTACTCGACAATTGACAAGAGCCTCTGACATCATGCCACACGGATCAACAACAACAACAACAACAACAACAACAACGATGATGACAACATATATCAGGAATATATAAATAACAAAAAAAAGAAAGATATATCCAGTATGCCAGCCAAACAGTTTATTATCCACTCAGGTACACTAAACAAACATCGGTATATACAGGCCTATAGAGAACCTGACTGAGGATATATACGTCGTGACAACGCAATAGACGAGTGAACAATTGTTTGAAGTTTCGTCTAATCCTAGCCAGCTAGGACAGAACTTGACTTACTTGACTTGAATGCCTAGGCCAGTGTGACTCCTCTCTATCCTCCTGGATGTCACACACACCCAGGACAGAACTATGTACTTACTATGTAATCGACTCAGTGTTCAGCTATGTATGGACAATGAACGGTAATGTTAATGTACTTAGTCTGTGGGGCCTTGTGTTCATTACATTCTGGCTTTGAATCTTCATGCTGTCTTTTCGAACCATCAATGAAATGATCAATGTCAGCTATATGAGCACTTGGCTATTATGATGGTGGATATTTTTGTACGAATAGTCTTCGCGCAGTGATAGCTGAATGTTTCCCAGAGATGTTGGAATGGTGTTCAATTGCATAACTCTGGCAGGGTGTGTAGTGTAAAGCGTTCTATGAAGTTCAGAAGACTGTATACCGTGCTAGATAAAACATGACCCTTCCTTTTTAATTAGTTTGTTCAACTGTCATGTGATGTATCAGACGTTTTATCCTCAGTTAACTTCACCGGATGCATAACCAAGCTAATATTTGCAACCTATAGACAACATCGTGACAAGGTGGCTCCATGCATATGTTAGATTTAGTTCCCAGTAAGACATGGCCTTTACGTTTTAATTAGTATGTTCAATTGTTATGTAATGTCTCAGATGTTTTAACCCCAGTCAACTTTCCTGAAAACACCAGATGCGTATCCAATCAAATATTTAATTAATAACTATGGTCAACGATTTATTATTGAAACCTACACAATAAAGTGACACAAAGGATATATCAGGTTTCATTCTCAGTATTAGAGGCAAAGGCTGCTCTGCAGGCACGAGTTTGCTTGCAGTGGTAAAGGGACAATGGTTAGCATTGGTTTATTTAACCATGGCCAAACACTGTTTCTGTCAGACTGCAAAATGAGGTTTCAGAAGAGCTAAAATAACATCCCAGCTTACGGAGTGTTTATCTTGAAAGAACATTGCATGATTATAGAATATAATAAATATCATAAAGAATTATTCAACAATACAACTGATAATTAAATATATCACAGAAATGTTCACAGAGCAAACACCAGTGGCGTAATGACACTATGTGTAACCAAGCGTTTATCTGAATAAATTAATTAACAGCGGATTTACAGTCGGTTATTATTATTACCATTTCGTTACATCATGTTATATGCAAACGCCTTGTGTTACTTCCACCAGGCCAAATAACGGTGCGTGTGCGTGTGCCAGTGCGTGTGTGCGCGTGTGCGTGTGTGCGCGTGTGCGCATGTGCGCATGCTTACGTGTGTGTGCGTTTACGTGTGTGCTGGTGTGAGTGGATATGGTGTATACAATACATATAGAATATATATAAAACAATTAAACACGTGTCAAATCGACGGAATTATCCATTGTCTGCAATTTAAGTTCGTCGTTGTTTCCGCTGATAGTTGACTCGTTTCTGTTTACACGCTGAGCGAGGCGGCGGCCAGCAGAGCGAGAAAGAGGCCCAGTGACACCTCGATGAGGTTAGCACCACCTCCTGTAGACAGATAAACACAACGATATAGTTTTTACACACACAATGATGAAACAATACTAATAAAACAGTTACTTGTAATAGGACATGTATCCATAATTTACCAGACTTGTATCGCGATGAGCAATGAGCCAGGTATTACGGTTAATGCCAAGTACTAAGCTATCGCTGCTCTGAGTCCGCTACACATTGACGCTGGCTGATGTAATGTATGCGTATGCGTGAGTATGTGAATGCGTGTGCACGCATGCATTCCAGAGCGCGCCTCTGCGCATATATGCAAGTACGGGGATCGTACACTTGTGTGCGTGTGCCAGCGACGTAGGTTAGGCCGACATACCGTAGTCGTCGTTGACAGAGATGAGCATTTTCTTTATGACCTCTTGCTTGTCGGCGTCGAGAGACTGCAGCTGATGGGAGTTGATGACCATAGCCTGATTCACAGTGAACTCCGACAATTGTTCCGTGGTGAATCCCTGCAATTCACAACCCGCCACATGGTCAGAATACCAATGTCGATGACGTCACAGCAGAGAAGACATCGCCATTATTGTTGCAGCTACCGGTACGTCCCTTACCTTTACTGGTATACGCTTCGTTTCTACCACTTCAACCTGTCTAGTTGTTATACATAAGAATATGTACCCAGGTCCCAATTCAATCTATATCCTGACACTCTTAGAAATGGCACAAAAGCTTGTCTCAGATGCCAAGAAATGTTTTAATGTGTACTTTTTCCATAGAAAGATGGTTCTCATTCCGACGTACTGGTGCTAATTTAGTATTCCATGTGGTGTCATTTTCGCAAAAGCTACGTACATTGAACAGCATCGCAGGCATCTGTCTGATGACGAACAGCTGCACTGCGCTGACATCACCAATCTTCGCAATGTCCGACTTGGTCAGACCGCCTATTAGTCAGAAAAATAACACAAACGGAAATCACAATGCATTTTGTCATAATGCTAGGTAGCGAATAAATACCCCACACTGTCATCAGCAACCAAAGGAACCAAGAGTTGCATAAATTGCGCACATTTAATATTTGTCATCATCGTCATCATTGGTCGGCCTGGGCCTGAGCATAGATTAACCGTTTCCATACGGATTGATCGTTGAGGATGGGAGGTCTGTTATTTCAACAACAAGATTTCGCAGATCAGCTTTGTGTATGTTTTCTTATGTTTCCCTCTGTTATTCTTACCACAGGTCGGTGCCCACAGTATGAATATCGACATTGGTTCTTCAGTTAGTATTGGTTATTTGAGAGAACAAGTGTTCATAACTTTAAAGAAAGTAGGAGAACAACGTTAAAAGTAAAACTGTTGAACATTACTCCCCTGACCAATCCATCGTAGGACAACTGGACACCAGGAGCCAGACAACACGGTGAACGAAGAAGACTACCAACCCAAGACACTGCCGATGGCCTTGATGGTCGAAGGAGACCACTTGCTGACATCATCGCCGTAACACTTCTTGGCGTGACTCGCCCAGCTGAGAAGCTGCGCCGTCTCGCACGTTTCGAGGGAACCTATCTCACTCGCTGCGTTGCTGAAGACGTAACGACAACGTGAATAGAAGTGATAACCAGAAATCATCAAGCACTATACAGATACATCCCAAATCACAAAAACGCGGCATAAACTTGCGAACGTGCTTGCATGTAAATTTTTGTAGTAGAAGTGAATAAATGTGCAACTGTAATATATTAGGTGTCCTGAGCACAACGACGCCAGAACAATGCAAGACTCGACGCCGTTTTTTGAGTATGATGAGCATCCACAAATGGTGCTCTCGATGTTGTTTTCTACTTTAATTGACGCTGCAATGATAATCATCATCTGCTGTTATTCTGAATACGAACGTTGCAACACTGGCCAATTCAACGCCATGTTAGATACAAGAACAGTGATCTAGCAGGAAATTGAAATATGTTTATATATCGAAGTACAAACCAATACTGAGTCCAATTCATTGCCAAGATTTCCTCGTCATTCGCCCCGCAAGCAAGATGGCCCATGATGCGGAGATCAAGGGTGGTGATCTGTGATTCGTCGCCTAAGATCGTGTCGCTTTTGTATTGTGAATATGCCTCCATTAACTGTGATTGGTGAAGAAACATGGCGTGTCACTAATACCGAGAAAACAAGTTAGTTGTCTCACATTACGTGTTTAATCACACAAATAACGTGCATGTCTCCTAATGTTATGCAATAACATTACATTACCTGGATATAAGTTTTCTTACCAATAATATATACTGTTTACTGCAGCAAAATAACAAGAATAATGAAAACCACACCGAAATTAACAACACCAATAAGCAGATTAAACAACATCAACACGGCCGTATCATGGGATCCAAGATGTTCGCAAGAATCCCATTTTTGGAAATGAACCCCATTTTTAAATAAAATGTTGAGTTACAAACCTAACCATACGTAATCCATATGAAGTGACCGATTATGCCTGGAGTCGGTATGGGTGTGCAGTTGGGGGGGGGGGGGGGGGCAGATGGGGTGTACATTTTTGATGATCCGTCGTTGTAGTTGTAGGTCTCTTACAAAATGTCGACACCATTGATTCCCTCCTAGACCGGTACAATAAATACGAACCCTTCTTTGAATAACCTTGCTACGGCACTGAGTATAGTATATGCCCTGTTCACTTTACAACCACATTCGCGATCGCATTATTGAAACGCGCTTATGTTGAAGCATTAATAAAAATCCCGGCTAAAATCGACAGACGGTCAACTACCTTTGTTGCGGTCCAGTTTCCGCGGTGACCAATGGCCGAAGCAGCCTCCAATGAGTCCAGATTGAGTTTCGCCAGGTTTTTCTTTGATAGTCCAGACACGATTCCGGCCGCCTTAACCAACTTCTCAGTATCCCATTTATTCACTGCTCCCCACACCTACAATTGGAATCAATGCTAACGAATGAACATTTCTCCACTGCTCCCCACACCTACAATTGGAATCAATGCTAACGAATGAACATGTCTCCACTGCTCCCCACACCTACAATTGGAATCAATGCTAACGATTGAACATGTCTCCACTGCTCCCCACACCTACAATTGGAATCAATGCTAACGAATGAACATTTCTCCACTGCTCCCCACACCTACAATTGGAATCAATGCTAAGGAATGAACATGTTTCCACTGCTCCCCATACCTACAATTGGAATCAATGCTAAGGAATGAACATGTCTCCACTACTCCCCACACCTACAATTGGAATCAATGCTAAGGAATGAACATGTCTCCACTGCTCCCCACACCTACAATTGGAATCAATGCTAAGGAATGAACATGTCTCCACTGTTCCCCACACCTACAATTGGAATCAATGCTAAGGAATGAACATGTCTCCACTGCTCCCCACACCTACAATTGGAATCAATGCTAAGGAAGGAACATGTCTCCACTGCTCCCCACACCTACAATTGGAATCAATGCTAACGAATGAACATGTCTCCACTGCTCCCCACACCTACAATTGGAATAAATGCTAACGAATGAACATGTCTCCACTGCTCCCCACACCTACAATTGGAATCAATGCTAACGAATGAACATTTCTCCACTGCTCCCCACACCTACAATTGGAATCAATGCTAACGAATGAACATTTCTCCACTGCTCCCCACACCTACAATTGGAATCAATGCTAACGAATGAACATTTATCCACTGCTCCCCACACCTACAATTGGAATCAATGCTAACGAATGAACATTTCTCCACTACTCCCCACACCTACAATTGGAATCAATGCTAACGAATGAACATTTCTCCGCTGCTCCCCACACCTACAATTGGAATCAATGCTAACGAATGAACATTTCTCCGCTGCTCCCCACACCTACAATTGGAATCAATGCTAACGAATGAACATTTCTCCACTGCTCCCCACACCTACAATTGGAATCAATGCTAACGAATGAACATTTCTCCACTGCTCCCCACACCTACAATTGGAATCAATGCTAACGAATGAACATTTCTCCACTGCTCCCCACACCTACAATTGGAATCAATGCTAACGAATGAACATTTCTCCACTGCTCGCCACACCTACAATTGGAATCAATGCTAACGAATGAACATTTCTCCACTGCTCCCCACACCTACAATTGGAATCAATGCTAACGAATGAACATTTCTCCACTGCTCGCCACACCTACAATTGGAATCAATGCTAACGAATGAACATTTCTCCACTGCTCCCCACACCTACAATTTGAATCAATGCTAACGAATGAACACGGCATAACAGTAGAATCTATGAATTAATTCCCTATCCTTGACGCAATTTTTGTATCTACTCCCAGGAGCCGAGCTTTCCGCCAACAACAGTGGCTATTGTCGTTTCACATCTTGCAAATGGTGTATGTTGTTACATTGGAATGTGTATTTTGGTTGTTGTTGGAAATAAATTACTTGTCAAATCCTTTCGCGTCTTTCTATGTTCATTTTTTCCCTTGGACCACAGGTCCCACATCTACCAATGGGCAACGTATTTCAAAAACATTAACATTTTTATTTTAAGATAGATAATTTAAGTTATTAGCCATTTGCAAAATACTGTTATGGGGATAGCTGACACCAAAGAAAGCACAATTACTGTACTTAAGACCCGAGAGAAGCGCCTCTTGACGCTTGCACTCACCTTCACCGCGACGTCAGCCAGCGTTTTCCATTGCTCCCGCGAGAAGCCGCTCATGGCGCCGAGTTTGGCGACGCAGTTCTCGAAGTCGTCCTTTCCGAGTGTGCCGAGTTCCGAGACAGACAGGTCGACGACCGAGTCTGCGAGCGTCATCACCGTGTCGCAGGTCAGTTGGGCTGCGGACACAAACATACGCACACTTTACTCAACGAGGCAGCGCCACGGAAGATGCATTCTCAATGTTGTATTCCTGGAATAGTGTTGTTATTTTCAAGATACACATAACTGAACAGATTCTTATTGTTTCGTTAATCCTGGGTTTAATGTTATGCTTGTTTTGTTATAGCTGTATGCTTCTATTCGTCCCTGATAAGGGGTATGCAGTTACATTACTGCTATATATGTACGGCATTTCTCAAACGCCTGACCGGCAAGCAACTCTGGCTGCTGGAAGCAATAGCCAGCGGGTTAGCCATAGAGAACATTAATCTGTGAATCCTCCACAGGTTATACATATACCCCTTGTACGAACTATGTCATACTTCCCCTGACGTAGATTCCACACATAAGATACCAACGGATTTGTAATGTCTCTTCCGAAAGACACAGGCAACGCAAGGGCGGCAGGTGGAATCGATCCATCGTCCCCTCGATCGACAGCAGCATCTCACGCGGCCACAGTTTCCAGTATTATTTGTTTATTTACGTCTTATATGGTTAGTAGCTATTAATAGTCGCACCTCTTTGAGAAATACACTAAATGCTCGTTCATCTTAATACTTTGAATAGTGTACTAGCGTTGTGTAAGTTGCCTAAAATATTACTTCATGACTACTTCATAACAAAACATATCATCAGCTACTGCTACAGGACCGTTAAAATCACAGTCTCGTGACAACTTTCTCTAACCTACATACGAAGATATTATCGCTGAAGAAGGCGTATTGTCATACTTTCACCAGTTCCTCTGCGACTACGAGATGCTATATGTATATGGTCAATGCACACGTCATCTTCGACTGCCTTCAGTTTCTCGAGACACGCCTTGCGGGCGTCGGTCCGCTCGAAGCACGCGACGTCACCCGAGAAGCCTTCCCAACTGCGTCGCCTCGAGTAGGCCGTCTGTGAATTCCACACCGATGAGACGTACTCCAAGACTCCGCACCGCTCCGTCTACAATGGAGATGCCACATGCATTCAACATAACAACATCTCTGTTTGTACAGCTCGGTCTGCAAAGCAATTGTCACAGGTTTTGAAAATAACAATATCTCAGTATATACAGCGCTCCTGGAACGTATTGTCAAGTGAGCATAAGTTAGTCTAAATTGAAAGCATGACATTTTATAGTTTCGAAACACACCGACGCCGACGCTGTCAAACACGTCAATTGTAATACTGCTTTTCGACGTTTAGATTGATCAAACCTCTGCGCATCTGCTCTTGGGTTGCCAGGCTGTATTCGCAAAAAAAAGAAATTATCTTATTATAGGAGTAATTCAGTCGCAACAACTAGTGTTGCGGATCTGTCATTGATTGCTCTTTTATCGAATGTTTAAGCCAATCGCATTCCCTGCGGAATTGTACAAATTCGGTGCAACGTGCCAATTGCCCAACATTTGGAATACTCAAGCGAATGGGACAATACAACACACATGCCTTTTCTACATAGTGTCCTTCCCGAAAGAAGTACAAGATCCCGCACATGGCATAGGTATAGCAATGCACTAATTCATGGTTTAGCGGTTTCAATACGAAGAACAACCACTGCACCGACAACTCTGTCACTATTTGGCACGAGGACACGGGTGTGTGAGTCGAGGGGCATCCTAAGCAAGACTTTGACTAACAACGACCACTCACCTCTGGAATTGCGGTCCAGTCGGCGTCCACAAACTGGTCACACAGAGAGCCAACTTGCATAAGAGTATAGGTGTCGTTTATCCTGCGACATAATAATAACATTTAACACATGTTAACGTGAATTCTAGACATGTATATTGCTCGTCATGTAGGTAAACATCAGTACGGCCGTACTGTTTCATAATTCCCGGTATGTATGAAGATCTCCAGTATATTATCGATCGATAGCTTGCTTACTAAATGATCACGAAACGTCGTGGTCCGTGGAAATATGTTAGTGCTATTTCGGAAAGGAGCAATGTTCAGTATGTTTCAAATGTAGGCGTAAAACTACAGTAATAATGCCAGTTTATATATATTAGCAATACTTCTATTGCTAGTATATTGTCATAGTTTTCAAATTAATTACAACAATACACACAATAAACACCAATTTGGGTTATATTAAATTGTGTGACTGGAAAAAATTTCATAATTAAAATGTACAAGACACGATTTTAGTCCCTACCATTACTTCCTTTGAATTCATATTCTTAAAATATATAAATATCATGTAAAAGTTTTCGTTTACGCTTTGAGTACGAAGCACACAAATGATTGTTTGTCGAAAACAAAAACGAATCGTCTTTTTCCTGAGACCCTTGTATTGTATCTACACCACTAACTTTCCCTGTCGTCAATCTATTGTTACTGCACCATTCACATGCATACTCTGCAAAAATGACAACTCTAAAAGTACAGGCAAGATAATGCAGTTTGTGGAGGAAAACAGTCATTTATTGGCCGAATTGTCGTCAAATTGTCCTCGTTATATATTTACTCTGCTCCCGGGAGCTTCACTTACGCGAACTCTTGCTTCACACAGTCGAGAAGTTTGTGGCGCGCGTCGCAGTCGGCCACTTGTTCATGGAGTCCATCAATCGCTCCACTTACGTCGGCACACATATCTAAGTCATCCAGATGCTTCTTTTGGAGCGCGTACATGAAGCCTCTGATGACAGACGACACAGGACACAACAACGTCTCCAGTGTAAGGGCCAACTCCGGCTGAAACTCAATACATGCACTGTTTGTTTCTGTAAACTACGTACTGCATACATCAGTGCTGTAATCATCCACGCAATCTCTTCTCCAGACTGTAGTCGTGGTCCAACGTTGATGACAGTTGCGACCAAATATATTAACAATACTTGTATACACTATTAAACAAATCAAAATAAAATGACAACTTCTTTAGGCAGATGGCAATGGGTTTCAAATTATGATCATGACCATCCATTCATAGTAAGCGATAAAACATACCACAAGAAAAACTTGCGGCACGTTTTCATTGAACCCAACGGTAGTAGTTTGTGTTGGACAACAACTGTTCAGTAGGTCAGTCAGATAAAACTTGTACAATATTGAGAATTGAGGAATCAATCACCTTGAGACAGAAGTCGAGCAGGGCCCGGACTCTCTTAATCTCCATCACGTTGAGGTCGGCACAAGCGAGACTCTTGCACATGGCTGCCTTATCCTGCGCCGTTCCCAATGTATTCATGAAAGACGAGCTATATGAAACAAAATTTGAACGTCAGATGTATACGGCTGCAAAATTGGACGATGTAAACATGTTCTAACACAAAGCGATATCCATAACATAGTGCTTTATACTTCATGTCATCTTCATGTCATGTTTAATGGAATAACATCTCGACTTTTCTGTGAAGCTTTCAGCCACACTGTAATTACCCCGGCAGGAGTATTAGTACACAAATATCCACCACTGTCTATAGACAGCTACTCATTCATACAGCTGAGTGAGCTGGACCACTGTAGAGTGATCGAACGTGCCCAACATTCAAAACGTGACAAGAGGATTCGAACCTGGAATATCTTGGTTGAGAGTCAGGCGTTCTAAACACTATGCTACATGCGTCCTACAGTTCAATGATGAGAGACGAATGCAACATACAGGTAGACCGAGACACGAAAAGAACACAGGTTGGTGCGTTTGATGAGAGTTAAATGATCAATAGCTCCGGCCTTTATGTGTTTTATTAATAATTACTAGAGCAACACACCAAGGGTAGTCGTTATCACAATTACAGCACTTTGTTGTCTATATATGTTTACAGTAGCACCATCTGAGAGTTGATCGCAATTTAATGATCCCACGTAGGCCCACTGCATGTCGCAATCACAAAACCAACTTAAAAAAACAATCATTTGCTAATATTTTGTCAACTGGTAAATTAGAGGCTATTGGCCCAAAAACGCGAATGAACGAGACGCGTGGACCACAGTGATTGGGTATAGATGCACTTACAATGTTCCAAATGTAGTGTATTACAGTATAGATATTTACCCTAGGTATGGCATCAGGCAATAGTAACTTGTAGCTTTGCTCTGATCCGCCATATCGCTGCTTTGTAGTCTGAGTTTGGCAACCCTCACAAAGGCATTCATCTGAAAATGTCAACAACAAAATGTCGAAAAGTTTCACATAAGGTTACCCTTAAAACGTGTTCATGTACAAAGCAAAGTAATCCATAAAAAACAATATTGCACTGAAACTGAAAACGGACCGGCATTACGTATACAACAGCTGTTATTGGCACAATTCTGAACACTGAAAACTGACCCATCTCCAAACTTTAAAAATTTATATCCAGTCCAGTCCTCCCAAAAATGAGCCTAGATTCGACTGAAGAATTTTTTTATCATCAATCGGTTACAAAATTATTGATCAAAACCAGAACGTTCCATTGCAGCACAGTAACTCCCACTAAATATAATTAGCTGGACATTCGCTTAATTACTTATGGGAACCACGAATAGGAATGAGTAGGAATGCGGGCCTCTGCAATAAATCAATGCCAGTTGCCGACGATATAGGCTGTTTACTATGTAATAATAATACGAATGCTATGTTTACAATTTCAATATAACATGGGCGCAACGTTCAATTTGGAAACACCGTTTCGGTCTAATATAATGCAATTTGGCGGGCAACAATGGACAGTCAACAAATATATTGTAGAATAGAGAACAAGATACAAATAATTGACAGTAAACGAGGAACGGATGTCAGAAACATGGAAACCACACGAACGAAGAACAAAATAAATATAACTTTTCTTGTGCTAAACTGTCAACGTGTGTAGACATAATAGACACTTTACTCACTTGTGCTCGTGACGCTACGCTGGAATATTTACAAAAGGCGCCGACGACTTTGTGCAAATCGGCGTCATTCGTTGAGAGTTTGTCTATGCTAGAAGGCGACGCGAATGCAATCAGCGAACCAAAATTAGGCAGAGTCAACGGGGACAGCTTGTGAAGGCCATTGCACATTTCAAACACAGCCGAGCCCTGGTAGAAGACAGAGACACTGCATTTAATACTCAGCAATATGGTGCGTACGATTACAAATACTGGTGGATAACAATTGATGCAACTTGCACTAAACGTCAGATGCTTCATTGTCATCTAGCGCGAAGACTCATGACATCTACTGTAATTAGAAATGACTCGATGAAGAACTAACATCACACATATATATTTATACATGTATATATATTATAAGGGTGTGTTTGTATATATATATATGTGTGTGTGTGTGTGTGTGTGTGTGTGTGTGTGTGTGTGTGTGTGTGTGTGTGTGTGTGTGTGTGTGTGTGTGTGTGTGTGTGTGTGTGTGTGTGTGTGTGTGTGTGTGTGTGTGTTGTAAGTGTGTGTGCTTATGTGTGTGTGTGCGTGTGCATTAACATGTAAATAGATACACGTACACACACACACACTCACACACATATATATATATATATATAATATTAGATATATATATATATATATATAATATTATATATATATATATATATATACATATGTATACATATACTAACCACAGCACGTGACGACAGTAGTGCCGAGAAAGTGTCTACGTCAATCTGACATAGTTTCTCGCCAATAGTAACTACGTCTTTAACGGTCATGGCCTTCGACTTGACTAGTATTGAGATCTCGTCGAGGGACGAAATCTTCGACAAGTTCCGATTAGTTGCCTGAAAAGAAACAACACATATTGATCGTTGTGTATAGCTTTCATGCACCAAATGCAGTCTTAGTCGTAAATAGAATAACCTGTAAATAATGCCCTTTCCTCGCCTGATAGCTTTTATTATTGAAATAGATACAAGTATTCTTGGTGCCCATTGATCCGTCCGTTAAGTTGTCACATGTTACTGACATTGGCGGGGAAATCTTGGATCTGGATCATTGAGATTTTGCGGTGCAGGAAAATCGGAAAAGCAGTGGAAATATTGATCAGATAAGTACATTTTGAGCCAGTATTATTCATAGCCTATATATAGACATATCAAAAAAACTATTATAGCTAAACGTTAGAGACATAAAGTATTTTTAACTACTTTAGCTTTCGTGAGCGGTATTAGAAGGTTTGTTGATAAATCATAGTGTTACACTCATTCGCTGAGGGCACATAGCGTATGTCTAGTGTAGGATAGTTGGGCACTAGGTGATAGTTCAGTCTAATAATTCAGAGTAATGTTTACATTATTGGATATACGAGAATAAGTGATTTTGAGTATATAGAGTACACACAAAGAAGTCTGACAAATATCGTAATACTTTCGTTTTAATTTGACTCATAAACCAGTACGAACTGGTTCAACACACACACACATATATATAGCTATATAGTATATAGTGATGTTGTAGAAGAAAGGCCACTTAACGTAGACTTAGTCATTCTGGTATACAATATATGGAGGAAACAGTCTTTCCAAAGACTACGTAGAAAGGTATAAACTATTGTGAATAGCTAACTAGACTATTATCATTATAATTAAATAAATTCAGATATGGCACCTTGCAGGCGGCAAGTTAAGGCAAAGCGACACTTGGTGGGCGATGACTGCAACAGTTGGGTGGATTTTGCCCTGTTCGGCTGTGGGAAGTTATGGGCAATTACTAAGGAATAGGGATTCAACTTTCAGTGTGTGGGGTGTTGGAAGGTGGAATGTCTACTGAAAGAGATAGTTATGTTGACAGATATTGTGAAGGGGATGGTGATGAGAATTAGCATGCAGACAGCTAGGTGGAATGGAGAGAGACGACAGGGAGAGAGTTGGGAATACTGAAGGAGCAGAGTAGTGTCAATAAGACTGAGGTAAAGAGACTGAGAGGAGGGAAGTTGATTGGAGGGGAAGAAATTGGAGAATCAACGGCAGGAAACGTGACAGGCGTGAAGGTGACGGGGAGTACATGACCATAGAGTAGGAGGTATGAGAGGAAATGGAACGGGAGGAAGGTTGACGAAACGAAAGAAGTGATAGAATAAATGTGACAAACGAAAAGTCGATAAAAGGGACGATAACAGGAGGAAAAGTGACAATAGAAAAAACGACAGGAAAGAATGGAACGGAAGATGATGTGACAGGAAAGAAGATGACAGGGAGAAAGAAACCAACCAGACATATGCAAACCTGAGAAGGAGCTACTCTGAGGCAATTATTGAGGGGGCAATTACAAAAAAGAGTGCGTTCATTGGCGACTATTCTAAGAAATACAGTAAGCGACGGGGAGGACGTCTAGGATAGAACATGTTACTGAAAGGGTAGAAAAGGTATTGGAGCATGGCAAGGGAGGGTCTATACTAGTACAATTAGGGACAAGTAATGCAGTCATGGAGGGACCAACTGGGATAGTACAGAAATACAGACAATTAGTGAGGAAGTTAAAGAAGTCAAGAGTTGAACAGATTATTATGTCAGAATGTTGTCATTAATGGGAGGAAGGGGCCAACATATAGAAACTGCAAGAGGATGGCGATCAACGCACTAGTTGTGCAGATGTGTGAAGAAGAGTTCGTGGGATTCCTAGATTTATGGGGATACTTTGTTGGGAGGGAAAACATGTACATGAGAAATGGCCTCCATCTAAGTGAAACAGGGGTAGCTGTTTTCTCAGAGAACCTGTTGCGATCTGTTGACAGTGGGGCAGGTTGCATTTATTTAAACTATATGCACAGCAGAGGGGACTCACAGATAAGCCTGAGACTGGAGGCATAGATAAATACAGCACAAATAAATCACTAAACAACAGCCTGGAAAACTGTTCTCCAAACAACAGCAGCTGGATATAAATGTGTTTTTTAGCTGCAAGGAGCATCGTAAACAAATTAAATTAATTAAACAATATGGTAGGAGATATTGATCCTCACATAATAGGTATAACCGAATCTTGGGCCACCACCGATATAACAGATGCCGAATTGGAGTGAGAATGTATTAGAAATAGTGTTGTCCTCACATAATGAATTTGTTGACAATGTCAAGACACGTGAACCACTGGGGAGGGCATAGAGATCAAATTTTATCATCAAAGCAAAATCTCAAAGGAATAATAAAAAGCAGTACAGGATCAATTTATTTCCAAAAAGGAAGATATAAGAACATGACGAAATTTGTTGATTGGAATAACACACTAAAGAATAAGAGAGACACGGCCCAGAAAGAAACAATTATCGAAAGACGTCATTAGAAACATTAAGTACAAACGAATGATGTGGAAGTGATGTATACGTACTGGAAATTATCAAGACTACAACATTTATAAAGGAGCACTTAACCAAGCTAAAACTGAAATTAGAAATTGAAATAGAAGCTATCAACAAAAATTAGCTTGTAGTATAAAACATGACAGCAAGAGTTTTTATGCATATATTCGGAGCAGACAGGAAGTTCAGGTTGAGGTGGGTCCTGTAGAAGATAGTGCTCGAAATGTAATATCAGAAGGATTCTTAATGGCAGAAGACCTGAATAAGTATATCAGTTCGGTGTTTACCAGGGAAGATATTAGTTCACTGCCAGTACCAGAGCCTCAAGAAGTCAAGAAGCGGAATCAGACTATTTATGACAGTTAAGTGTAACACCGGATACGGTAGCTAAGAAAATAAGGGCTATGAAGGATAATAAATTACCTGGAGTGGATGGGATTCCGCCCCAACCACTACTGGAAATAATTATTGTGGAACAAATCAGCATTCCGTTTGCAACAGTTTTCAATTTCGTATTAGAAGAGGGAGTGATTCCTTAGAATGGAAAGAAGCAAACATTATACCGTTATTCAAAAAAGGTTCGAGAAACAAGTCAGAGAACTATAGACCAGTGAGTTTAACATCAGTGATTTGTAAATTATTAGAAAGACTTTTAGAATGGAAAGAAGCAAATTTGCGGATGATACAAATTATATAGAAGGATTAAACATGATGGAGATAGACAGCATTTACAAGATGACCTTAACAGGTTGATCAAATGGTCTGAAAAATGGCAAATGTTGTTCAATTTTGGGAAATGTAAATGCCACACAGGACATGGGAACGAAAATGTACAGTATACAATGGGGGGTACTATACAAAATATTACTGTAAAAGAAAATGACATAGGGTTAGCCATTAGTGTTGATATGAAGGTTTCGGAGCAATGCGTTATTGCCACTTCAAATGGAAATCAAATCCTTGGATTAATTAAGCGAAATATAACGTATAAGGAAAAGGAGCTAATAATACCGCTGTATAAAATAATAGTTAGGCCTCATTTAGAATATTGTATACAAGCGTGGAGGCCATATCGCAAGAAGGACATATATATGCTAGAAAGAGTACTTTGGAGAGCAACTAAAATTATGCCAATCGTGAGGGATCTTAGTTACGAAATATGCCTAAACGAATGTGGTTTAACAACACTAGAGACCAGGATATTGAGAGGAGATCAAATAGATATGTTTAAAATATTGAATGATTATGAATATATTGATTGAAGTATTTGTTTTCAGTTAAGAAAGATAGAAGAACTAAACGACATGAAGTTACATTAGTAAAGGCTCAGTCTAGATTAGATATAAGAAAATTCAAATTTTCACAAAGGAATGTAAATGGAACATATCAACTGCTGATTGTGTGGGTGATAGTAGCGTGAATATGTTTTAAAATATACCTCAGAAGGGTGGGATACAAGTAGATAAAAAGGGTTGGATTCTCAATAAGCCAAAAGGCTTCCTTGTCCACCTGCCATCTAGAGTTAATTTTTTAGGTGGCAAGCTTGTGTTGTTAAATCTTGTTGACATAAATTATACAGATTGTGAGAGCAGTTAATATCCCTGCCAACTGTCCCCGTGAAATCCAGGAGTCTATAGGATTTTGGGTGTATCTCCCGGTCTCCCAGAATACAAGCAAATCTCCCAGATTTTCTCTGAAAATCTATAACACCACGATTCCCCCGTCTTCTAAGAGTGCTAAACCGCTGATGAATTTCCCTGATTTCAACAAGACAAATTGGCAGGTATAGGTCAATAGCCTACCTTCGTATAAAGCGTCAGCTGGAGGGGCGACACCGACGCCAATGTCGCCTTGTGGGCGTCCCTCACATCGGTAGCTTCGACCTGGGGTTCAACAAACAGCTCCATCAGTTGCATGGCTGTGTCGGCGGGCATATCGTCGGCCAGACTGTCAGATGGTATGTTCTGCCGCACCGACTTCGGTATCTCCATGAAGAACGTTATCAATTCCGCTGAAGTCTGTTTAGTCATGTTCAACTACAGGCACACGAATTGAGCTCTTAGCGACGCGAGTACATTACAATTGTACTTCGTGCTGTTAACCTGTTCGAACATAAACTGACAGGCATTCGCTATGATGAATGTAATACATTTCTATAAATATTTTATAACCTGATCTTTAAAGCTGAATTTTATAAACGTTCAGCAAAATCCTAATAATTTGCATGATAGGTTCTGTAAACTGAAAACATTTAAAAACTGCTGAACGTTATACAAAATATGGACTTACAAGAATTATGACATCCGATTTTTTAGGAATTGTTTATTACTGACTAGATCAAACAGGTGTTATCGGTAT
Organism: Escarpia spicata; assembly: GCA_963995525.1. Classification (NCBI taxonomy): domain Eukaryota; kingdom Metazoa; phylum Annelida; class Polychaeta; order Sabellida; family Siboglinidae; genus Escarpia; species Escarpia spicata. Next base: position 55,177,459 of record OZ023210.1, on the reverse strand, counting down.
AGTGAAACAAAACTTGTCATGTGAATATTTTTTTTCAGAATCAAATTACATAAAGCATCTAAAGAGTTATATATACTATCACTTTCGTGAGGTTAATTGAAAACAAAATGAAATCAAACTTACCATGTTGTCTTCCAAAAAGCGGTTAGCAAATAAACGACCCTGGAAATAAATATGATGCCTTATAACACGCACCCAAACACATCCTCGCACACACGCACACATGCACATACATGCACGCACGCACGCACGCACGCACGCACGCACGCACGCACGCACGCACGCACGCAAGTAAGATGAACGTCCATGAAAACCTTATTGTAATTGACTTTGTCTTACAAAAACAAGTGACAAGATGTATAAATTAGACAATTTCCTCCGTACTGTATGTGGAATATCACGTGGCCAGCATTGTATATGTAGAATGATCGTTGAACCATTGAAGTTTATGATACCATAATAATTATATATGTATTATACATTACAAACCCTATTATTGTTACAGTTTTGGAATAATCAATGTGTTTACAACAGTTGTCATGTCCAGTGATCATCATCGTCGTCGTTGTCATTATCATCTTCACGGTCATCATCGTCATTATCACCATTACCTGTTCCGGGGTCAGATCAACATCTTTAAACTTCGCGAGGACCTCCTTGTCGACCTTTTTGATCTTGTTAATAGCTTTCGCCATGCCAGCGGGCTTCACCGCCGCCATTACCTTCGACAAACTCTCCAGTTTTGTCACCACATCTACCGATGACATCTGTGTTTCCAACATGGCTGTAACCCTGCTGGAGAAGGCGCGCAGCTGCAATGTGGTGCATACCTCAGTTCAATGATGACGTCACGATCTTGCCCTTTTCTTTTTCTGTTATTGTAACGGGGAATTTACCATGAAGACAGACAACACGGTTAAATGATGAGTATAATTGATTGTTTAAATATAAAATACAAAATAAACCCCAACTGGGAACTGCAGTCAAATGCTAAACTGCGCCCGAGCACCGGCTCAGTGCGAGTGGTCACACCACGTATTCTACTTGCGATATGTGTCTCACTCAATCTTAGTGAGGGGTTCCATTCCCAAAAATGTAAACATTCGTGAAGATACTGGACAGATTATATTTTCCAGCTTCCTCGGGAATCTCTGATGGCGTCCTGCTTGGATAACATTGACTTAGTGACAGGGAAATAACCCTGCTAGGGGACCGCTCTCTGGGAAACTGACACTGCAGGGGAAGCGACTGTAATGGCTTTCCCAGGCAGCGTATGCTACACTGGCGAAATGGGGTCTAACAGTTCAATAGCTCAGAAGTAATAACAATAAAAAGAGTACATACCGGTTTGATAAAATAATATATATTAAAATTATTAATAAATTACTTATTGGTTAGTAACCCTGCCGGTTACATTATAAATGTTGCAAGAGTTCGTTTTGAACACTAAAATGACCCAACAAAACTGTTATATAACGGCTACTCTCCAATATCATTCCATCAATGACGAAATAAGAATTTCAGCAATTTGCCATTACTCTACTCTAGAGGGAAATAAAAAGAACATATTTAAATAATTTCTAATTCATGTGAAGTTTACTAATTTGTTGTTGACAACATATTACTATCTATTTCGATTTTTACAGTTGGTAGTTTCTCACATTGCACATTTTACAATGTTATATTATATAGGTATTAAGGAAGACGTTTGAAATACAACAAACATAATTTGTAAATGTGATTTGCTACTTTCTTTCACTGGACAGTAGATTTGGATCAAACCTTCCCTCCCGGTTCCGTATGTAAATTGGCTTTCGGATTAATTGACAAGCACATTTGTTACGGGTTCCCCTACGTACTACCAGTATAACCTACCGTTTTTGGTGTCGCCGTGAAGTCCGTGCTATTGACGACCTCCTCCACTTGTGCGTCCGTCATATGCTCAATCAGCTCCTCGCTGACGGAGTCGCCAGCACTGAAATATTCACACATCTCTGACAATGATATATTGACATGGTCGAGCCGTTTCTCTGTTGAGGCCGGTGTAGTAAACTCAAAACACTCATCCTCGAAAACACTACAGTAGTGTTTTGAACCTAGGTTCAAATACTCTAGAGTGTTTTCAAGTTAAGTTCGAAACAATCAGTGTCGACTTGCGAAATGGTTCGTTTACGTCATCAAGGCGGAATCGGTTTTTATTAAAACCATATTTACGGTTTAAGTTTCACCGATTTCTATCCTTAAATGTTGCACGGATGTGTCTTAGTCACGATTGGGATGCTAAAATGTAAGAATATCGACATATTTCAACAATCGTCCGATGTTTTCAACTTAAGTTCAAAATAGGTGAAAAAAATCAGATTCTTTGTTGTAAAAGGTCAAAACGTTTTGAACTTAAAATGGAAACATGAGATGAATGTGTTCAAAGGGATGGGTGTTTTGAGGGCACTTCACCGGGTAGCTGCTGTATTCTGCAGCCATTAAGTAATCGATAATTACCTCAAGAGTTCTACTGCACGACTAAGTGGGACTTCGGATCAGATCGTTTATTTGCATATTCTCCGATCCCTTTCAATTGTCCCCAGTCAGGCCAACTTTCTATCCCTAATGCTTTCTCTAATGCCAGATTATACATTTATTGACTATCTCAAGGAAGACGTAGGCTAGAACCACATAAAATAAGAACGGCCATGGCGACAGAAGCATCTGAAGAAGAATTGTGGTAACAACCAGTGCTTGGCTCCAATTACCCACATGAACACAAACAGACGTACGCACGCACACACGCATACACACTCACACACGCGCGCTAAAACGTCAAGCCTGCACGTGTGTGTGTGTGTATGTGTGTGTTTGTGTGTTTGTGTGTGTGTGTTTGTGTGTGTGTGTGTGTGTGTGTGTGTGTGTGTGTGTGTGTGTGTGTGTGTGTGTGTGTGTGTGTGTGTGTGTGTGTGTGTTGTGTGTGTGTGTATGTGTGTGTGCGTGCATGCGTACGCGCGTGTGTGGTGATTTAAAGAATTAAATACCCGTTATGGTGTATTACCTGGCTACGTAATCGGCACTGAAGTTTCCATCCAACTGCTTCTTGATACGTTTCACAACGGCATCTCTAAGAACTTTCTTATTTGCAGGTGTCATGTGATGTTTGTTTAAGCTCTTCAGTGTGTCCATGTTCGCAAGCTGTAACACGTAAGTGCATATTGCAAATTCACGCCGCCTTTCATCCCATAACATGAATCTCCCAAGTGAATAACACGTGGAACTTCACCCGTGTGAATTTTAAAAAGTGAAAATCCAAGACGGCCGCAACAGAACCAATTTATTAATTTAAATTCAATTTATTTTTATAACGGCGAAACCAGATAATATACAGCCAAGAATGTAAAGTTACCACACATAACAAATGTAATGTATTTTTATGTTATCATACATGGGGAAATTTATGACATAATTGTTTTGAAAAAAAGTAAAGAAAGCTTGACGGCGGACATATGAAAACAACGCAGAATGTTCCCACGAATACATAAAAATCAGTGAACTTATTCTGATATGTTCGCACTCAGAAGAGATAAAATCATTGATATATGTTCCTATATAGACAATTAATTTTTAACTAACGCTATGCATTTAAATGTCAGTCGCATTTGTATGTTTGTATGTATCTATGTATGCACGTGTGCATGTGTGCACGTATGCACGTGTGCATGTGTGCATGCGTGCATGTGTGCATGTGTGCATGTGTGCATGTGTGCATGTGTGCATGTGTGCACGTGTGCACGTGTGCACGTGTGCATGTGTGCATGAGTGCATGTGTGCATGTGTGCATGTGTGCATGTATACATGCATACATGCATGCAAGCACGCATGCATGTATGTATGTATGTATGTAAGCATACATGCATGCATGCATGTATGAACATCGTATGTATGTATGCATGTATGCATGCATGCATACATGTTTGTATGCATATATGTATGTATGTATGCCTGCATGCATGCATGCACGCACGCACGCACGCACGTATGTATGTATGTATGAATGCATGTATGCATGCACGCACGCATGCATACATGTATGCATGTTTGTATGCATGTATGCGGGTACGTTAACGTTAGAAGGCATGAACCTCGAGCACCAAGCGTTCATGTATTAATCTCCTACAGGGGTTGGACGGAAGACCTATTTTTTTCTTCAAAATACTCCATATTTGTCAATATTTATGGGGTAAATCAGTTGTTCGGAACGTAAAACAAACGTAAAACGCGCATAATACGTAAAAAGTAATTTAACAATCGTGGTACGCACGCGTGGTAAATACTTCGGGAAAACAGCCCCTGCGTCATTGACTTATTAACGTGAAGCAGACGCTGACACAATATGCTTATGTCTACCCTCAATACAGTAACATAGTAATACTACTATTTGACAATTCTACACTGTCACGACTAGGACCTATCAATGGACGTGAAATTCCCATTCTCCCCGAACGTCGTCATTTTGAGAAAAAAACAACGAGTATGCGAACGCCTTATGGGTTTTGTGTAACGATGCCGTGTGTTTTGTAACACTTGGTAAATATTGCTATTACAGCTGTTAATTACCAAAGCATCCTGTTAGGGGAAGCGCATTTTGCTATTACTTTCAAACCAACAATGGTTGCATCGAATATGAATAAATTGGTTATGCGGTGGCCATCGTGGACTGTGCACTTTTTTCAAAGTTTCCAAAGATGAAATTCCACATACATATCATGTATTAACGAAAATCGAAGCGTCCACATGTCATGAATGTTGACCTGTTTCAAGTTAACTGCAATTCTATTGTTTAATACAACCAAGTTCGCTAAACCTGGGTAGTCACCGAAATAAATATTTTGGAACTTCATGTAATGGCCTATTTGTTTAATCAGACTTATTAATGGAGGTTAGACGGCGACCAACATAACTCGCATATATTACCGAAACCAGGTACACATAATCATGCAAACGAGTAATCTATTCTCTGTACAGAATATGAGCTAAAATTATGGGTTTATTTCGCATGAAAATGCTGTGTTTGAAGAAGACGTGTAATCGAAACCAGTGTACAAAATTATTTTGAGACGACTTATCTCTACTGGTGTATTGCTTTGTAGATAGCATGCCAATCATATAATCTAACATGTCGGTTGTCTGAATAATTCGGAAACATATCCTACAACCAGAACATTTAGATAAATTAATATCACCGTCTTAAAGGTAGCCAACAATTACAAGCAACACCAAGTAACGGCAGTGTGCTTATTAGCGATTATCATATATAGATTAATCAAAAACACCTATTACTAAACTGACACCGACCACCGTTTTGCTTACCCAACGTTTTCTAGCCAGGTTGTTGGCACTCTTATGCTTCCTGATGAATGCCAGCACACGACTCTGATCCTTTGTAGGTGCACTGCTGCCAATTCCTGATCCGCCGCCTTTGCCTCTTGTCAGAGGACCATCACCAGACAGGCCTCCGAAGTCCATGCCAGGCAAGCTATCAGTCTGATCATTATTAGCAGAGCAATCTCCCATCTGAGGTTTACCGCCAGACCTGTCTCCCGTCTGAGTTTTACCACCAGGGCCGCTTACCTTCTGACGTTTACTACCAGACCCGCCTCCCCTCTGAGGTTTACCACCAGGGCTGCGTCCCATCGGACGTTTACTACCAGACCCGCCTCCCCTTTGAGTTTTACCACCACGGCGGCGTACATTCTGAGGTTCACTACCAGATATGTCTCCCTTCTGAGTGTTACCACCAGGGCGGCGTACTTTCTGAGGTTTGCTTCCAGACCCGTATCCCGTCTGAGTTTTACCACCAGGGTTGCATACATTCTGAGGTACACTACCAGATCCGTCTCCCTTCTGAGTTTTACCACCAGAGCGGCGTACATTCTGAGGTTCACTACCAGACCCGTCTCCCGTCTGAGTTTTACCATCAGGGCGGCGTACATTCTGAGGTTCACTACCAGACTCGTCTCCCGTCTGAATTTTACCACCAGGGCGGCGTACAGTCTGAGGTTCAATACCAGATCCGTCTCCAGTCTGAGTTTTACTACCAGGGCGGCGCACATTCTGAGGTTTACTACCAGACCCGTCTCCCCTCTGAGTTTTACCACCAGGGCGGCGCACATTCTGAGGTACACTACCAGATCCGTCTCCCGTCTGAGTATTACCACCAGGGCGGCGTACATTCTGAGGTTCACTACCAGATCCGTCTCCCGTCTGAGTTTTACCATCAGGGCGGCGTACATTCTGAGGTTTACTACCAGACCCGTCTCCCGTCTGAGTTTTACCATCAGGGCGACGTACATTCTGAGGTACACTACCAGACCCGTCTCCCGTCTGAGTTTTACCACCAGGGCGGCGCACATTCTGAGGTGCACTACCAGATCCGTCTCCCTTCTGAGTTTTATCACCAGAGCGGCGTACATTCTGAGGTACACTACCAGACCCGTCTCCCGTCTGAGTTTTACCACCAGGGCGGCGCACATTCTGAGGTACACTACCAGATCCGTCTCCCTTCTGAGTTTTACCACCAGAGCGGCGAACATTCTGAGGTTCACTACCAGACCCGTCTCCCGTCTGAGTTTTACCACCAGGGCGGCGCACATTCTGAGGTTTACTACCAGATCCGTCTCCCGTCTGAGTTTTACGACCAGGGCGGCGTACATTCTGAGGTTTACTACCAGATCCGTCTCCCGTCTGAGTTTTACCACCAGGGTTGCGTACCTTCTGAGGTTCACTACTAGATCCGTCTCCCGTCTGAGTTTTACCACCAGGGTTGCGTACCTTCTGAGGTTCACTACTAGATCCGTCTCCCGTCTGAGTTTTACCACCAGGGCCGCTTACCTTCTGACGTTTACTACCAGATCCGCCTCCCCTCTGAGGTTTACCACCAGGGCTGCGTCCCATCGGACGTTTACTACCAGACCCGCCTCCCCTTTGAGTTTTACCACCACGGCGGTGTACATTCTGAGGTTCACTACCAGATCTGTCTCCCTTCTGAGTGTTACCACCAGGGCGGCGTACTTTCTGAGGTTTGCTACCAGACCCGTCTCCCGTCTGAGTTTTACCACCAGAGCGGCGTACATTCTGAGGTTTACTACCAGATCCGTCTCCCGTCTGAGTTTTACCACCAGGGTTGCGTACCTTCTGAGGTTTGCTTCCAGACCCGTCTCCCGTCTGAGTTTTACCACCAGGGCCGCTTACCTTCTGACGTTTACTACCAGATCCGCCTCCCCTCTGAGTTTTACCACCAGGGCGGCGTACTTTCTGAGGTTTGCTACTAGATCCGTCTCCCGTCTGAGTTTTACCACCAGGGCCGCTTACCTTCTGACGTTTACTACCAGACCCGCCTCCCCTCTGAGGTTTACCACCAGGGCTGCGTCCCATCGGACGTTTACTACCAGACCCGCCTCCCCTTTGAGTTTTTCCACCACGGCGGCGTACATTCTGAGGTTCACTACCAGATCTGTCTCCCTTCTGAGTGTTACCACCAGGGCGGCGTACTTTCTGAGGTTTGCTACCAGACCCGTCTCCCGTCTGAGTTTTACCACCAGGGCGGCGTACATTCTGAGGTTCACTACCAGATCTGTCTCCCGTCTGAGTGTTACCACCAGGGCGGCGTACTTTCTGAGGTACACTACCAGATCCGTCTCCCGTCTGAGTTTTACCACCAGAGCGGCGTACATTCTGAGGTTTCCTACCAGACCCGCCTCCCCTTTGAGTTTTACCACTACGGCGGCGTACATTCTGAGGTTCACTACCAGACCTGCCTCCCGTCTGAGTTTTACCACTAGGGCTGCGTACCTCCTGACGTTTTCTATCAGACCCGCCTTTCGTCTGAGTTTTACCACCACGGCTGCGTACTTTCTGACGTTTACTACCAGACCCACCCCCCGTCTGAGTTTTACCACCAGGGCTACGTACCTCCTGACGTTTATTACCAGACCCGTCTCCCGTCTGAGATTTACCACCACGACTGCGTACCTCCTGACGTTTATTACCAGACCCGCCTCTCGTCTGATTTTTACCATCAGGGCGGCGTACATTCTGAGGTACACTACCAGATCCGTCTCCCGGCTGAGTTTTACCACCAGAGCGGCGTACTTTCTGAGGTTTACTACCAGATCCGTCTCCCGGCTGAGTTTTACCACCAGAGCGGCGTACATTCTGAGGTTTACTACCAGATCCGTCTCCCGTCTGAGATTTACCATCAGGGCGGCGTACATTCTGAGGTTTACTACCAGACCCGTCTCCCGTCTGAGTTTTAACTCCAGGGCGGCGCACATTCTGAGGTACACTACTAGATCCGTTTCCCGTCTGAGTTTTACCACCAGGGCCGCTTACCTTCTGACGTTTACTACCAGACCCGCCTCCCCTCTGAGGTTTACCACCAGGGCTGCGTCCCATCGGACGTTTACTACCAGACCCGCCTCTCCTTTGAGTTTTACCACCACGGCGGCGTACATTCTGAGGTTCACTACCAGATCTGTCTCCCGTCTGAGTGTTACCACCAGGGCGGCGTACTTTCTGAGGTACACTACCAGATCCGTCTCCCGTCTGAGTTTTACCACCAGAGCGGCGTACATTCTGAGGTTTTCTACCAGACCCGCCTCCCCTTTGAGTTTTACCACTACGGCGGCGTACATTCTGAGGTTTACTACCAGACCTGCCTCCCGTCTGAGTTTTACCACTAGGGCTGCGTACCTCCAGACGTTTTCTATCAGACCCGCCTCTCGTCTGAGTTTTACCACCACGGCTGCGTACTTTCTGACGTTTACTACTAGACCCGCCCCCCGTCTGAGTTTTACCACCAGGGCTACGTACCTCCTGACGTTTATTACCAGACCCGTCTCCCGTCTGAGATTTACCACCAGGACTGCATACCTCCTGACGTTTAGTACCAGACCCGACTCCCGTCTGAGGTTTACCACCAGGGCTGCGTACCTCCTGACGTTTTTTACCAGACCCGCCTCTCGTCTGAGTTTTACCACCAGGGCTGTGTACCTCCTGACGTTTACTACTAGAACCGTCTCCCGTCTTAATTTTACCACCAGGGCTACGTCTGGTCTGCATACTACCACCAAATCCGCTTTCTATATTAGTAGTACCACCAGCGCCGACTTTGCCTCCAGTTTTATCACTACTGCCTGTGCCACCTCCCGAGTGATCATCACTGCCTGATCCGGTTTCGCCAACACTATCGCCTTTACGATCGGTACTGTTTGATCCGGATTCACCATCGCTACCTATTTTACGATCGTCACTGCCTGATCCAGATTCGTCAACGCAACCTCCAATAAAATCACCAGTGTCTGATCCGGATTCGCCGACGCTACCTCCCATTTCGACACCACTATTTTCTGGATAATCTCCCCCTGCTGATCCGGATGTGATTAGTCCATTCTTCGATTCAATAATCTGCTTCTGATCTTCGTTCAAGGCGTCATGCTGTGGTTTCGTGACGGCCGCTATCTGATCAGCAGTCAAAGAACGTAACTGATCATGACTTAGTGCCTGCAAATGAACACGTCATTTTATAGTTGTTGAACAATAATTATTACCGTCTCTCTCTAACGCGTCGCAAATCGTAATCAACCAATCTTGTTCTATCAGTCAGACATACGCTACGCCTAAGAATACAGCTGGATAACAATTATGCATCTCCAAAAAAACCTACTTTGTCAACTCTTAATATTCTGATAAACTAACGTCATTTCTCTAATTGTATGGTGACTTTTATTTGAATATGGTGCTGCAAAATGTCTTAATATGTTTTAATTCAATACACATCGCTTGCAAGTTTGCAATAATCCCCAGGTGGTGTATATATTTTAAACCAACTGTGATCGTTAACACAATAAATATAATACGTCGGGAGCTTTTGGTATTTATGTCAATAAACTATACGCTGCTATGTTTCGCAAATAATTAACCACCTCTGACTTTTAGTAATTCTATAATAACCAGCAGTCACAGTAGCAGCAACAACAGTAACATCAACATAATTATCATCATCGTCATAATTAGTGTCATCATCATCACTATCGTCATTGTTGTCGCCATCATCATCAAATCGTCCTCATATCATTAGTATCAACATTTTCATCACCATCATCATTATCATTACACCTTAGGTCATAATGACAGAGCTTCACAAGTACCTTGAAGGTATTCACTGCAAGCATCGATACTGCGAACGGCGTAATGCTGGGTATCTTCTTCGCGTCTAGTGACTTGAAGAAGGAAGGGTCCTTCCCAGCTGAAAGCAATGAACGCAAATGTCTAAATTATATTATATTAACACCAGACGAGTTAAAAAAATATGGCATCAAAGAATGCTGCGTATCTAAACGGTACAAGTGCTTAAATATGACGTGACACAACAGGATACCATTGTAATGGAGTCAAACAAGGAAACCGGTTTTAAATTAATTGTACAAAGCGAAACCAAAGACTAGTCATCATACCACATCGTCACCTACCAATGACAACACCGATAGTGGTGATGTCGGCCATAGAGAGAATCTCTCCGTATACGACAGTCTTCGCAGCCCACGCATTCAACTGATCACGCTGGAAACACTTCACTGCTCCAATCAATCTGGCAGATTTCCTGTAAAACAAAACACATCCGGAGGGACACCCTATGCAGAACTCTGTTTACAAACTTGAAACAGCCTAGCTCAAGCAAACGACATCACATCCAGCCTTCCATCTGATACATCGTTCAATGTATCTAAGTACAATGTACAGTATGGAACGATTAAACAAATGATTTGATAAATGTTTATGTTTCACTTGTAATTAACCTAGGGTCTAATCGAGTTATTTATTTATATGCCAGTTAATGTTTTTTAATTAAATGTTTATTAAAATTATATTTATTTAGATGTTATATGCCGTCCAATGCTTTACTGATTTACTGAATTTCGTGTTTTGTTACAAATTAATATGTATGGTATATATTGTACTGTCTCCAAAAGAAGTAAATTCATTATTATGAAACACGTGATACATGGTCTTACATCGGACCAACAACGTGGTCTCAAATATACTAGAAAGGTGATACCTGAGAAGATACAAACTGGTGAGGATTAAACACCGCTTGATAGTTTATAGCCGTACACACATTCTTGAAGTAAACGACTGGTTTTGGTTAGCACAACTATCAAATATATTCGCCTTCACTCTGTGCTCAGTGTGAACATAGAAGCACGCAAGAATTCAAGAAATGCGTGCTTGTCTGAATGAAGAATAAAAGTGTAAGTAAAAGATCATGTATGTCTTACTCGTATGCCTCGCCGTCCACGGATATGATTTCGTCTTCAAGCATACCGCACAAAATGTTCCCCAGAACATTCAGAGTTGTGGAGTCGTACACAATGTCAGAGTGTGCTCTTCTCCACAATTCAAACACCGCTGTGTACTGCAAACACATGATTTATCTGACAAACTGCAATACATTACATGTCTCTTTGTCGCACAAAGGTACTGGCATTCCGACAGACAAACATAAAGAGTTATTAAACAAATGAGGAAGATTATTTAGTATAAACAGTACTTCAGTTGTTACGCCACAACGCCATAAATTCCTTGTACTTTTTAGAAATGCTACTTGGCAATGAAGCGTCTCCTACTACTACTGCTGATGCAGGTGCTGCTACTGGTACTGCTACTACTACTGCAACTATTACTACTACTACTACTACTACTACTACTACTACTACTACTACTACTACTACTACTACTACTGCCACTTCTATTACTACTTATACTACTACTGTTACTACTCATACTACTACTATTACTACTACTAGTAGTAGTAGTACTACCACTACTATCACTACCACCACTGTCACCACTACTACTACTACTACTACTTCTACTACTACTACTACTACTACTACTACAACTACTACTACTATTACTACTAGTATTACTACTACTACTACTACTACTACTACTACTACTATTACAACTACTACTACTACTACCACTACTGCTACTACTACTACTACTACTACTACTACTACTACTACTACTACTACCACTACTACCACTACCACCACTACCACCACTATCACCACTACTGCCACTACTACAGATAAATGATAGTGACTGTGAACGGAGACATTATTTTACTTTACTATTAAGACAGTTATAGCCCAACAGAACAGATGTATCTCACCATTCGCCTTGTGGCGGCACTTTCCATTTTCCCCGCTGCCGCCGTGATGTCATCTGATCCCCAGTTGACTCTTACTTTCAAGTTATTCGGCAGAACAAGAAGGATCACACCAAGAGATTGAGACAAAGAGTCGTTCAGTGTCTTGTAGAACTGCAAGAACCCGATGCTTCAAATACAGTCCATACTTGACAAATGCACAGTATAAAATCTTCCGAAAACATACGTTTAGAAAATGTTTACTCACATAAGCACATCAGCGTTATATATATATATATATATATATATATATATATATATATATACACAATAAATCAGTAAATGAGAGGGTTATTTTGTTATAACGCTTATCAGCTGATGTGAATAAACATGTTCTAAACGTATGTTTGGAAGATTATATATATATATATATATATAAAACAATCGAGTGATACATATATATATATATATATATATATATATATATATATATATAAAACAATTGAGTGATTGGAGGCTGTTGTTGGGGCATGGCAACGCCATTGTTCTTTACGATTTATGATTACGAAGTTACACACAATTAGTTGCCAAGCTTACAAATATGTTTCTCCACTTCGGCAGCATTTTCGCTACTGTCCATTTTCAATATATAATCAAGTTACCATAGTGATGTAACTGATGGAGTGTGACTGTCTTATTATATTTGTGTTAAACAAGTCTTACTTTGGCGACCAATTTTCCTAATGTCACCAACTGTTCTTCACTGTAGCCGTCAGAGCTGCCGAGTACGTCCGCACACTCGTCGAATGTCGCCTTCGTCAGTTGACCGAGTTGTTCCTTTCTCAGACTCGACGGGTTCAATTCCGTCAATGTAGAGCAAGTAAATCCACCTAGAAAAACAGCTATTCCGATTACATGCATACATAATTTAATATATTTGTTTATGTATATATATATATATATATATATATATACATATATATATATGTATATATATATGTGTGTGTGTGTGTGTGTGTGTGTGTGTATGTATGTATGTATGTATGTATATATATATATATGTATATATATATATATAAGATATTAATTGCTAAATACTATATCTGCAATCGGTTTGATAAGCTGATTCAATTATTCGACTCCTACGTTCTTTGATTATCGTCGATCTACAATAATATATATACGATATTAATTGCATTATATTGTAGATCGACGATAATCAAAGAACGTAGGAGTCGAATAATTGAATTAGCTTACCAAACCTAAGCTTACCTAGTCTTGTTGTGCTGTGCCTACAAAACATATTATCAAAATATTAATTACTAAACGAAAACGGGTGTATTGACAAAGCATTTTATTGTGAATTTCCATTTGTCATCAGCTGTTCACTTGTTTGTAAATCTGAATGAGACACAAATGCTTTATGTGATCCAGAAATGCTGAAAGTGTTTTATTTCAAACGAAATTAGGAGACCTGTGACACACCAATCATTGAACAGTCAAGCTATGCATGAATTAAATATCACAAACGACAGAGCCATGAAGAGGTGTTTGTGTTTCTCCTGTGTTATGATCCACGACCAACCATATAATGTTGCTCTGATTATGTTTGGAAAGGCAAACAAATACAGTGGCTTGTGGCGTACCTAGACCAATAGCGGGACAATGGAGTAAACATTCACGTATTGAATATGTCCCTACCTTGAATTTACTAGTCATGGCAGCGGCAAACGTATTTGTGAACCATTATACATACTTTTAAACAAGGTGTTTGTATTAGTATGTTCAGTTTTACAAGAGTGCAATATCACGTTGACACAATACACACTGAGGATAATGTTACATAAGTGTTGTTCGTTCTTCGCGAATGTCATCATCACTTAATGTCAGTGTCATTTATTTTGGCGAGACCTTATCTCGCTTCGCCTTCTTTTGGCGTAGTAGTAGTAGTAATAATAATAGTAGTAGTAGTAGGTTTTATTTGAAATTGTATAAATCATACATACAAATATAAACAATCCGTCAAAAAAATCCGAAGGGTGTTGTGATTTGACAGATATTATAGTGCATGAGAATTGTTTGTTTGCAATGATTTGTGTCTACATGTGCTGTTGTTATTATACATTTGAACTATATATATATTATGTATATATATATACATATATATATAATTGTATATATATATATATGCCGATTAAATATTTTTAATGGCTTAATCTATCGCGTCATTAACAATTTGTAAAACAATTATTCCAATATAAGATTACGTCTGCAGTTCGTGTTTGTAAAGTTAAGTGAAGTAAATTGAATGTTGCCAATTTACAGTTCGTATATTTCTAGCATCCATACCTCCGGCAACTCGTATCTTCCTCCGTTCTGTCGTCGAAGCTCCATCGTCGGCAGCGCGCTTCCTTCTCCTTTTTGTCTCCGTAGCTTCGGCATCGGCAGCAAAGATCGCATTGTAAGCTTCAGCCAACTTCTGGAAGATTTTGCTATCGCTGTCTTCGAGCGCATCCATCAGGTCACCACGACATCCATTGCTCGCACGACAGGCCGTCTTCAGGTCGGACACTTCCTGGTAGAGATCTGGCAGGCTGTGAGCGAAGTCGTCCTAAAATTTAAACAGTATACAATAATTAAGGAAATAGTTGATGGTAATACAACCAATCAAAGAAATGTTTTTATCATCTATACACGTTTTTTGAATTGAGATTGTGTGTGTATGCGTGTAAAAGTAAAAACGTAAAGGTAAATTCTTATATAACGCAGTATCCAGTCCTCAGGACTGCTCAAAGCGCGTTACACTTTATTCCCTGGCAGCCCTGTTCAATCGAGCACAATCTCGACTTCTCTGGGAAGCATTCAGCCACGCTGCAATTAATGCGCGAAGACTATCCGTACACAAATATCCGCCACTGTCTAAAGCCAGATACTCATTCAACACTAACATTGGAACTAGGGCTTTTTCTGTTGCTGCACCAACTCTTTGGAATATGCTCCCTCTTAGTGTTAGATCAGTTGAAAATATTAAAAAATTCCGCCGTCATTTAAAAACTTATCTTTACAACCTTGCTTGTCCACCGTAGCTGCCTAGCGCCTTGACCTATCTGTTGGCAACTGGAATACTACTTACGGATTTTGAGATTGACCAATCCTTTTGTTTTGACGTGCCTCTGAGCTTGGTTTCCAAGGATTTAGGCGCAATAGAAGTTATCTTATTATTAATATTATTATGTAGCTGAGTGAACTGAAGTAAGGTAGATTAAGCAAACTTGCCAAAGGTTCGACAAAGCCGCACAGGATTCGAACCCGCGTTCTTTCAGTCGAGAGTCCGGAGCTCGTACCGCTGCTCTATTGCGCTCCACACAGTGCGTGTGTGTGTGGGTGCGTGTGTGCGTGTGAAAAAGATACTGTGCGTGCGTGCGTGCGTGCGTGTGTATGTGTTTATACTGCCTATGATCCTTAAACACTGATGAATTACATCACGTTCCTCTACTATTATGAATGCCATAATTTCACCTCATAAATGCAAGCGCACGTCTATTCGAAATTTGAATTAACGCGATAATTATTAACGGCATGCACACTTCGTCATATGTCGTTTAAACATTAACGATATCAAGCTGAATGGCTAAATGTCAACCCAGTTTGTGACTCTCAATCACTACATCATAACGGCCGCACAAACAACAGCATCACTTTTAGAACATATATATACCACTTGTGTGTCTTCCGATATTCAGTATTTCTCCATCGGAATCTGATGGATGCAATTCGTAGAAAATCACCCATAAATGTCAGATACGTGGCACTATAAATGGTACTTACATTGATCTCCAGTTCTTTTATTTCAATATCTGTGAAGTGGACTACCAGTGATCCTAAACTCTTGAAATCTGATAGGTCAAAATTCTTTAAACTGAAAGTAAGCAACACAATATTAGCACTGGGATCTATAATTTTTATAATTGATAAGAAAGTTTAACAATAAATTAATAATAATAATAACAAGATATGTTGATACCCATTATATATTCGTGTAATTTGTAATATGTATATATATATATATATATATATTATAAAACATAAAAACTGACAAAACGTGAATGTTTAAACAAACGTCGTCGATCTTACGTACAGATAACAGTTACGCTAGGTTTCGAATAACGTCGAAAACGTAATTTACACTATTCAATGCGATCATTCGGTAAAGAAACGAGGAAATGTAATAAGCAGGTGATGCTTACCCGGAAGTCTGATTGACATATTGGGCCAGCAATCGTCGTCTCACTACAGCGCTGAGAACGTTTCTGCCAAGCATCGTCATGCTGTCTTCAAGCTCTTTTTGTCGCACGTCCACGTGTTCTTTTGTCAGTTCAGTCGTCAGTTCCCCCAGCTCGTTCAGTGGAACATGTGGCTGTATGGGAATATCAGTTTCACTATGAATTTCTCTGAGCTGTTCTGAAGATTAACCAACCTATACATCTTTTTGGAAACAATGTTTCTAATTGCCAACAATCAAAGATGACGGCCATTTTTTGTTTTTAAATTTTATTTTCAAATATCAAATTCACCAATATGTATTATTTCAATCAGCATGTTCGGGCACATTATGTTGTTTTTCGGATTCTTGGCTTTTTTGATATCACCGGTATAAAGTGAATTTGCGTAATACCCTTCAAATATTATGTAATCGCACGCTATCCCCGTCTCCGTCTGTTATGTTTGCTTTTGTTTCGCAAGGACATTCATCTTTCTACGTCGAAAAACAAACAAACGGCACTAATTTTGTGACGGCTCTGTGTTCATTTTATAATATATATATATATATATATATATATGCACATATATATATTTGTATATATATATATATATATATATCATAAAAACCATTATAGCTGCAAACCAAGTTCAGGTAACAGGACTTGCCACGCGATCCTTGCCTCCAAACAGTTAGCTAACTTGTTACAAATTACTTATGATTTGTAACACGTTAGCTAACTGTTTGGAGGCAAGGATCGTGTGGCAAGTCCTGTTACCTGAACGTGGTTTTTGTAGGTTAAGAACCACTGTCCTACACCCAGTGTCAGTTATTCTACGTAATCAATGTTCGCCTTCGCCTGGATAATGAAATCATGAAGCATGGAATAACAAAATATGCTGCAATCAAATATCTACCACTGTATTTAACATTCAACTACGTAATGCGTAGTTATATTGCACTCACCTGGTAAATGCAGAAGTCGAGTATGCTCAACACCTGTGCAGCGTCGGGTGCTTCAAATTTAGCCTTCGCCATCTCTTGGCAATAGCGGAGTATAGCGTCTGGTGTCATTAGTATTTGATTGAAGACATGTCCCACACTGTTAATGAATTATACAAGCTAGTTTCATTCTTCCACATTCCTATGATTTATGATGTATGACATTTAACTCCAAACATCCCCGTGTATGGTCTACATTCAAATGACTTATTTTCGTACGTTTCCGTTAGTTAGTTAGTTAGTTCGCATTATTCGGGTAACAGTTTACGTCAGAGTCCGACATTGTACCACGACGTCCCTCTCTAATATAATAAATAATATATATATATATATATATATATAATACAATGCAGTATAGTATAATATAATATATAAGTATAAAGTAATATAATAATAACAGAACGCAATACAGTCACTATACGTCTATACAATTATTTAATTGGGTGTACAAGTACCAAAAGCACTGCACTGCTAATTCCAATTCGTTCGTTGTCGTCTCTAGCAGTGCTGTCACGTTCTACCCCTATTGCTGGTTTCTTTATACAGGCATTAACATTTATTGTAATTTCATGTGACACATGTACATACATTTGTTAGACAGTCTCGATTATCTTTTAAAACAAATGACGATTATTTTCACTTTCTCTAAGCCGTCTAATATTCACCAACGTTAACTTGTCTGAGGTCATGTATGACATTAGCTGTCAACCGTGTAACACTCCACTGAGACCAACATTAGCTACCAACAAAGGAACACTGCACTGGGGCCAACCTTAGTTGCCAACCAACCATGTAACATTGCATAGAGACCAATCTTAGCTGTCAACCATGTAATTTTGCACTGTGGCCAACCTTAGCTGTCACCCATGTAATGTTGCACTGCGACCAACCTTAGCCGTTTCACCCACACTCGCAGGTCGGTAAGGTCTGTTTGATTCAGTTCACGACGAAGAGACTGGGTACATTTCTTAGCCACTGTATTAACCTACAAAGTCAACAGAAAACACATAATAAAATACACCTTTTCTCGTATATACAAACTAGTAGGCAAACAAAAACATGGCATGTATATATGTTATTCTACAAGCTGTACGATATGAATGTCCTACACACCTGTTCACTGTTGAGCAACTGTTCCTGCTTGCTCAGTTTTTTCACCAAATTCTCCAACTCTTCTGGATTCATCTGCTCCATGGCCTTCTCCATCTCGGTCGACGTCATGGTCGAGAGCACTGAGCCGGGCAGATCTTGAGCCTTCGCATCAACATGGCATCGCTCGTACACGAGTCGTCGCTGCACACAGAAACACGTTCAACGGTCTAACAGCGCCTAGATTGACGTTAGGTGGATTTTTTGACTGAGCTGGTATACTTTTATGACCCTGATCCTGAAAACATGGCCTATTTATTGCTGTTCACTAGTATACATTTACATTAAAGGAACCACTATTGTATTGCATGCATACCGTTACCACGGAAACACATTTCCTTGTATCTTTCTGCAAGTGAATAGGTATTAGTATTCTCTTATCTCAAGTACAGTATTGACCACATGGTGGACAGCTGAATTCATCTAGTGCCTTCGTTGAGCTTCGTTTAGTCATTGAGGCAAATGCGGCATTACTCAGAAGGTAGAAGAACAATTTGAGATTGTCCACACTCATAGTAATATGTTCCGAAGTATATTTAATTCACACAGAATTGCCACTTTCTATAGTTGCCTCAGGTCGATTTAAAAAGGACTGTGGGTGTTTTGATATAAAAAGATAAGTTCTTATATAGCGCAGTATCCAGTCCTCAGGACAGCTCAAACTTCCTGGCAGACCTGTTCCATCGAACACCACCTCGACTTCTTTGGGAAGCATCCAGCCACTTGCAATTAATATTTCGGTATAGTAAGATATTATCGATAAAAACGCGCACTTGCCGGACGCTGACAATTAATATAACTGTATGTATTTATTCGCTGATATATGGTTTGTGTTTTAATGCATCAGCACTGTGTCTTGCCGAAGTTATAAAACAGTTATAAGTAGTGCAATTGTCACATCAGAACATATGACAATTATGCCGCTTACATTTTCTATTGCCCACTGAATTGGTAATGTCGCTCATCTTAAGCAATATATACTACTAGTCTAAGAGCAGTATATTGTTCGTCCAGCAAAGGATTGATTCTGACTATCTGTTATTATTATGGCTTATCATATAATATAAAATACAATTACAAAAAGAGCACTGTCATGATAATGAGAATCAACATTTATAAGAATGTACAATTCCTGAGTAATGTGTTCGAATAATGACACATCAATTGAAACAGAATATATAAAATATGTGAATAATCTCAAACTGTATGCTGAGTATATGTAAACACTCCGTCAATTATGTGCACAAGGCAACATGATCATAAGAACTTGTCAGATGTGATCAATGTTGTAAAGTAAACTTTGTTTACTACTTTTTGTTCACCTATGTACACTGCCCATCTACAGTTGAATTTTCATATCCATGCTGTTAAAAAGTGTATTTCTCTTACAAGCGTATACTTCGAAGGGTGTTGTGATTTTACAGATATTATAGTGCATGGGAATTGTTTGTTTACGTGTGTTGTTGTTAATATGCATTTTAAATATATATATATATATATATATGCCGATTAAATTTTTTAATGGCTTAATCTATCGCGTCATTAACATTTATGAAAACTACATGTCCTTAATATCTTGGAGGTGACCCAGAAATATTACCTGAGACTCAGTCAAGTCTTTGTACATATCAGGACTCTCTGTTTCTGGTTTCGCGCAAAGGACGTCCTTCTGGATATTTCGCATCTCTTTGTTAGAGACACACCCCAGCAATTCGGGTGCTGCTGCGAGATCCTTCATCGTTTCTTTGTCGATATTCTCACCAATCGGCCGCAACTGATAACAAACATATGTGTATTAGATAGAGCCACTAAAAACACATACTGTCTTCATGCAGCGTGTCTACACAAACGATTACGTGATTCCTCCAAACAACATGTCAACTTACAGAAAAGAAATACACTAAGTTCTACTTTTGTACATACGCATGCACGCTCGCACACGCACACGCACACGCACACGCACACGCACACGCACACGCACACGCACACGCACACGAACGAATGTATTTACCATGTCAACGGTGAGGATGTTCTGAAGCGAAGGCTTCCTGAACGACTGCTTCCTCTTGGCTCGAAGTGCCTTCTGATTCATGCTGCTCTTCATCTCAGCTCGTTTCTTTCGGCGTTCAATCGTTGCCCTGATAAATGTTTTAAAAAACAACTGACGTCTCTTCAGTGAGTTACGTTTAATCAGTCTATATCCCGACACACCCATGACGTCCCGAAGTGACTGCGGAAATATTATTGTGTCTCTGAACGTCAGTTTGTTCACCTGCAACAACATTATAGAAGGCATTTGTGTTTTCTTCGTTTCATGACGTATTGTACTATATGGTATGTTTTGCGTCTAAATGGTAACACATTTGCGTTTGAAATATAGGTAGGCCTACCGTAAAACAGTTAAAATAAGTGACATAAAATATAAATTTCACTGGGGAAACAAGTACTTAAACCACCATTAAAACCGAATATCGAATTCCGTGATCGGTGTTATATTACATCTGAGATAACCCGAAGACCTGTAATGCGAAAGTCATCAAGCTTGCTGAGTATGGTAAATCTTATCGTTAAACTTATTTGCCAGATGGATGGAACTCATACAATCATTTCCTTTTTTGTTTACCAAATAATACTAAGTCTAAGCCATAAGCTATTCTGACTTATCCCACCTTCATTTTCATCACCATCTTCATTAACAATCTCGCCTGCAAAGGGAAAACGAATGAATGATACAGAACGGCCAGTTGCTGACAAACACATCACTAGTTGCAGTATTCCAAACCACATTTGTGGATAAAGTGGTGAGTTCCCATTTAATTAGACTGTTTAACAGCAAATGTTACCTTCCATCAGAAAGTCCCGTAAGTAGTAATAGAGGTTAAGTACCGGGCATGGATTGCGCGCCCCGGAGGAAATCCCATGTTAAGAGATAGGGATTTTTCCTCCGGTGAACTGCCGGGTTAAAGGATAGGGATTTTTAACATGGGAGAGATTGGGATTTTTCCTCCAGTGAACTGCCGGGTTAAAGATAGGGATTTTTAACGTGGGAGAGATAGGGATTCCTCCAAAACTGGTAAACGAGAAAATCTCGTTTACAAATTCCTTCCGATTTGCTCCGAAAACGGTTTTCGAGATACGGATTTTGCGCATTACCACTCCCGGGGATTTTTAACGTGGAAGAGATAGGGGTCCCCCCGAAATGGTTTTCGAGATTACGCAATGCGCAGACCGGAGCAATTCTATGTTAAAGCATAGGCCATTTTTATCGCAAAGGTATCCGACCACTTTTCGAATTTTAACCCCACGTTAAAGCATAGGTCATTTTATCGCAAAGGTATCCGACCACTTTTCGAATTTTTATCCCGTGTTAAAGCATTAAAGGTACGCGACCACTTTTTGAATAAAATAACATATACCAAACACCACTTGAATAGGCTACTCACGAGATCCGGATGCCGAGCATTCGCTAAGGAACCGACCCGTTATTTGTTTGACGATGACGTGTCCAATATGTGGTGTTATAATAGGGATAATGTATAACAAAAGGATTATAAAATCAACGGAGACCGTTTTGTCTGAAGTAATGTATACGAAATGTACATTACATATAGGACTATGTTATACCAGAGCCTATAGCCTCGTTTTGTTTTGTTTTTCGAACAGAGTGCCCATTTTGGAATTAGCCCTTTGGCGTCTGTTACAAAACCCGTACTCGAGACGTGTCTGGACACGTTTGTTTGTCGCAAGCACGCGCACCCTGTATGACGTCATGGTACGCGCTGTAATTTTGTACACGAAGACGTGAGTTGGTCAAGCAGATAGTGCTTTGGTTAGACCTTGTATTGAACTTGCGCGTATGTAATGTAATCCCTTCATGTGACGTCATTTAAATAAGTAATTGCGCATGTGCAATAGTACCTATTCTTATATGTCCCATAGGTTGTGGACCATTTGATTAGGTGTAGGCCTCTCCTAGTCTATACACTTACATAGGTTCAAAAACATAGATCCAAACCCGATAAAGCATAGCCATGGCATAGCCTTAGGCATAGCCATAGGCATAGTCATAGAGGCTAAAGCCATAAAGGCTATCTGGCCTACAGCGCATAACCACGGACAAACACCTTACAAACACTGACAAACAGCTCATAACCACTGACAAACAACTTACAAACACTGACAAACAGCTCATAACCACCAACAAACACCTTACAAACACTGACAAACAGCTCATAACCACTGACAAACAACTTATAAACACTGACAACCAACTTACAAACACTGACAGTGACAACCAACTTACAAACACGGACAAACAACTTACAAACACTGACAAACAGCTCATAACCACTGACAAACAACTCAAAAACACCGACATGCTATAGCGAGTGAAAAATCTCCCTGTTAACCGGTATAAACTGGTATAAATCAAGCCTCAAGGTTCTGTGTATTTGTCCCGTGTTAATAAGCCTTATATTATAAGGCATAGGAAATTATACGAACTTATCTGCTAAAACATTCAAACTACCAGCTATCTGTGTAATATTTTGGTCAAACTGTTTGTCGTGTAACAGTATTTGTCAGTACTTACCAATGGTCACAGTGGGTATCCTGTTTGTAAACTGTTTTGAAGGGGTATTCCCTGTTCAAGCCTCATCTATTTAAATAAACACGCTAAGTGCGATGCACAATGTCGACTCGAGCGACTTGACGCCAAAGATCATATATCAATACAAGACGACGCAGTGCTCGCTATCTATATTGTTCGAGGAAAGTGAAGCGTCATGATAGTGAAGCGTTATGTTAGAACAGTACAGACACACAATAACCTCCCAGATAAGATGTACCAGTATTTATATAGTTTACCGTATTAAGGGCCAAGTGTACAAATGTCCATTAGAACGTTTTTATCTTTTTTCGGACTATAGTATTTAAATTCGTGCTTCTTCGTTAAAACCTGCCAAATTAGCTTCGGTCGTAAAACAAATAACCTGGCACGAGTAACCGAAAATGAACTCATAGATACATACACGTGGTACGAAACACATAACTGAACCGAATACGCTATTCAAATCGAACTCAAACCAACTAGTTGCGCAAACGAAACACAAACTTAACCGAATACGCTATACAAATCGAACTCAGAACAAATAGTTGCGAAAACGAAACAATATAGTTTGACCAACACGCTACACGAATCGAACTATAGACACGAGTTGTACAAAAGAAACACAAACTTAGCCGAACACGTGACACGAATTGAACTCAGACCGACTGATGACACATCACACGTTATGTCACATCACACGTTATGTCACGAGACTACGGATGTCACATCACCCGTTATGTCACAAGACTACGGATGTCACATCACCCGTTATGTCACAAGATTACGGATGACACATCACACGTTATGTCACGAGACTACGGATGTCACATCACACGAGAGTACGGTTCGACGTGTTATCGCGTAAGATTCCGTCAAACATATGGAATTCCAGAAAATTCGACGTCTTATTGCGTGAGATTTGCTCCAAAAGGGAGCAAATAAACGGGTTACAGCGTGAGATTTGCTCCAAAAGGGAGCAAATAGATGGGTTATCGCGTGAGAATTCTCCAAAAGGGAGCAAATAGACGGGTTACAGCGTGAGATTTGCTTCAAAACGAAGCAAATAGACGGGTTACAGCGTGAGATTTGCTCCAAAAGGGAGCAAATAGATGGGTTATCGCGTGAGATTTGCTCCAAAAGGGAGCAAATAGACGGGTTACAGCGTGAGATTTGCTTCAAAACGAAGCAAATAGAAGGGTTATCGCGTGAGATTTGCTTCAAAACGAAGCAACGCGAAGCAACGCGAAGCAAATAGACTTGTTATCGTGTGAGATTTGCTTCAAAACGAAGCAACGCGAAGCAAATATGAATGTATGTAAACAACGGGGACATACTGCGTTTTATGTGGAAGTAACAACACATGCAGCCTAGCTATTGGCTCATAACATGTTTGGTTACGAGGCTATGCGACTCGCGCATGCGCGTTAGACACCAGTATTTAAGCAATAGCAGCAGCGGGATCGACCTCATTCATTCAAAATTATTGGGGAGTATTTACAGCGTTTATTCAGCTTATTTGGATTTCAATTTATGTAGTTAGAATGTAGTTGTGCTGTATGCTAGATGAGTGTGTTCGTGTAATATTATTGATCAAGTTTAGAATTCCCACCCTCCCTCCCCTTTAACAGTGGGTGACTTTTAGCAGGGCGGAGTGACCCCCACACATGTGGTGAATAGTGTATATATTGGTGTGCGGAGTGACCCCCACACATGTGGTGAATAGTGTATATATTAGTGGAGTGACCCACACACATATGATGAATTGTATGTAGTAGACAGTAGTGCTTAGCAGTCAGGGGCCGGCATGCTTGCTGTCGTTGTCACAATGGATGTGTATGTAACAATGTATAACAATATACAGTCAATAAAATTGCATGTCATTAATTTGGCCTAATTCAATCAATACCTGACTTGCGTTGTTCCTTCTGCATAAAGACGTGTTATCGCGTGAGATTTGCTTCAAAACGAAGCAACGCGAAGCAAATAGACGTGTTATCGCGTGAGATTTGCTTCAAAACGAAGCAACGCGAAGCAAATAGATGGGTTATCGCGTGAGATTTGCTCCAAAAAGGAGCAAATATTTAGTGTCGGTAGTACTCTGAACTTTTTAGTGACGGGTAGTACTCGGAATTTTTTGTATCGGGTAATACTCGGAACTTTTTAGTGACGGGTAGTACTCGGAACTGTTTAGTGTCGGGTAGTACTCGGAACTTTTTAGTGTCGGGTAGTACTCGGAACTTTTTAGTATCGGGTAGTACTCGGAACTTTTTAGTGTCGGGTATGTGTGTGTGTGAGTGTGTGTGTGTGTGTGTGTGTGTGTGTGTGTGTGTGTGTGTGTGTGTGTGTGTGTGTGTGTGTGTGTGTGTGTGTGTGTGTGTGTGTGTGTGATTGTGTGTGTGTGTGTGTGTGTGTGTGTGTGTGTGTGTGTGTGTGTGTGTGAGTGTGTGTGTGTGTGTGGGTGTGAGTGTGTGTGTGTGTGTGAGTGTGTGTGTGTGTGTGTGTGTGTGTGTGTGTGTGTGTGTGTGAGTGTGTGTGTGTGTGTGTGTGTGTGTGTGTGTGTGTGTGTGTGTGTGTGTGTGTGTGTGTGTGTGTGTGTGTGTGTGTGTGTGTGTGTGAGTGTGTGAGAGAGTGTGTGTATGTGTGAGTGAGTGAGTGAGTGAGTGAGTGAGTGAGTGAGGGAGTGAGTGTGTGTGTGTGTGAGTGTGTCTGTCTGTGTGTGTGTGTGTGTGTGTGTGTGTGTGTGTGTGTGTGTGTGTGTGTGTGTGTGTGTGTGAGTGTGTGTGTGAGTGTGTGTGTGAGTGTGTGTGTGTGTGGGGGGGTGTGAGTGTGTGTGTGTGTGTGTGTGTGCGTGTGTGTGTGAGTGAGTGAGTGAGTGAGTGAGTGAGTGAGTGAGTGAGTGAGTGAGTGAGTGAGTGAGTGAGTGAGTGAGTGAGTGAGTGTGTGTGTGTGTGAGTGTGTCTGTGTGTGTGTGTGAGTGAGTGAGTGAGTGAGTGAGTGAGTGAGTGAGTGAGTGAGTGAGTGAGTGAGTGAGTGTGTGTGTGTGTGTGTGTGTGTGTGTGTGTGTGTGTGTGTGTGTGTGTGTGTGTGTGTGTGTGTGTGTGTGTGTGTGTGTGTGTGTGTGTGTGTGTGTGTGTGTGTGTGTGTGTGCTTCCTCGAATGTTAGAACTGTAGAGTTAGCTATCATCACATTTGCATAATCAATCAGACCGAACGTCTTGTGGTGACTTTGATAGCACGGTGGCTGTAATGTCGAAGTGGCCATAATAATTTATTATGTTCACGCGACAATCTGAAATCATATTTGCCCTGCCTAACTATTACTTATAAAATGTTCACAACTTTATACGGGTGTGTCTATGATTGTTCTAAGTCGCATAATAAAGTTGCGAATTATTCCAAGAGATATTCTACGAAAAATAAAATAGTGACAGTGAATTCATATCTGACCAGTCCATGCCCACTGTTATGTATCCCCGGATAACGGTATAATTTCGCTCGGATAAGCCCCAATAAATGTGGCCGTGTTTAAGTAACAACAGACAGGCAGACGGGCAGACATACAAACATTCAGACACACACACACACGCACGCACGCAGATACACACGCATGCATGCGGCTATTGTAGTGACACGTCATTTGGGGGAGACGTGACCTACCTCGGATGTTTCCATGATGCTTGATTTGGCTACTTTCAAGATGTCTTGTATCTTCATCGGTGTCTTGGCCCACACGCTGCGCACACAAGACGTCGGCATAGACGACATGAACGAACCGAGCGTCTGCATCAAGATAACTACATCGCCACCCGTGTTTGCTCGTGCCGTCAGATACTTACACAGACGTCTCCCCATTGCGGTGGCCTTAACACAAATATACATGTCGGTAGTTGTAACTAGCAACTGTTTTATTTCTGCATTACATAAAGGGGAAGAGTCAAAGCTTCGTAGGCTAGAAAGAACGATGTTATTTTATCATGCATTCGAATCACTTTCGGTTGTTTAACAACGGCACTCGATGTCGCTCGATTCAAAGTGATACCCTTTATTTACCATAGCTTACAAGCCGTAAGCAGCCACAAACAAAATCAGTCATCTAGGTGAGAGATATATGATGTCCTGTTGTGCGCAGTTATACGTTAACAGCTAAACAATTATTGTAATAGTTTATAATGTGATCGTGGCGTGGTAACTTAAAGACGTTGCTAAGTGTATTGTCATAGACATGTACCATGGCTGGTTAATACGCAAATTCGCGTCTTAATTCATTAGCAATAATATTAATATAATAATAAAAATTAGTGTTGTACTTTGACCAACGATCATCTTACTAATGGAAGTACAATATTCAACACACACTATAATTCTGTGTGATTTTATGAAGGAGTATGAACCTCCTCTACCTACCCCGACGTTCATCGCGAGAGAAGCAGGACAAAGACTCTTCTTTGCGTACTCGTACAGCTCGCTATCTGAGATCCCTTGAAAACAATGTCGTACGTTCTGAACCAGACAGAATGTCTTGCTACAACAAATATAACAGGGGAGGGTATTATTTAAATATGCACATGCGCCCCTTCTATGTATTTTACAGAACCCGTAGAGACTGTCGGAGGAGTATATGTCACAGAACAACAATGCAAACAGGTCAGAAGTAGGCTTACTGATTTACGGGAAAACTTAACGATATTTGCGCATTCTGGCATATATAAGAGTTACATGAGAAAGAGATAGTCGAAGAAGCTGCATAATAATCCTAGCATAGTTCAAATGTAAGTGAGAAACCTCCATGTGTAAAATTAGTACGTCAACAATATTTGTTTAGTGTGTTTAAACTAAATATTGTTCATTGCATTGGTAATGATGGGAATCATGGATTATACGCATAAAATACGTTTTTGGTATTGAAGGAGTACTGTTGTGTTTTGGATGCTAAACTTGGCGATCCTATATGTTAATGGCAAGAAGGCACCAGGCATGCTATCCCAGACCTTGACTTCTCAATCACAGGAACGTCTTCAGCCTGTCTCCCGGCGACCTTCAGGCAGCATCATTCAACGAATAACCAGAAAATAAAGAACCCACCATACAAGCAACTATAATGCAGTGTATTAATGTGGTGCAGTTATCAGTTTTATACCGCATATATGTGTGTGTGTGTGTGTGTGTGTGTGTGTGTGTGTGTGTGTGTGTGTGTGTGTGTGTGCGTGCGTGCGTGCGTGCGGGCGTGCGTGCGTGCGTGTTTGTGTGTGCACAAATAACCCATTACAAATATAAAACCTACTCGTCGTTTAGGATCTGCTTTCGTTCCAGCATGCCGATGGTGCAGTGTTGGGCGAGTTCTTTAATGGCCATCCGCTTGACGTCAGCCAGTCGGCCGGACTCTGTGTAACGGAGAATCATCTTTCTGAAGTCCTCCTGTAAATCATCAAGAATTAGTACGAGACAACGACGGTGGATGTCGCCAGCAGCAAAGAGGGGAACAAGGAAGGCATTGTTTTAGATTCGTCTCCAATTCTGTGCTGGTGATACCAAATGTCTACATACATGGGAAGAATGCGTCATTAATAACAGCCTTTAGTGACGCTGTTACTTTTTTGGAAACACCACAATCTGCTACTCCCCAGCGTGCCAGCCAACAGGCCTAATTCGGCTTGCAAATAATGTGTAACCGGTAGGTCGTCTTTACACTCGGTAGATGATGCTTGTTCGTTGTCCACGACTTGCACTCTTTGTACAACTTCCTCCAGCCTCACTTCATTTCTGTCTCACTGCTCATCCCAATGCCTGCCAATTTTTGCCAGCATATGTGTTGAAGAATCGTGGCTGACATTACATGTAATGTGCGGGAAGTAGAAGTGATCAATAGAATACGCATTATAGCTCAGCCGCTGTTAAGAATGGTTCAACGGGTTATTTGGATACCTGGATACATAAACAAAAACTTAACAAGTTATGGTTGCGTCTGAATGTCATATAGTTTATCAGGAGGCACAACCACGATCATTTGACATTTCAATAACAACAAATGTCTGATGTGCACGCTCTTCTTCAAAGCAATCGCTCAACACGCAAAGTTAATCTACTTAGCAGTGTGCAGAGACTACTTTCAATAACAAGCAATGCCATAACGGATTGACGAAAAGCGCCCGTGACATTTAAAATGTCACAATCTAGCACACAAGCGGTTCAGTCATCACTAATTATAATTTACTAGCAAATATTCAACCATTTACAAAAATTGAGAAAAGGCTGTTCGTCCTCATGATTTCTTTGCTGATATGGCTATGTTTACATAAAGGTGTGAACAAAATTGCCGAAATTTTGAATGGAAACGCAGGAACGTCCACAAAGGCATTTGCAATTATATTATATATATATATAATATATATATTTATATATATATATATATATAATTATATATATATATATATAGTTATATATATGTATATATATATATATATATACATTATATAATTATATATATATGTATATATATATATATACATATATATAACTATATATATATATGTATATATATGTATATATATATAATTAGATATATATGTATATATATATATATATATATAGGTCAGTAAGCATATACGTATATATTTCATCACATATTTGAATAAATTGTAAATAATATCTCCCTTCCCCTGAACGTGGCTATCATTTCAACGTTCCCTAATTAAACACTACATGTAACTCTGCAATATCCAATAATGCGTCTGCAGAATTAACGATACCAGTTACATTTCTGATTACTACACGACAGAGCTTTCACGACCTTCACGGTGCCTTCCTCGGCGTCGTTGGGAGCTGCTCTCTGTTGTCGTATCACGATGTTGATGGTTGTCACATGACTGCGACTCCAAGAAAATCGCGGCAAAGTTGTGACCATGTAGCAACTGTCTCTGTCTTGTGACAACCACCAACATTGTCACATGACAACACAGAGGATCTCAGATTGACGACGGAACCACGAAGGTTCCGAAAATGCCGAATCAGGATTTTCAGAGGTATAGGTAATTTTATTTCAAAATGAATGGAACAAAATCCGGGATCAACTTCCATGTTAATGCTGTGTTGTTCTTTTCACGGCCGTCAACAAAATTAAGAACTTTGAAAATATCTGCAG
The DNA here is from genome assembly GCA_963995525.1 of Escarpia spicata. NCBI lineage: Eukaryota > Metazoa > Annelida > Polychaeta > Sabellida > Siboglinidae > Escarpia > Escarpia spicata. The sequence continues at coordinate 55,147,104 of OZ023210.1, read as the reverse complement.
CTGGACGTCATCTGTTAATCATCCGAACTATTTTGTTTAGATCGCTGATGGATTTCTATCTTTGTGCGCATGTAGCTTCTTTGTGGCATTTGATTTGCTTTCTAACAATGCCTGCGTTTTAAAACCCTGTTTATCATTAAATGTCAACACATCGTAACAATTTACTCAAAACGTGATTTGTTAAGAATTTTTATATTAATATTTTGTCTTGTTACGTCGGTTTTTCGATCTACGCCATTGATAACAGCTATGGCTGGTCTAACTTCATTGAGGAGGCGGTATGTAAAATGTTGACCAATACAGAATAATAAACTGGCATATTGTGACTAAGCATATAACGAGTTTGATGGTCATCGTAAAAGTTAGCATGAGTGGTTCCAGAGCGGGGGCTCCAGGGTTCCAACCCCCCTTTTGGGCCAATTTATTAAATATTTTTTATAAAACTAAAATATAATAATTAGCTGAAAATAGTCATCTAACTGTCACCAAAATGCACATTTTCAGGAGTTTTGTCGAAAAAAGATATGTTAGAGAATGGGGACACCACCCCTCCCACCCCACCCACACGTTGCTCCATTTTTGTTTGTCACCAAGTGGTGCATTTTTGTACCTTAATTCGCATATTTTATTGGGCTAAACTCGCAAAATTAGTTTGAAGTGTCACAAAATGTCACCTTTTAAAGAGTATGGTATAGTTAAATTGAACGGGTGGGAAGGGGGAAAACCTGATTTCAGGTGTTATCATATATTGTACCTATTCACAGATTATAATCAAAACCATTCCGACAAATTGGAAGGGCAAACACCCTCTCCCACACCCACCCCTTGGCCCATCACACCAAGCTACCCTCTTTTCGCGTTTTATATAAAAAACTAACAAAATGTTCCCTTTTCAAAAACCTGGATCCGCCCCTGATTAGAGTCTATCGCCAATTAGCTACCGACTAATGAATAATGAATCATGGAAGTACATGAACTTACTGACATTTATAACAGATGCATTGCGAATCGGTGAAATGTTGCCATTTCAAAATGTCACTTTACGATCGCGCTGGCCTTTCGGATTACTTATGCAAACGACAGTAACATTGACCCTACAGGGACCAAAATGCAGCACTGTGTCAAATGTATAAAAGAAAATGTCAGACTGGTAGTTTTCCTACAAAATACCCTTACAGAAATACTGTTTCAGCGCCAACTATAACACTGACTGGTGAGTAGCAAATGACTATACTGATCACTTACAGGAGTTTGGTCAGACAAGAACGTCTTCGATGCCTCTCGCCCAGAGACACTGGTGTAGTTTTGCTCCAGGACGTAGTTCCGTGAATTATTCGTCGACGACTTTGTGTAATCCGATGCATCAGTACCATTTTCTTCACCGCGTCCTGCAAACACGCCAGCCCGGCCTTCTGAACCTCGACCGTGATGCGTTGCAGAGGGTGTGGTCGGCAAGCCATCAGTGGGTTCGGGTGGTTTCCCGCGATAGTTTCTAGTTCGTTCGCCCGAGGTTACTGTAACACAAACATATAAAAACACGCATTCTGTGCAATAATTCTGGCGAGGATTGTTACAAAATTGCACTGCACATGCACTCGTATTTCACAAATGATAACAACAAACTACTGAAACTAGTGTATATCCGATGTATCTGAGTGACGAAGTTTCCGCTTACGCAGCGGATAATTTCGTCTTGTGTTTAGCCGCCCTGTGCACAACTCGTTCCGCACTAGATGATGGAAAGATATTCAACTAACTTGGCTAGACTCTGAACAAACACACAAAATCGTGAACTTTGCATTCGTGAACTGCTATTTGCAGATGATTCTCCTATTGTTGCACACACACTAGAATATACCAAAGAGATGTGTAAACATGTTGAACAAGTTGCAAATATGTTTGGACTTACAAACAGTACAAAGAAAACTGTAACACTATATCAACCTCCACACGGACAAACTTCAGTCGACTCAGACATTGAAATCTATGGTACGTCACTAAAGTCAGACAAGAACGTCCCTTTCTTGGGCCACACGATTGCGTCTGACAACACCATCGATGTGGACATTAACAACCATATATACATGCTGCCTCATGAGCCTTTGGAGGACTTTGGAATCGCGCATGTAGTCACAACATGGCATTACAGTCTCCACAAAGTGCACGATATATACGGCGTTTGTAGTTCCAACACTGTTGTACTCAGCTGAGACATATTATACACTCTATCGTCGCCACATCAGAACACTTTCCCATCTCCACAATCTGAGACAAATCCTTCGTATCTTGTGAAAAGATCACATTTTAAATGTAGAAGTGTTGAGACGAACCAACATGACAAGTATAGAAGCCATTCTGACTGCATCCCAGATCCGCTGGACTGGACATATTACCAGAGTGAGCAGCGATTGACTCCACAAGGCTGTATTCTATGGCGAGTTAAACATCGGAAAACGCCTTTGTGGTGGACAACGCTTGAGATACTACAAAGATGTGGCTACAAGACACCTAAAGGCCATACACATCCCTGTAGACACCTAGGAATCTGCAGCACATGACCGGCAATAGAGCAGATGCACATAGAATAGTGCTTCTCAACCGGTGTGCCGCGGCATACTGATGTGCCGTGACAACGGTCATAGTGTGCTGCGGGATTAGAAGAAAAGTGTCGTATTCTTAGATGAAAAAATATCAAACGCATTTTGATTTAGAATAAATCAAACCAACCGCGTTCTGTTAGAAACTCACTTTGAATTGGCAACGACACCAGTTACTTCAAGCGGATATAACGAATATACTATGTAACGATATAACTTCGGACATAATGAATTCGCGTATAGATAAAGAATAGATGACATGGTACCGATGTGTTCTTGTTGAATCGGATGTAGCGACTCGATACTGTGAAATTTAAAAATGCAGTTCTGGATCTACATTTTTTTTACTTTGGATACTACGGAAAAAAGTATGTTTCTCACTACTTGCATCAAACACTTGATTGTAAGGACACTTGATCGGTAGGACAAACAACTATAATAATTATACAAGTTACTGTAAGCAAAACAAATTTTTTAGCATATCACACAACTAGTTTTTGCCTGTTCATAAAAAGCACGTGCCCGATCTTACCTGCGATTAAGAAAAGCACCAGCACGTAACGTAAGCGCCTCATACTCGCGCCCTGTCAGACGCCGTACTTGCGAGAATCTACTTGTGCGTGTCGCTGCTAGATGATCGGTGACACACCGCTTGTTCCGCCTCTGAAGCCGTCCCCCGGCATTTCGCTTATAGCGTCGCTCACGCCACGTGGCGGTCGCTAGTCTGCGCACGCACGGCTTATGCGTTGCGTCGCCATGACGATCACGGTGATGGTGCAGTAAACTGGTTTTTTTTTACAGTACGCGCACTTGCAACATGTTCATCTAGTAAAAGGGTGCAGCTATGACTTCCTATTATTATTAGTACGTGTGCGATTTCGCATAAGTAATTGTGTTGGCATTATGACGGCGTCTTCGAGGGAATGTCACCTTTCGAAAAATTTCATTTCGAGATACTCACTTCACACTGTATCACGGAATCCCGTTGTCATTCTTGACTCCGCCAGAGAATGTAAACCCGAAAACGGTTCTCATTAAGTTTCGAGGTGCTTAAATTTACGTAGTTTTGTGGAATCACATTGACTTCGAAGTGACACCTGAGCCTGAGAGGGAGAGACTATCGGAGAAGACACCGCTGCTTGGAGAGCGGGGAATAAACGTAGTTGTGTTTCATGAATCTGTGTCCGTTTTAGTACATGCTGAACAGATTTCAGTGCATTGACCCCATTGTGTCAAGAAGTGGAAAATGGCTGTTAATCCATCGTATCAGATTGCACTACCGCAGCCAATGGTGAATGGACTGTAGGAATCCAGAAGAATGGCCGAAATGGATCATTGGAGATTCGAGCGGTTTAGACAAGCATCGCCATCATCGGGGCTGTCTGCGAAACCCGAAAATGACCAAGTAAACACTCTGATCTACAGTATGGGCGATGAGGCAGATGATATATTAGCATCACTCAGTGTGACTAACAGAGAAATACAGGCACATGGAACTGTTAAAGGGAAACTAGACAGCTACTACGTCTGAAGCAGAAACGTGATATACGAAAGGGCAAAGTTCAACCATCGAAAACGTGTCTGGTGAATTTACTGATTCCTTCATCACGTCACTCTACAAACTGGCAGAACACTGTGGTTATGGCGAAATAAAAGATGATATTGTGAGGGAGAGACTAGTTGTCGGGATAAGGAACAAACAACTGTCTGTAAAACTACAACTTGACGTAACATTGACTCTGAAAAAAGCTGTAGACCAGAAAGAAACCGTACAAAAACAGCAGACGGTAGTACGAAATAGTCCACCAGAGGGAAACACTGATGTTGGTACACAAACGAAATTATTTTCCCACAAGAAGTGTGCAACGAACTACAAAATGTCAGTCCTCTCAAAATACCAGACAAGAAACTCTTTGGTGTTGGCAACCAAAGTGTGCTAACAGTGATAGGCATGTTCACAGCCGTCCTTCGGGGAAAAGTCATGGCAATAACCCAGAACATTTACATTGTCAGAAGACTACATAAGTAATTGTTGGGTAACCCAGCAATACAGGCACTGCAGCTGTTCATAAGAGTTGAGACAGTCGACCAAAACGAGTTCCCGGATCTCTTCGAAGGACTAGGCAAGATAGAAGGTCCTTACACAATAACTTTGAAGGAAGATGCCCAGCCTTTCGCTATCACCTTACCAAGAAGAATACCTCTGCCACTGATGACAGAGAAAAGCTGAAAAAGATGGAGGAAATGGGAGTGATAACGAGAAACGAACAGCCTATCTGTGGAATATACTCTAGGACAGTTGGCAGGAGCAAGAATCTTCACCAAACTGGACGCAAATTATGGATTATGACAGATCCCGTTATCAGTAAAATCTGCCTTACTGACAACATTCATGACATCATTTTGCAGATTCTGCTTCAACCGATTGCCTTTCGGGATCTCATCGGCACCAGAACACTTCCAGCGACGGATGTCGACAATTCTGGAAGGCATATACGAGGTGCTGTGTCATATCGATGACATACTAATCTTTGGCGAGACACAACGTCAACACGATGAACGCATCCGAGCTGTTCTCAGAAGACGCCAAGGTCACGTTGAATGAAAAGAAGTGTCTGTTCCTGAATTGACGTTCTTGGGCCAGATCATAAACGAATCCGGAGTGAGCCCAGATACCGATAAGGTCAAGGCAATTCTGAACATGCCAGAGCCAATAGCCGTCAGCGATGTGCGACGATTTTTCGGAATGGCCAATCAAATGGGAAAGGTCGCAGCAAACCTAGTGGAGAGCAAGAAACCAATACGAGATCTTCAGAGTAAGAAGAACGACTGGAAGCGGGACCATCAAAAACAGAAAGCCTTTACGCACATGAAAGACAATCTGACGACAGCTCCAATGTTGGCACTAATATGCACGAAGAGAAACAATTGTATCAGCATATGCGTCCTCGTATGGCCTTGTAGCAGTGCTGCTACAGAAGCAACCAAATGGCGAAATACGATAAACTGCGTATGCTTCAAGAGCAATGTCGGCAGACGAACAACTATATGCTCAAAGTGGGCTTGCGAGAGGTACAACGACTTCCTTGTCGGCACGTCATTCCAAATACAGACGGATCACAAGCTTCTCGTATCACTTCTTAGAAAGAAGACACTTGACGAACTTCCGCCAAAAATACAGCGATTCTGGATGAGGCTGATGCGCTTCGGCTGTAGTATCTCACAAGTCCATAAAAGGACTTGATCACTGCAATCACGTTGTCGCGGGCTCCAGTTACGGAAAGCTTACAGGCAGATGACAAGAGCTTCCCAGATGACTGCCAAACGTACGTCAACGCAGTCATTGATGCACTTCCTATGACCCACAAGCGACTGCAGAAAACCAATCGAACACAAGCTGATGATGCAACATGTCGAAGGATTCAGTACTACTGCATGCATGGATGGCCTGACAAACCAAAGTTAGAATCAGTTGAGAAAGCATACCTGCCAGTCAGCGTAGACCCTACTATCCAGTAGGGATTACTACGGAAAGGTAGGCGCCCGATCCTTACAGTAATGCATCCAGAGACACTCGCGAAGATTAATTAAAGACATCAAGGAATCACGAAATGCCGAGAACGTAGAAAACAGTCAGTGTGGTGGCCGGGTCTAAGCAAGCAGATTGAAGACTTGGTCGAGAAGTGTGACAGGTGCTCCAAAGAGAGACTAAACCGGGCAGAGCCAATGATGCCATCCCAGATACCAGACTATCCATGGCAAAGGATGGGCTCAGATCTATTTGAGCTGAACGGGTTTAACTATCTCATCGTGGTGGACTATATGTCTGCATTTGTGGAAATGGCCAAATTTTGCAGCACTGCCTCACCTTCGATCATGAACCACACGATAGCCATGTTTGCAAGACATGGTATACCAAAACAGGTCGTCACTGATAACGGGCCACAGTACGCGGCAGAAACATTCCGCGCTTTCGCCACAGAGTACGGATTCACACATATCAAAGCAGTCCGAAGTATCCGCGCGCCGCCAATGGAGAGAGAGAGAGAGAGAGAGAGAGAGAGAGAGAGAGAGAGAGAGAGAGAGAGAGAGAGAGAGAGAGAGAGAGAGAGAGAGAGAGAGAGAGAGAGAGAGAGAGAGAGAGAGAGAGAGAGAGAGAGAGAGAGAGAGAGAGAGAGAGAGAGAGAGAGAGAGAGAGAGAGAGAGAGAGAGAGAGAGAGAGAGAGAGAGAGAGAGAGAGAGCGAGAGAGCTGTGAAGACCATCAAAGAGATATTTAAGAAAAGTGAGGACCCGTACACAACATTACTTGATTATCGATCAACACCTTTGCTGAACGGATATAGCCCAGCAGAACTGTTGAACCCGGAACGAATTTCGAAAATCTCTCAATTTACGAACCATCTCATTGGGCCAGGTAGATAACTTGCAAAATTTCAGCCCGATACATGCAAAACTGACGGAGATGTGGGTGCGCATACAAACAGAGAACAAACTGTTTTATAACAATTATATATAAGTTATAATGATAGACACAAAAACATTAACTGTGTCTAGACACAATAGTGTTCATCGCATTGGCAGTTTATTGATTTGTTGGTGATTAACACTATCCAACCAGGAAATAGAAGTAACTTGATATATCCACAGTCACTGATCCGTACAAATAGCTGCGTCCATCTCCAGCAAGATCGAGCTGTTTACTAATGGTATTTTAATTTCCCCTGCACCTAGCAAATAACACACAGTTCACATTATGCAATATACTAACTACAACTTAATGACATCTAGCCTGGGCATCACTAACAATGATAACTGAACACTTCTAGCAATTACAAATTAACCAATTCCCTCAAACTAGCAATTACCAATCAAATAGTTATTGTTATACAATCTATTTGTGACAGGATCTTACAACGTGTCATTCTGGTTCAGAACTGGTACTGCTCCACCGGTACGCGTATTCATGTGAATTCGGGTACTGCTCCACCGGTACGCGTATTCATGTGAATTCGCGTGTTCATTCACGTGTGGAACTGGGAAAACTGGTACGTTTCTAGCGGAACGAGTATAATCAAGGGAATTCACGTGTTCATTCACTGGGGAAACTGGTACGGTTCTAGCAGAACCAGTATTCACGTGTTCATTCACGCGTGGAACATCATAATTTTAATTCATAACTGAATGTGCATGACACAGTAAAAAGAACGCAAACCCGAAAAGAAACCCCAATATGCTTCGTGGGCACATGGCGTCTTTTAGCAGTCGATTTTCGGTCGTGCAGACAACTTCTCAAAATGACGTAAAACGACGTATGTTAGACGTCACATGTACGTAACTATAACTAACGACATTACGTTATATATGTATCCACATGGCCACGCGTGACCATAATATGTGCATCCTACAACATGTCTGGAATTGCATTGTATTTAATTACATCATATAAAATTGAGTGGACAAGATAGTAAGCTACTGAGTCACTATCAAAATTATGGCCCCCATATACAAACAAAGCGACTAATATACAAACAAAAATAATTATTGTTAAGATAAACAAGAAACAGTTAAAATCCAAAGAAAACAGGTTGTGATATTTTGATTTAGCTTTATCGGATATTCGTTACACGACTATAGCCAGCTGTTGAAGAAGTACGCCGGTACACACACGCGCGCACGCATGCACGCACGACACACACACACACACACACACACACACACACATACACACACACACTCATCATAGGCGCCGGAACGAAATAAATATTGGAGGGGCTGAGTCGGATCTCGAGCACCTCTCCGCTCTTCTCTGCTGTCGGCTTGACATTGCAAAACGGAAAACATCGTCCAGCTCCTTCCTCCTCCGGTTCCGGCGCATTATGTAATATATATATTATATTTATAATTATATACAGCAAATTAAAGGGCGCTAGAAACAACAACTTGACCCAGCGGGTGTGCCAACATTGCCCGACAGAAACCGGGGTGAATGACACACAGAGAGGGCAGGGCCGGCCTGCGGTCTGCCAAACTATTTAAACAAGTCGTTTATCATCCGTGATTCAGGACCGACGTCTCTTGAAGCCCACTTGAGTTAACATGAACGTCACACTCTGATCAACAAACAGTGGTGCTGCCGTGCGTATTTGATAGGCACACATTTTTTTCTATCAACATTGATCTGCTCGACATTTCATTGTTTTTATAAATTGTTTTGGACCACGCTTATTACATTAAATTTCCCGTACAAATGTTACAATAATTGGCACTTGTAGTATGCGGGCTCACCTCGACTTCGCCGTTATAACAAATTTTTGGCCTAATTTTGATACCTAGTGTGTTATTGGCACGAATCAACATCACCCTTGCATATCTACATTACAAAAACATCGCGTCTTAGCCATAGACGCGGGAACAGGGGGGCAGTTGACCCCTGGATTTTTTCTGGGGGAGCAGACATATGGTTCTGCCCCACCCCCATTAAATGTAAGCGCGAATGTTTGTTTTTGTGGCGAGCCAATGGCGGGTGGAAATGTTAATTTTATGTGACGATTACTATTAACGTGTATTTTTGTCGACTACGAAATTGGAGGGTAGACACTGTTTTCTGTACCCCCCCCCCTCAGTAATAGGCGGCGTGGTGGCAAGAATTTGTTTTTCAAATCACCCCCCCCCCCCTTTATTTCCATTATATATGACCATGGTTAAAATCTCCCACAATAATACAGTCCCGTTTGCTAACTTACCTTACACATGCACATAAACATCACCCGGATAAAATTTAGGACTAACGCCCGGATAAATGTAGGCCCTACAATTACTTATTCTCTGTGTGCTGTGTGGCACATGTAAGGCCTGATCCCTCTGTCTAAGGCTCTCCTTGCTGCTGTGCCCCAGGTCAGTCTAGCAATCTTCTGTAACAGTTCAAGATTCCATTGTTCGTCGCCACGTTATTTTTTTGGGTCTGTTTTCTGTTTCCTTCTGGCATCTAGGTCAGTCGTGCGGATTGTATGCACTACATCAAACAAAACACGTTGGACATTAATAGATTCAATGTAAGCGATATTTATAAATATCGTTTAAAAGTAGCATACCATTTAATATACATGCAGTACCGGAACCAAACTACACAGGCTTTGCTCCACATGACGAAACGTGCAAAATGTGTAAGACTGCAACAAACGGTGGCGCCACATTACGGAGCCTGGGTAATGAAAGCAACGCGGGAGCATCACAATTCGATAGTTGTGTCCGGTGCGCGAATTTCGAATTGGATACAGTTGGATATTTACTAGGCGCACAGATCTTTAAAATTAGAGCAGCTCTAGAAATAAGTTTATATTCGGATTCCGACGATATTTGCGTTTTGTCGCATAATATTGACAAACTGTGCACGTGGACGTGACGTCAAAGACGTCATTGCAAGGGTAATTTACACTTATATGTTTTGCATAATTTCCATAAAGTCGCAAAGGCGAAAGTAAAAAAAAGAACCATAAAGGCATAATATGTGCAATATATGTTGACAGTGCAATGCCCATGGTCATGAACAGCTTTAAGTCAAAATATTTGGTACTTGTGCAAGTTGTGGCGAATAACTCAAGTTTTAATGGCAAAATTGAGGTGGGTCCGGATTCGACAGAAGTGCCCAACATTCTTATCTCGCCATACAAGGAAATCAAAGATTGCCCAGCCGTGGATGTCTAGCGAAATAATCAACCTTATCAGTCAAACTGACTAAATCTGACAACATCCTGTTTGTTTATCATAAATCAGGTCAAATATAAAAAAGAAAACGCAAAATCTCAATATTATGTCAATGTTGAAATTGTGGTAAATAAAATCAAAATCGACCAACATAGCTGCCTAGGCTGTGGTCATTTCTGAAAGATTTCAAAGAAGTTGGTTCATTGTCAAAATGTAAAACAAAACAAAAACGCACTAGCCTGAATATTGAGAATGAAGTATGGTTTGATCAAATGAAGGTCGCGGAATATTTTAATGAATTTTTATTTCTGCTGCTCCATCACTTATTGAGAAGCTACCATTGTGTTCCGGTTGGTTTCGTCTTGCAAGCACACACTGTTGACATTTATTGAAATCTAAATGTTTCAGAAAATATGTTTGGCCTAGTCAGCGTAACTGAGGAACAGGTATCTAAGATATTGAATAACTTGAGCGCTAGTAAGGCAACCGGCTTAGATGAACTCCCTGCTAGATTTGTCAAAGATGGTTCTTCTGTCATCTCAAAACTTCTTACTCACATTGTAAATTTATCGATAACTACTGGGACTATTCCCGATGATTTGGAGATGGCCAGGGTTGTACCACATATATAAGAACAGTAAAACTTATGTTGTGAACTACAGACCTATTTCAGTGTTAAGTATAATTTTCAAAGTGTTGGAAAAAAGCTTTCAATAATTTTTAACAGAACATGAATACTATAACAGGAACTTCAATCTGGTTAAATTTTGTCTTTGTATTCCACTGATACATGTTTGATCCACCTAACTGATTATATTAAATGGCACTTGTGTAGAATCCGGACCCACCTCGATTTTGCCTTTATAACTTGAGTTTTGCCTAACTTTGGATAGTTCCATTATTCAACATTATCCCAGGCATATTTACGTTTAAGAATATTACGTGTTAGCACACTTTTGAGGCATAAATAACGCCCAGGTTTGCATCAACATACGCCAATATATCTCTCATTTTACGAGCACGGTGCGGTAATGCACGACCGCACTGGTGCAGACTAGCACAAACCTGCTCACTATTTGGGCTTCAAAAGTGTGCTAAGACACAATATTTTCGTAATATAAATATGCCTGGGGTGATATTGAATGATGGAACTAACGCTCTGATGTATCAAAGTTAACTCAAGTTATAACAGTGAAATCGAGGTGGGTCCGGATTCTACACAAGTGCCAATTAAACAAGAAAACGATAAAGGTATTTACACAGGTATGGTTTTGTTGGATTTACAAAAAGCTTTTGATACTGTAAATCACAGCATTATTTTGAACAAACTTGAGTTTAGGTGCATATTTGATGAAATGTCTGTATATTGGTTTAGATCCTACTTGACGGGTAGAACACACATTGTCTCTTCATTTAGGTAAAACCCAATCGATAGTGTTTGGAACAAAGAGAACATTTTACAAATGTTACTATCTTAATGTTGTATGCAATGGAAATCTCATTAAATCTAAGACAAGCGTAACTTATCTAGGTGTGACTTTCTGGTGATATTATAGCTTCTAAAATCCTTTCTAAAGGTTCAAACAAACTTAAATTATTTGTACAGAAAAGCCAGAAAGTTTAATATCAAAACAAAAAACTGTTAATATAGATCTGCTTTTATTCAATGCCATTTTGGCTACACATGTTCAGCTGGGTATAGTGGATTGTCGAAAAAGATGAAAGGCAGAATGCACTGTTTGCAGAATAAGATTATCAGATTTATGTTAAAAGCTCCACCGAGGTTTCATGTTGGTGCAAATGAATTTTAAGTGATTATGATTATTTCCTGTTGAGAACATTTAAAACTAGGTCACGTGTCACTAGTCGCCCTCTGGCGTGTTGTGATAAAACAATCACGTAACATAGAACGCGACAAAGTGCTAGATGAGCTGGCCTGTCTGACTGGCCAGGAGACCTTGTCTTGGGCTCGGCAGAATTCACACAAAACAATATTTTGGTAGACAAGGAAAGTAACATATAAATTACACAGTCATCCATTCGGCACAAAATATGCCAGGTTCAGTTGTGAAATACTGTGAACAATTTATAAACTTTTAAATACTTCACTAAGGTCACGTTGAAATGCAGACTTTAGTTGATGAATCATTTCATTATTGGAGTACTGAGCCCGGCAGCATTTGTCAAACCTGTCAACACAATGAAATTGATGTATGGATAATATTGCAAAAGTGAATGCAATGAATTGATGTCAGGATGTGTGTATATATATATATATTTATACATATACATACAGTGGCACGGGAACATAATTCATATTGGGGGGGCTACCTGAGCTTCAGCACCACTGAAAAATGTTTGCAGCTGCGTGGCGACACATCTTCACATCTTCCATCACCTTGTGGCTGTCTCGGTTGGCTCGAGTGTGATATTGGAAGACGGGAAGTGTTGTTGAAAATTGTTTGTAATACACGAGCAAATGTTGATTTGGTTCAACACAGTTACAACACAAGAACAAGTAAATTGGGATGTGTGATTCCAAGATTAAAGGCATCTGGACAGTCTTCATTTTTGCATATGCCACTGGAATAATTTGCCAATTGAAACTAAACGATATCGCCCTAAAACTAGTTTAAAAAAACAGCTGAAATCTATGTTATATAGTCGCTTGGTTGCACAGGAACAAAATCTTTTAAGTCTTGCCTTAAAATTATTAATCCAGTTTATAAACCGATAATAATAAACTTTATTTGTACACCATCAAATCCGGGACTAATGTCCCGTTCCCAGGTGTTTACAAAATCTGCAAATGCCTAAGAAACATAAAATCGCATTTAAGAGAAATAAATAAGTACAAAATAAATAAAATAAAGTTAGCAAGCAAAATCCTGGTATATACAAATAAACCTGTGAATAGAAACAAGTTAAATAAAACTAAAAATTAATTAAAACTGTATACATATGTAAATAATACAAGTGTTAAGTAAGGTCTGATTATATTAGTTTAAGAACAGAAATGTCTTAAATAATTTTCCAAACTGCCTAGTGTTCTCGATAGTGCATAGTTCCAGTGGCAGAGAGTTCCACAATGTGGGCCCAGCACAAGCAAACGCCTGGTGACCATAACGTTCTAGGTTCATGCGTGGAACGTCCAGAAGCAAACCACCGCCACAGCACGTATGGTCTTGTGTGGCGAGTGATGGTGTAGCAATGATGCGAGATATGCTGGTGTGCCTGCATACAGTGCCAACATTAAAATGGTTGATGTCCCTACGTCATGTCCACACTCAATGAGCATTGACCCGAATTTTACCTGCGCAAGCTCAATGAACGTATGGCAACTGCTTCTGTTTTGCTCTCGTTGAGAACCAGTCCATTAACACAGAGCCACATTTTAGCTTCATTGATGCAAGCCTCCGTTCAGAAAAGAGCATTTGTAAGCTCAAATGGTGGAAAATCGACTTATAACTGTGTGTCATCATCATTATAACTACATTTTATCATGTGCAGGATAATAACTTTGTCTAAATAGTTTATATATTTTATTAGAATATAGAACATCTTTATGAGTTCATATCTTCTTTTAAGAATATTTATGTATTTTATTTATTGATAATATATATTTTTTATATTGTTATTATCAAATTTTTTTGAGGACCAAATTGGAAGTAAGTGTACTTTTGTGTGCTTTCATGTGTTATCCTTGGAACTATTATATATACATATATATATATATATATGTCACTAATCTGTACGTTTTGCATGTACGTAATATTACTGAATAAACTCATTCACTCACTCAGCCTGCTTTCAAAATCATCGCTCATTGCATCGTTGTTTTGGGCATTTTTAATACCTTATTCATCGTCTTCCAATTGACCAACCACTTTCAACAGTTTGGTACTGGAAGTTTAGTCTTTAGAGAATGAAATCCCAGCTCAGGGAGTCCACGACAGCTTTTTTCCATTTCCCTGCATGCTTTTTATTTCCCCTTGCGGCAAGACTTGAGTGTGTAGACCAGCGTTCAAAATATACGCTGACCCGGTGGTCACTGACCACCTACTTTGCTGTCGGGTCAGTAACGTTTTTGAGTTACTGGTCCGTGTGACCGCCTACTTTTTGGGTGATGTTATACAACATTGAATCTACAGCACTATGCATCAGCGTATTATCAAGACTGGTCACCTGAAGACGTTTGCAAAATGTGTTTTACGCTCGATATTACTCAATTTATTTAAACATGACATCCACAGAGTACGCACGTTACAATGGTTGTTATAGTCCAAAATGCACCCGAAACGAACATACAGTAATTTACTCATTTTGGTAAATCAAAACGAGGCATCATCACTGGTGCCGCCATCATCAAATCCACACGGGCTATGCCTTTCGAATCTGTTTGAGAAAAGCCGCCATTGCCAAAATCAGCTGGAGAAAAACCATTAGAAAAATGCGAAAAAGATTGGGCCTACGATACTGACAAGTGTCACTGACATTTCCGATGCATAATCCATGAATGGAACACTTTGTGTAAGAAGTCGCATATGACCAGGACCCAGAAGAGTATGGCTCTTGTGGTTCTTGTTGAAGCACCGGCTAATTTAAAAACAGTGTACCAGGGTAGGTGTATTTAGGATCTGATAAAGTGGGCTGTAGTGACAAGGTGGCAGTATTCGCAGCCTGTTGGATAGGATGTTGTGTTAACTTGTGTAGGTAGCTTTATTATTTGTGGAGGAGTATATTCTAAGCTCTTAAATAACTCTGGTATAGTAGCCCTAGATTCTCTCTAATTTTTATATATCTAACCTCAGTAGCACTGTTACAAGTTGCTCTTAAATGTTCACTTTTTACCATTTTATCGAGTCTCATCAGGATTCTGTGATGCCATTGACCATAATCCATTCATGTATTTTCAGATGGACTCGTTTGAGGACAATACAGCAGTGTTGGAAGTGAAGAAAAATTTCCAGATGCTGCTTCGTAGTGTTGGTAAGGAATGCCGTGACAGTCACTAGTATTCACTACTGTATGAAGAAGAACTCATACTATAGCTGAGCTGTAATGTATCATTTCCAGGATCATGCCAGACTAATTTGTCATGTTGACTACGATTGGTGGTCAAACTCTGATCATAGTTATATGCCCCAGAACGTACATGCCAGACCTTTGAAGTTAGCAGGTCAGTTGTCATGCCAATTACTCATTTGTTTGGAGTAAATAACATATTAAATCGGTGTAAGAAGGTAGGGGTAGAAATCAGAAGATTGTAGGTAGCTAGCCACAAGTTGTAGAAAGCAGTGCTAATACAGTTGCTCACAGTTGTTCAAAAACAGTTGCACAGGATGACCTTTTGAATAAGCTGAATCGTTTTATATTAAATTATTATGGTTTCATACAGAGAACTTACTTAAAATGTAATTTTCTGTTAAAGGGATTCTTTGAGAATTTTAATTTCTTTGTAATGCACGTAATTACTAGGTAATCCTGTTAATATGATTATTTCATGTAATTCTATGCCTTTATTTCATTAGAATTATGTTTTATTAATCACTAATGACCCTGACAATATATTGAAAAAATAACTCTGCATACACAGAGTTTCTACTTTGGGCCCACCTTCACGATCCATATAAGGCATGCTCATGAATATTCGGGACTGTCCGTCAGATTTTGATTAGCTACGCCGAGTTAATAGGTGCAAGAAATACGTCATGAACATGGGTGTATATGTATTAGCCACCGCCAGGCGATTGAGTCGTGACCGATAAAATTATGAAAACGAAACGTGGACCAGCTGCTGTTTATGTCACAGATTCAGCAAAGAAAAGAAGGAAATTATATGGAATAAACGGAGAATGAACATAGCGACAGTTCATGACAGACGGATTGATTTAAAAGAAAAAAATACCACCTCTCCACGCACGAAGCCGCCGATGCCGATGTCATACTGAATGATTGGCATTGTTTTTGTTGGAATATAACAACTATGATACTATCATGTTTTTCACTAGGTACATCTGGCTATACATTTTGAAGTGAAGTTTGAATGAAACGTTTAGATAACAGAAACTTACTGAAGCTGAGAAACATTCAATAATGAAACCATTTTATTTGCACCATAAATCCAGCTGCTATTTCCGTAAGCAATATAAATATATTATACATCACTAAGTAATTTACGGTATTAAAATAGGATAGGTGATTAGTTATGTACTTTCCTATCTACATAAGGTTTAATTTTAGTTTGAAAAATGTAGATCTATAAAGAGCATAACATTATTGTCGAGAAAATATTAAAATATATTGCATCAGTGTAAAAACATGTTTTATTTCGTACTGGGAGTGCAATAATTATTTATTCTGCCCAGCATTTAGAGTAAAAGATACTGAATTTGTTTCTGTCTAACTCCTGTTTCAATAAATTCTATTTAATCGAAACGTTACTCGGCTGACGGCATTGGGAAGCAGGATAAATAAACAATGTATACGCATCCTACACTTATAAAAATAGCTGTCAATATACATATGTCTACAAATTGCTTATTTACAATGCCATTGCTTGAGTCAACTCACCTCGGAATCAGACTTGTTGTTGTGTGTGTGTGACGTCAACGGTCTGTGTGTGGGTCACTGCACGTACATGAATATTCAGTATACTCGGGCTGCAGAATTAATCATCCACGTGGCAACAAGCTCAAAATGATTCGTGTAAACACAATTATTTATCGGCTTTTTGCGCAGGTAACACCCAAATTATGCATAAACATGCAAGACATAAGTAGCAGAGAAAGTACTTATGGGGAATTAATACATTTTGATACGGTACACCTCGAATGTGTATTAGCTTACAAAGAATCCCTTTAACAAAATTACAAGTTGTAAATAAGTATGTTTAAGGTCGTATATACCTAAAAGCATAATTAGCTAAACCTCATATAGATCAATCTGGTCACATGGTAGTAGTAACTAGGTAGTCTAGCAGTAGATAGCCTTGTAGTTGGCAGGAAGGATCTAGAGCAACCTGATAGCCAGTGTAAATTCTATTGTCAAGCTAGTTTAGATACAGAGAATTGTGGACTAAAAATGTGTCCCTTGGTCTCCCCTCTGTGTAGTTCACATAATCACCCTCCTGCATCCTCTAGAGATGCCTAATTAACAAAATGACCAGGCTTATCTAGGAAACACAGTGGGATAGGACTACTTGGGGGGTACTGACAGTTTGAGGCCTGGCCACCTAAACCATCACTCACCCATCTGGCACCTAACAATAATATTCATTCATATTTAAATACTATCTGACAATTAATGGGAAAAATAGGTAAATATGCACCCAAAATGGTGTCATTGTTAAGACAAAAGGCTATTTGTTATCCCTTTGATGATTTCATTGAAAGGCGTGTATTTTGGATATTAAAATATTAATTAAAAATAAACGGAATGACCAATAATTTGAAAGATTTTTGTGTCATTTTGTTCCTTACAGCAGGCTCTTTCCAACAAGTTGATATTTAGGTTTGTGTGTCCAAATTCATCTTCTTGCCTACCTACTACCTGATGAGTCCTACCACACAGCTGTCTGACGTGCAACTGTCCTATGTTCCTTGTCCTGTAGAGAAGGACAGAACCCGGGAGGCGCGACTGGAACACCGGGAACAGTCCCTGAAGCGAGCCAGCATCGAGTTCGAGACAGAAGTCCAGGCAACAAAACAGCAGTGCCAGGTACTAATTCAGTTATGTGTAGTCCGTGAGTATTTGGCTAACTATTGCCTTAAATGCCCTGTTACAAGATGCTGACATTCCGGCTTGTTCAGTCTCATTATTATCCGGTACTAGTTGTACAAGAAGTCATCTCATTGTTAGTGTTATTGTTGAAATGTTATCAGAAATAGAGCTTGAATCTCTGTGCTGTCTCAAGTATGAGGGTTGGTATGGAGAAATAGTGGACGTATAGTTTGGAGGGTGTGTGTGTGAAGGGTGATCGGAACAGGTATTCATGACGTCACGTAGTCATGGTGTAAGGGAAAACAAGAATGTTGATATTGGTGGCAAAATAAATAGACCTATAATTTCAGAAATGTACAGATTCAGGAAAGGTCGTTATGCCAACCAAGTATGTAAACATAAACGGTTGTGCAGGATTTTCCCTGAGCACTCTGTTCATTTTGATTTTGAGTTGCTCCCACATTTGGGTCTTGGATTCACTTGATATTTTTTACAAAATATTTCATGGAGATATATTTCAGGTATGTCAGATTTTTTTATGGACAAACAGATATGAAATTTAGTTTGGCTCAATATAATGTTTATAATACTAACCGGCCATCTTACTCAGCCAGGAAATGGGTCAAATTTAGCAACAAAAAAGTTGCAGCTGCTATTTTCATGCAATCTTTTAAATCCCATTATCTCAGGAAATAATGCACGTAGAGACAGTTTCTGTTGTAGTTTCTATTGTAACCAACAAGATCACAATTTTTTTATATGACATTTTCTTGAAGATTCTGACTCATTGTGTCAGTGATAGTTTCAGAGACTGCGAGAGGAGGTGCACTGGCTACATTGTGTCAGTGATAGTTTCAGAGACTGCGAGAGGAGGTGCACTGGCTACATTGTGTCAGTGATGGTTTCAAAGACTCTGAGAGGATTCAGAGACTGTGAGAGGAGGTGGAGTGACTACATTGTGTCAGTGATGGTTTCAGAGACTGTGAGAGGAGGTGCACTGGCTACATTGTGTCGGTGATAGTTTCAGAGACTGCGAGAGGAGGTGCACTGGCTACATTGTGTCAGTGATGGTTTCAAAGACTCTGAGAGGATTCAGAGACTGAGAGAAGGTGGAGTGACTACATTGTGTCAGTGATAGTTTCAGAGACTGTGAGAGGAGGTGCACTGGCTACATTGTGTCAGTGACAGTTTCTGAGACTGTGAGAGGAGGTGCACTGGCTACATTGTGTCAGTGACAGTTTCTGAGACTGTGAGAGGAGGTGCACTGGCTACATTGTGTCGGTGATGGTTTCTGAGACTGCGAGAGGAGGTGGACTGACCACATTGTGTCGGTGACGGCTTCAGAGACTGTGAGAGGAGGTGGACTGACTACATTGTGTCGGTGACGGCTTCAGAGACTGTGAGAGGAGGTGGACTGACTACATTGTGTCGGTGATGGTTTCAGAGACTGAGAGGAGGTGGACTGGCTACATTGTGTCGGTGACGGCTTCAGAGACTGTGTGAGGAGGTGGACTGACTACATTGTGTCGGTGACGGCTTCAGAGACTGTGAGAGGAGGTGGACTGGCTACATTGTGTCGGTGACGGCTTCAGAGACTGTGAGAGGAGGTGGACTGACTACATTGTGTCGGTGATGGTTTTAGAGACTGCGAGAGGAGGTGGACTGACTACATTGTGTCGGTGATGGTTTCAGAGACTGAGAGGAGGTGGACTGGCTACATTGTGTCGGTGACGGCTTCAGAGACTGTGAGAGGAGGTGGACTGACTACATTGTGTCGGTGATGGTTTCAGAGACTGAGAGGAGGTGGACTGGCTACATTGTGTCGGTGACGGCTTCAGAGACTGTGTGAGGAGGTGGACTGACTACATTGTGTCGGTGACGGCTTCAGAGACTGTGAGAGGAGGTGGACTGGCTACATTGTGTCGGTGACGGCTTCAGAGACTGTGAGAGGAGGTGGACTGACTACATTGTGTCGGTGACGGCTTCAGAGACTGTGAGAGGAGGTGGACTGACTACATTGTGTCGGTGATGGTTTTAGAGACTGCGAGAGGAGGTGGACTGACTACATTGTGTCGGTGATGGTTTCAGAGACTGAGAGGAGGTGGACTGGCTACATTGTGTCGGTGACGGCTTCAGAGACTGTTAGAGGAGGTGGACTGACTACATTGTGTCGGTGATGGTTTTAGAGACTGCGAGAGGAGGTGGACTGACTACATTGTGTCGGTGATGGTTTTAGAGACTGCGAGAGGAGGTGGACTGACTACATTGTGTCGGTGATGGTTTTAGAGACTGCGAGAGGAGGTGGACTGACTACATTGTGTCGGTGATGGTTTTAGAGACTGTGAGAGGAGCTGCAGTGGCTACATTGTGTCGGTGATGGTTTTAGAGACTGTGAGAGGAGCTGCAGTGGCTACATTGTGTCGGTGATGGTTTTAGAGACTGCGAGAGGAGCTGCAGTGGCTACATTGTGTCGGTGATGGTTTTAGAGACTGCGAGAGGAGCTGCAGTGGCTACATTGTGTCGGTGATGGTTTTAGAGACTGCGAGAGGAGCTGCAGTGGCTACATTGTGGAGTGCTGTGGTGCAGTGGCTTGAGCTTCAGACTCTTGACCGAGAGAATCTTGTTCACTCTACGTTGCTCCAGTTCACTCAGCTGTATGAATGAGTACCTGGCTGTAGACCGAGGTGGATATTTGTGAATAGTCTCCGCACATTAATTGCCATGTGGCTGAATGCTTCCCAGAGAAGTCAAGATGGTTTTTGATTGAACAGGTCTGCGAGGGAGTAAAGTGTAAAGTGCTAAGAGCAGACCTGAGGACAGGATTCTGTGCTCTATAAAAAACGTTACTTTACCTTACTGTGTCAGTGATGGTTTCAGAAACGTAGATTCTGGGAGGAGGTGGAGTGTAGGCAGCAGCTGGACCGTCTGCTGACGAAGGAGGAGGACACGAGGGAGGAACTGGCCGAGTGTCGCGAGAAACTGCGCAAGACGAAGCTCCAATATGAGCAGAAGCTGCTCGTCGTTCAAAAACGTAGGACTGAGGCACAGACTGCTCATGAGGAGGTGGGTTGAATATATGTGGGGGTGTGTCTTGTGTGTGTGCGTGCGTGCGTGCGTGCGTGCGTGCGTGCGTGCGTGCATACATGATTGTGGGTTTGCAATGTTTAAGAGGGTATGTTTATGCCATGTTTCACCATAGACACTGGTAAAGTAGTGGTATGTTCTTATATGGGATCCAGTCCTTAGTATTGCTGAGAGCACTTTACATTCACTTGATACTGCATTCCACTTAACATGTGAAGTTAGTTTAGTTACGATAATAATATAATATTGTGTATATGTTTTCATGATTGTATCGTAGTTTACATAAGAGCTATAACAGCCAGTACACATTACTAAAAAACTGTCATTGTTTGCAGCAAGAACAGTGGAATGTATATCTTACTTATTTTTTGTGGATTCCACGATTTTGTATACACTTACAGATAGAGCAATCTTTGAAGGCTAAGATAGCTGACCTGATGACGAAGAGCCTTGCCCAGCAAAGAGATATCAACAATTTGGAGTGTGATGTGTCAGAGGCCAGACAACAGACAGAGCTCACATTCAGGTAAACACCTCACAGACATAGACACAATACACAGCTGTGATAACTTAAAGCAAGGTTGTGTGTTACATTACCGGGAACCAGTGAGATTTGGTCATTGTTAGCAGGAAGTTTACTGAATGTATTGTTTTGAATGTCGGAGCCTTGTCGGTGCACTGAACATCATCACATTTATAATATAATCTTCTTAATACTAGAATAAATATATTGACGGTGTACTTTAATACTTTTTAATACTTACCAGTAATATTTTTATTAGTATTGTATTGCACAGTATTTAGTTTCAGTGACTGTCTTAGTGTTAGTATTCTAGTTTATTGATAATTAATATAATGTATTGTAAAACACGACAAGTAGTTGTGGATCTGGCGCTATAACAAATGAAATATATTATTATTATCGTAAGGTAAATAAGGCTTAGCTATTGCTTCACACAGAGGTATAATTAGGTCTTTTTCCTTGTAGATTAATTATTGCCTAATTAACCTGTGGTAAAGAAGCAGTTTGTTTTATTACCTTGTTCTGTACAGGAAACGTGATGCTGCAGAGGAACAGGTGAAGCAACTAGTGGGATGTCAGACTAAACTACTTCAAACTGAACTCAGGATGAAGGTAAACAGCATTGTCATATTCCAGTGCCAGACTCTGCTTAAGGCCAGACACGGCAGGTAGATAGGATTATTTTAATTTGTGCAAACCGTTCTGTTTTTTTCAGCCAGACGCTCCATTTTTTATTGAATCCATATATAGTTATCATTCTTGCAAATCCATGTTCTCTATAGATTCTATTGTGAAATGATCACAGCATTTTTTGAAATGTTGTTTTTTATTTATAAATAATTTTTTGGTAAAATATAAAAACAAATCTAGTTTTTTGGCAACAAATATGGCTATATCTTTCAAACTATTCATGATTTTTAAAAAGTGTCTGATCATTGCAAACAGTAGAATATGCTGAATGCAACACTGAACTGAACATTATTTATATAGCGTAATTATTCCAAGAGATATCCCTTTTCCAAATGCAGAAATTTGAAGAAAAATGTTTTTGAGAAAATGACTGTCAAAGATTGCATAATGGATTTCATTACATGATATCGACTTGCTTGATCCATGATTAAAACTCACTTAGAGGTACATAATTGTCATAGAAGTGAACTTTATTGATAGTATGCGTACAAAGGCATAATAATCTGGCAGAAAACCATTTTCAGTATTTTTGGTCAAAAAACACCATTTCACCTGGGATATCTGGTCTTAAGTCTCATTGCTATACCCTCAGTCGATCTGAACTTTATATATTGTCTGATGCAGTCACATGGTCATCTAACAAAATATGTTGCTGTAGTGTTTACTGCACGCATCCAGGGAATTCTTTCACTAACGATCTTGTAAGCTCACAAACCTCATTTTGTTCTGTAAAATCGTTTTGACATATTAACAGTGATCCTGTTCACTGAAAACTGTCGCCACCAGGACACACTGCCGGAACATTTATCGGTTTGTCACAGAAATAATGTCCCCAGTGGTAGGGTGGTAACATTTGAAAAAGCATGTCAAATTTAACAGCGGATTCTGTTTAATAACGGATTTTCCTTACGAGTTCATTTTCTTCGTGAAAAGGTCCTCACATCATTTATTATATTTTTTTTGTCCTGAAGTAGTTGTGCTTATTTGCAGCTAAGAATACACTGGCTGTTGCTAGTCATAATAAAGCACCTGCCTGTGTTGTACAGTTGTACATGTTTGTCTGCAGTGCCACTTATACGAAAGCAGTGCATGGCTTTTCAGGAAAGATTGATTCCCAAGGGTGTCTGCGTAACTTTAACAAGATTGCCATCCAGAAAATTAACTCTAGATGGCAGGTGGACAAAGAAGCCTTTTGGCTTATCGAGAGTCCAATACTTTTTTATCTACGTGTATCCCGCCCTTTTAAGGTATGTGTCAATTTAATTTTTAAACGTATTCACGCTACTATCACCAACACAATCAGGAGATAATCTGTTCCATTAATTTACAGTCGTTTGTGAGAATGAGAACTTTCTTATATCTAATCTACACTGCTCCTTTACTAATGTAACTTCAAGTCCTCTGGTCTTTCTATCTTTCTTTACTGAGAAAAAATATTTCTATCAATATTTTCATAACCAATCAATATTTTAAAGTTAAACACTTCTATCTAATCTCCTCTCAATCTCTTGGTCTCTAGTGTTGTTAAACCACATTCTTTTAGGCATATTTCATAACTAAGATCCCTCAGTTTTGGTATCATTTTAGTTGCTCTCCTCTTCTCTTTCTAGCATATCTATGTCCTTCCTGCGATATGGCCTCCATGCTTGAATACAATATTCAAAATGAGGCCTAACTATTGTTTTGTACAGCAGTATTATTAGCTCTTTTTACTTATACGTTATATTTCGCCTAATTAATCCAAGGATTTGATTTCCCTTTGAAGCGGCAATACTGCACTGCTCTGAAACCTTCATATCAGCACTAACGGTTAACCCTATGTCCTTTTCTTTTACAGTAGTACTTAATACAATACCCCCATTGTATATTCTGCATCTTCGTTCCCATGTCCTGTGTGGAGGCATTTACATTTCCCAAAATTGAACATTTGCCATTTTTCAGACCATTTTATAAACCTGTCAAGATGAACTTGTAAATGCTGTCTATCTCTATCATGTTTAATCTTTCTAAAAAAATTGTATCATCTGCAAATTTCAACACCTTACTTGTTATATCGTCATCCAAATCGTTGATATATATTAAGAATAATATATAGGCCATGGGCTAGATATGCCCCTCGTGCACACCCCCACAACTCTACCAACCCATGTTTTTTGGAAGATGATTTCAAGTGATAACAGTGAAAAAGTTGGGTCTCACTACCCATTTCCAATTGACAGTGACGACAAATATGATATTTCAGGGTACCATCCAAGATAGGTTGGAAATGGGTAGTGAGACCCAACTGTTTTACTGTTACTACTTGAAATCATCTTCAAGGGACCTCAAAGCTTAAAAAAACATGTGTTGATATAGTTGTGGGGGTGCACGAGGGGCATATCTGGCCCATGGCCTAATAGATCCTAGTACTGATCCCTGTAGTACCCCACTCAAAACTGATTTCCAGTTTGAAGCCTCCCCATCAACTACTACCCGTTGTCTTCTGTCAATTAGCCAATTTTTTGTCCAGTTAATTGTTCTACAATTTCCAATAGAACTTTGGGCGGAATCCCATCCACTCCAAGTGATTTATTATCCTTCATAGCCCTTATTTTCTTAGCTACCATTTCTGGGGTTACAATTAACTGTCCTAAATAGTCTGATTTCGCCGCCTTGAACTTAGCCTCTGGTACTGGCAGTGAACTAGTATCTAGAACCTGGTAAACACTAAACTAAAATACTCATTTAGGTTTTCTGCCATTAAGAATCCCTCTGATATTATATTTCCAGTACTATCTTCTAGAGGACCGACCTTATCCTGAACTTTCTTTTTGATCTGAACATGCATAAAAACTCTTACTGGCTTATATTACAAGCTAATTTTTTTTTGTAACTTCTCTTCGAATTTCTAATTTCAGTTGTAACTTGGTTTAGTGCTTCTTTATAAATGTTGTAGTCTTTGTCATTACCAGTACGTCTATATGACTTCCACATCATTTGTCTGTACGTAATTTTTCTAATGGCTTCTTTCGGTAAGTATTTCTTTCTGGACAAGTTCCCTTGTTTTTTCAAGGGGACAAATTTATCGACGATGCACTCAATTTCACTCTTTAAGATATTCCAGCATTCTGTTGCTGTCTTATTCTTCACTGTGTTGTTCCAATCTATCTTTGCTAAATATTTCCTCATTTCCTTATATCTTCCTTTGTGGAAATTTCTCGTGAACTGCTATTTATTATTTCTTTCTGATTTTACTTTGATGGTAAAGTGTATCTGGTTGTGATCACTACTTCCCAAAGGCTCACATAATTTGACATTGTTAACTAATTCATTCTGTGAGGACAAAACTATGTCTAACACATTCTCACCCCTGGTTGGCTCTAGCACATGTTGAGAAAGGAAACTGTTTTGTACTAAAACTAAAAACTTGTGGTCCTCACTCCCCGTACTCTGTAGAGATTTATATTATATATATCATGGTTAAAATCTCCCATAATAATACAGTCCCGTTTGCTAACTTCCCTTATAGCGTTTTGTACTTTCTCGTTCTCTTATATGCTTATGTTTGGACTTAGATAAACTAACCCCACCTTTAACGTTGAGTTTCCAAACAGCTTCTTTGCAATCTGATTCTCTTTCTAATTTTATTTTATCAGCCTGGATAGATTCTTTAACATATAAAATAACTCCACCTCCCCTTCTTCCTATTCTATCTTTCCTAAACGTTACATAGCCTGTTAGTCCCAGTTCGGCATCTGATATATCGGTGGTGGCCCATGATTCGGTTATACCTATTATGTGAGGGTCAATATTTTCTACCATAATATTTAGTTCACTTCTTTTGTTTACTATGCTCCTTGCATTTAAACACATTTATATTCTGACTCAGAACAGTTTTCCAGGCTGTTCTTTGCTGACTTATTTCTGCTATCTTTATCTATGCCTCCAGATTCAAGCTTCTCTGTGAATCCCCCCTGCAAATCTAGTTTAAATAGATGCAGCCTGTCCCACTGTCAACAGATTGCAGCAGGTTCTCTGAGAAAACTTATTTGGTAATACTTTGCACCAGTGTTCAGAATATAAAAAAAAATTCTGATGACTAGAATGCAATTTCATGTTGAACAGAATATATCAACTTTGAAGTACAGATGCAAATCTGAAAACAGGACAAGCAAATTCTCTGCAGCAAATAAATAATTTAAGTTTCTAATACATTTCTTCGTAGTAGATGGTGGTCAGACTGACCAGAGTGGTGCGTGTGTTGTAGGAACTTGAGGCTCAGGTGTCACAACTGTCCAGTGACGAGAGTGTGAGTAAGAATGTCAAATCATGTCTCCTGAAACTGCCCAAACTAGAGAAGGACAACGCACAGTTACTGCAGGAGAACAGATCTCTCAAGTAGGTCACTCTTTTTCAACGTTGTGTCTGTTTGTGATACATAAACAGTACTTGATACTTGGGGGATGTATGCTGTACCACTTTCTTTTCTTTGTGGTGTGTGTTGTGCATCGATACTTATATACCTAATACCTAGTGTATTTCCATTTTGACAAAAGAATAGTTAGGCTAGTCATGCCCTTTAACAACTGTGTTTATATCACTCAGTAATGTATTGTCCTTGTGTCAACATAACCTCAGCTCACTTAGTGGAGAAGTAACAAATCAAAGGAGCATCTGGAATAAATGTTTGCTTTGTAGTTAGATAATGGTGTGTATTTTCCAGAGTTTGTAGATATCATTCAGGTCTCAGGTCCCTTCACCCATAGTTGAATTGGTCCTGTGGCTGCCACGGCTGACTAGGTTTACCCAGCACACATCTCATCCACGAACTCAACAAACACCTGTAATGGCGGCAGTGCGTCAGCTCGTTTGTAAATAATGTCATTTTAATGTCATTTACATATTATGACATCGTTTTCAGTAATTTGGTTGGCATTTTTTCAATGATGGTGATTACATATTCTCACACCGAAAACTTTTAGAATAACATATTTAAGAATATGCAGTATATAAGCGAAAAGCATTTGGGTTCACAAACTTAGGGAATTCTAGTAGATACTATATTACCAGGCACATGCCTGTCAAAGCAACAAATCCTACTTAGACTCTGTAGGCTACTTGTACTGAGCATATGCACTGCACATTGTAAATAAAACAATACTGGCAATGAAAATGCATTTCGACAATGAATGCCTGTACAAGATCTTGGACACTAGTGAAAGAAGATGATTAACAATGAACTGGCACCAGACCATCAAGTGTGACCAACAGCTGGTCAACAGAAGATGGAATTGCATAAAGATACCATCTCCTAACATTTCACTTTCCCAGCCCCGTACATCTGTAGATCCAGGAGCTGCCCAGTGTATGTAAGTAACATTGTCAACGGTAAGTAACTGCTTGTGTTTCAGGGAGATCCAGGAGAACACAGTGCTGCTGCGAGAGAAAGTGATGAGCTTGGAGAAGAAGCTGGAGAGATCAGAGGAGATGAAAGCTGGCTCAGTCAACTGGCGCTTCTTGTATGAGGCAAGTATCCATCCAGTTGAAGTATGTATGAGCAGCACGTTTTTATAGGCTGGCCCAGGGCTTAATTTTGCAATCCCGTAACTTCTGAAATATCCAGACCACAAAAACAAGTTTCCTGAGAGGTAAGTACAGTACATCTTTGTTGGGTGTTGATGTTTACTAGTGGTAGAAGTTTTGTTTAACAGGATTCACAGTGCTTGTTCTATAAGGATAAGTAAATTCATTCTAATGTTCAACAAAAACATAGATTATTTACATTGACATATGATCTAGATTATACAGGAATGGATGATAAATGCAAATACTGAACTGTAAAATATACAGTTACTATCGATAAACAACCAGCCAAAGAATACATAAAATTTGATACATTTAGCGAAATAACAAAAATCCACAAAACATAGTTGTGGTGGGATGTCAGATTCCATTACTTTGGGAAAGTGTACGCTCTGTCTGTGCATTCAGAGGATGGGCACTGTTGCTAGTAAGTACAACCAGACAAGTGTTTCTTTAGTTTACTTTGCCTGCTGTGTTCACAGTGATGTGTGTTTGTAGGAGTTGAAGAAGAAGTGTGATGCCTGGAAGATCACAGACAGCACTGACAGACAGACGTTTCAGTGAGTGATTCGACAGGATAATACTCTTACCATAATGCCTACGTATTCGGACACTTAAAAATAATTAAATTATCAGCTCAGATAGAGTCTGAATACGTACATGCACAAACAGTCTCGATGTCATCCCCATTTTAGTACAGGTCAGTGTATCTTTATTACAGTTACCTCCTTTATATCGATGTCGAATTATATAGGAACACAAATTTAATTATTTTATACAAGTGTCCAAAAACTTAAGGTACACAAAATAATTAATTTTGTCAATTTTTTGGTGTCCGTAAACATAGTTCCAACTACATACATTCATCATGTGTGCCCAGTTTTTATTCGTTGACTAGCTCGGATTACAGCGTCTTGTTTCTAATTTAGTTTGCTTCATTACAGCTACATTAACTAGCTTATGATACCTATGTCTTTTATAATATCTATGCAGTTTTGTTATATTGATAAATTGTCATAATATTTTTGTATTTTATGTACCTTTTTATCCAGATATATTATACAACAAAAGTGGCTATTGTTACATGTTTAATACATCCATCAAGTGTGGTTTTCATTCTTTAACTGTGAGTTTGGTTTCCGAATATTTTGGCACAACAGAAGTTAACCTTGTTATTATTATTAATCTGTGTTAACACAATGCTTCATTTCACCCCTTGACCGGCTCGGTCGTGTGGTTGCCGTGTCCACACTAACCTGTTCTGTTTTCTATGATGCATAATAGACAAGTACAGTGTATACAAATTTAACAATTGTGTACTTCTCAGATCACCCCAACATTTTCAAGATCGCATCGTCGAGCTGCAGAGAAGCAATGTGTTGTTGATGGAGAAACAAGGGCATTTGCAAGCGAGGTGTGTCTAGTCATATCTCTATATATCTAAGCACGTCACAACCTCTTTAATCGTGTATGTCTTTGTCAGACCTCGTGCCTCTTGTTTCCCCGATGCTGAGCCTTTCATCTATGGTGTTAGTTCTATCACTCTGTGTTAGGGTATTGTAGCACAGTTAGTAGAACACCAGACTCCAGGCAAGGGGATGGGATTCAAATTCTCTTGCTGCTGTTTCGAAGGTTGGACAGTGTCGTTCACTCTATGTTGCTCCAGTTCACTCAGAAGTATAAATGAGTATCTGGCTATATACAGTGGTGGGTGTGTATGAATGAGTAGTTTGGTTTGAACATGAGTGAACACTCTTGCAGAGTCTTGTAGAGAAAGAGAAGAGGTGGACAAAGAGAGCACAGACAAGAGAAGAGGTGGACAAAGAGAGCACAGACAAGAGAAGAGGTGGACAAAGAGAGCACAGACAAGAGAAGAGGTGGACAAAGAGAGCACAGACAAGAGAAGAGGTGGACAAAGAGAGCACAGACAAGAGAAGAGGTGGACAAAGAGAGCACAGACAAGAGAAGAGATGGACAAAGAGAGCACAGACAAGAGAAGAGGTGGACAAAGAGAGCACAGACAAAGAGAGCACAGACAAGAGAAAAGGTGGACAAAGAGAGCACAGACAAGAGAAGAGGTGGACAAAGAGAGCACAGACAAGAGAAGAGGTGGACAAAGAGAGCACAGACAAGAGAAGAAGTGGACAAAGAGAGCACAGACAAGAGAAGAGGGTGGTAGAAGAAGAGGAAGACCAGCATTTAGATGGAGAGACATTGTCAAGGAATGTTTTAAAAGACCCTCGATGCACAGCTGAGAATGGGAGATAATTGCCCCTAGCCTACAATGTTCTAATGGGAAAGAAGAACCTACAGTTGCACTTACATTGTTTTTCTACAGTGGCTAGAGCATCGGACTCTCAGTCAAGAGAACTCGAGTCCGAATCCTGTGCTACCGTGTTGAACTTGGGCAAGTTCGTTCACTCTGCTTTGCTTAAGTTCACTCAGTTGTATGAATGAGTACCTGGCTATTGACAGTGGTGGATATTTGTGTACAAATAGTCTTCACGCATTAATTGAATGCTTCCCAGAGAAGTTGAGATGGTGTTCAAGTGAACAGGTCTGCCAGGGACTAAAGTGTAAAGCACCTCGATCAGTCCTAAGGACTGGATATTACGCTATATATTATAAGAACTTACTTTTAGCTTTTATCAAGAAATGGTTTGTTACAGTTTACATTCGACGGAGGAGACCTTGAGGGTGACTGAAGAGAAACTGTCGGCCGCCCAGGAGCAGGTTGTGAAAGAGACGAGTACAAGTAAACTGCAGGCCGACTTCATCAAACGGCTCCAACGCAAGCTCTTGTTTGTCACAAAGGTTGCTGCTCACCTAGTATTGACAATACCATAATGACTGTGTATGCAGACACTATGCTTTCAAACACCCAACATCTCTCAAAAATACACATTTTTCTGCACTATATGTTTTTGGACACCTTTGTCAATTCCATGATTGTGGCATACCAAAAAGTGTGGAGGGGCAACCAATGTTTGTACTCGGAATTGTTATTTTGTTACTTTCTTGTACTGTGTGTCTTCAGACAGCTGATAATGTAATTATTTTTGATGTCCGCGTACATATGGTAGTGCTAATGTAATAATGGTTTGTGGTCATGTCGCATCAATATCCACTGTAACATGGGGATCATGTTACTTACTCCTTTATAAAAGCAGGTGTTTTGACAGCAGCTGCAGCAGAGCCAGTATCGGTTCTTGTAGATCTGTGAGTCGATGGCAGGTTTTCTACATTTTTCTGGGAGGGTTGTTCGTCTTCTCCTGGCATTAACACTAGGTACGAGGAACCAGTGACATTTACTGTCTCTTCCGAAAGACAGGAAATGTGGCATGAATGTCCCTTCAATCGATAGTCTGGTGCTCTTACAGCTAGATCGCTGTATTAGGTTTTTATCTTCTGTATCTGTATTTTGACTGGCAAAATGTCCTATGGACACATCACGTCAGATCTTGTTTCGTTTTATTGTTATTTTACTATGTGTAAGTGATGTTATGGTTTGTAATGTTAATTGTTACATTCTGTTCAGATTGTTGTATTGTTTTGGTAATATCACCATTTTCCCCGGTGTGACCTTGTGAAATGTTAGAAGTGCTAAAAACTTGACATCATGCTGTAATTATTATTTAATGACATATTTTCCCTCCATCCACAATATTCTGTTTATCTCCAATAACGACCTGCCAACTTTTCAGTCCTGCTTGTCATCTGACTCCAGAATTAGTATCAACAAACGTGTCCTTATGTTGACAGGAGAGAGACGGCTTCAAGCAGATCCTTGACTCATATGAAAAAGATGTGACAATGACAGGTCCAAGTCTGTCACAACACAAGCAGGTTGACAAGTCGGCTGAACTGCGACAGATCGCCAGTCTTGAGGCAGAACTGGCCACCTGCACGGAGCAGCTATTGCCTGCTCAAATGCGCTGTCAGTTGGTGAGTGCTGCCATCTGGTGCCAACACGTGTTTCAGAAATACTTTGTTGGCAATGCTCTGATTTATCATATATAATTGTAGTTATAGCCGCAACTAGGGATTATATGATGTCCATGGATAGCTAGAATGTTACTATATAATGCCACACAGCCATTTGTTGCATGGCAACACATCCGGAAATAGATGGTACTTGTAGACAGGATCTACAATAGCCAGCACTGATGTTCCTGGGGTTCTGCAAGTGAAATTTAAAAACCCTAACTTTATGAGCCAACATAATGACCTTGCTAGCATGTCTATACAATTTCTCCCATTCTCGTTCCTATACATGCAAATTTATAATCCCACTGGGCTGTTTGAATATAAATATTAATTACATTTTCAGTTTTTGCGACATACTCTTCTTAATTTTCTTCAGAAATCAGTGTAAGACCAAACTCTCAGGCAATTAATGAGATAATTTTGTGTGCATATTTAAATACATGTCTGACAAAAATAACATGGCCAACTCTCGCACTTGGATTTCAATGTTCAGTTTCAACGTTCTGACTTGCAGCTGGAAAACAAGTTGGCAAAAGCCAACGAAAACCGGGCAGCAAATGTGTCTTACACATCAGAGGCTGATCAGAAGATTATTCTCTCCTTACGGTAGGCGTTTCAAGCATATCATAATATTGGTGCCATAATTTGATGCTATGAAAGGCCAAAAATTTACATTTTTAATTTCTCAGAGAAAAGGACAAATGTCAGTCAGTATGTATGATTCCTTGTAATTGAGTATATTGGCCACAGTGCGACATCACTGATGACTGATTTCTAATAACAAATTTAGGGATTTCTTTCTGCTAATTGAAACTGATCTGTAACTTCATTCAGTCTCGACTGCTTTAGTTCAATAAGATATATATTTTAATTATGATAATTCTATACTGTCTCAAGATTCTATGGCCATTAGATTCACTTTCTCACAGACCTTTGACCTCTTGAACTGACAATGTGGTGTGATTGTTGCATACTATAAATTCCTGTGATTGTTTTGTCATGTGCCAAATCAATTGCTTATCTGTGCCAACATATGGTGGCATCTGAAATAATCCAAACATCGTAATCGAACAATGTTGATGAACTCGACGAATACAGGTTGAATGGGTTCTGACATCACAATGACGTTATTAGTCAGCCGTCTATACTGTATTCTATCAGCAACATACACAGTCATTTAGTATTGTAAGTTGTTGATTGTTATGAATGATGTATGGCAGCATTGTTAAATGTGTCTGTGTGTGTTCCAGAGAGACTGTGGCTAGTCTGGAGAAGAAACTGGAGTCTGTGGAACAAGAAAAGAACAGGTTGGAGTCAATCAATGAGCGTCGACTACTCCAGGTGGGTTGTAATACTAGACAATGTACACACGCTCTAGTGCTGGTTTCATACCCGATACATTGAAGTATCGCAATACTTGTGAAAGTTTGATACCGATATTTTGTGGTATCACGATACTTCAATATATTGGATATCGACCGGCCAGTAGTGTGGGTTCAATACTTTGATATCGTCAATACTTTGTAGATACTGATACTTCGACATAACGAGTCCATTCGATATCATCATTCAATGATATTGTATTTATAAATTGCAAAGCGAAGACATAGCTTTGCAGCATTGCCATACAAAGTTATCATACCCCATGTAAATTGAAAGCAAAGATGAGTGATGAAGTCATGAAGGTTGTAACATTTTGTAAATGTTTGAAAGAAGTGCAACTGTGTATGTAATGTAGAGTTACAATAAAATTGGTTTGATTTAGGGTGACTACGACCCAACGAAGACGAAGGTGATCCACCTGAGCATGAACCCAGCCTCAATGGCCCAGCAACGACAGGCTGCAGAGTTGGCCCGACTCCGGGCGGAGGTGGAGCAGCTGCGACAGAAGCTGCAGGAGAAGCAGCCACATTCCTCGGAGCCAGGGACGGAGCAGAAGATGGAGCCTTCCACCAGCAACGAGATCACAGGTACGTCTTCCCGGTACTCACCTGTCATGGCTAGGGGGGGTGTCACTAGTTTGCCAAGTCAAAAATCAATTGGTATGGGATCAAGCTGACAACCATCACCACCAATACGTGATGGGGGACTTCTAATGTCCACCAG
Organism: Escarpia spicata; assembly: GCA_963995525.1. NCBI lineage: Eukaryota > Metazoa > Annelida > Polychaeta > Sabellida > Siboglinidae > Escarpia > Escarpia spicata. Next base: position 55,113,128 of record OZ023210.1, on the reverse strand, counting down.
GGACAACACTTTATTCATGTGACGCTGACAGTATGATTACCTTAGCGATCCTTCGGATGGTCTGTGTACGCGTCAGCATGTTTGTAATAAAACTTTTTCTGAAATGGTCAATTTGTGTTGATATTTACAGATTGCCATGCTCTCGTGGGACAGAGAAGCTAAGTTTGAGAGGCTTGGTAGCTATGCAAACTTAATGATTGTGAAAAGAAAAACTTTTGATTCAAATTTGTGACAAGTCACAGCAAAATGAGTATTAGGTTGTAACATTTTTAAATAGAGTATTGTAATGAATTCCACAGATTATAAACTTTAAAATGACACATCAACTGTTGAAATATCTTCAGTAGTTTTTTTATTTATTGCTTAACATGAAGTGAACTCTAGAAAGTGATGTTTTGAGAAAAATGAGTAACAATTAGGCTATGTGAAAAAACAGTGTCCCTAGCAACCACACATTTAGTATTTTATTCCTTTGGGATTATGTATCAAGGAAAACTAAGCCAGACATTGATAGATCAGATTATAAGATTACAAAATTGATGGGACATGACCTAAACAGCTATTATAAATAATAAGGTCACAAAATTGATGGGACATGACCCAAACAATTATTATAAGGTAGTGATATCAGTATCCACTAAACTGATCCATTTCTTGTGCATGAAAATGGCGCCAGTGCGGGGCCGCGTCAGAGATCACATGGTCGCAGAAAATACGTCGCTGCTGCATAATTGTACATACATGCCGGGCAACACACCGACGCGGGCAACTTTGGCGTTCTGGGCATACATTTTCAACAGTCAACGCCATATCACGCTGGCATCAGTAGGCGCTTTGCAGCATTAATTAAATCCATATTTATCGCAACCATCATATATCGTTGGTGTTATTGTTCACTTGTAACAGTGACAAGATCTATATATAATTAATGTTTACAATTTTATATTTTGATAGGAGCATGCCAAAATTAAATGTTTAAAGAAAAATGTGTACAACTACAAACGGACTGAAGCTGTGTCTGTTGATTGCATTGTCAGTTGTTAGTGACGCTTTCCATAGCATTGTTATTTAAATCCCAAACCAACTCAATCTTTAAAACGAATTGCATTTTCTTTGTACTTAAAGTTCTAATTAATTATTATTTAATTAACTTTATATTATATTAACAAATTAATTTGTTATGACATTTCTTTTTCATACTACACCACTTCATTCCCAGCAAGTGATTCAGTGTGACTTTCATCTTTCAGTGTTGGAAGATCAAAAAAGGGTAGTCTTAATATAAGTTGTACTTTTTATTGTTTCAAATTAAATTTGTTATGTAGGTCTAATTAATAATAAGTGAAATATTGTTACGTTTTTTTTAATTAAGCATTTAAAATTGGTCAACTATTTAGGAAAATAACTAATTATGAAAATAGGTCAACTAATTAGGTCATGCATAATTGGTAACATATTTTAAGAGGTAGCATATAGTACTATAGTAGCCCTTTTCCTAATTGATTACACCCGATTTATGTAATTAATAATGGTTAATAGGTAAATTAATAAGTTAATAAGGTCATTAAATAACTAATTTCATATGTGCTATAACAATGTAATATATTAATAATCTTCTATCCTCCAATAGTTTAGTAGGCACTTTTCCTACTTAATTACATCCAAATAATGCAAGTAATCACAGTAGTTAGGTCAAACATGCAATGAAGGTCAATTAATTATGTCATTAAAAATTAGTGATTTCATAACGTGCTATAATAATATAATATATATTAATAGTATTCAATCCTCCAATAGTTTAGTAGGCTCTTCCTAATTAATTACATTCAAATAATCACAGTAATTAGGTCAATTATACAATGAAGGTAAATTAATTAGGTCATGGTCAAATCATATCAATATGATTTTTTGGGTCACATAAATTTTTATTTCACATCAATATGTTCAATATATAAAATTTTATGGTCGTTTTCTTATATAATCAAATGCAGCACATCAAGCTTCTGGGGACCAGTTTGGGCACAAGAAATGGACTGAAATTCAATACCAAAAAGTTTTGTTTTTCTGAGAAAAGTGTCATAAACTTCATACAAAATCTATGTTGTGGAACCATTTAATTAAAAAAAAAAAAAATTGAATTTTTTACTTATATACCTATATAAGGTCACAAAATTGATGGGACATGACTTAAACAACTATTATAAGCCTAAGGTCACAAAATTGATGGGACATGACCTAAACAACTAGTTTTGGCTCGTGTGCAGAATATGTCCGTGCAACTTGATACCCAGTTCGCTGTGGCGGGTCACTTTTTTATTCTCTCAACTTGATGAACATTTTCACCAATATGACATGTTGTTTGAAGTTTTCAAGGCCCAGCTGACGTCTGCAGAGCTAAAGAACAAGCGACTGATGGAGGTGTTCAAAAAGGTCAGCCAGAACTTCAGGGAGGCCTGCTATGCGTTGCTAGGATACCGCATTGACCTAGTTAGCGACAAACAATACAAGCTGCAGAGCATGTACGCTGAGTCTCCGGAAAACGTTCTACTCTTCAGGGTAGGTATCTCAGGTTAAACATCATCACAACGACAACCATGTAATATTTAACCGTTTCTAGTTAATACTTATTAATACAATGTTCTTAACACTAGGATAATTGTGTTGAAGATATACTGTCAAATAGTATATAGTGTTAAGAACATTGTATTAATAAATATTAACTAACCTACACCCCCCTTTTGAGCAACAAACCATGGCGCTGGCTGGGGAATTACTGTCTACCCAATTTGTACACTAAAAGTAATTCATTCTAAATAAGGACCTGTGTGTTTTTCCAAAATTCATAGTCAGTTGGTAAATGTGAGGACAATGGTCCAAGGAAATGATGATTATAGAAAGAGTTGGGTGGATCACAATGCTTGGAGGAGATCAATTAACAGTGTTCCAAAATTAGCATATTAATATATAGATAGATGAGGAATAGGGTCGATGTATATTCAGTGCATAAACTCGATTGTGATTTCTCTTATATTCGTATTAAATTTTTTATTTGCAAATAAAAAACACAAGCAAAGAAAACTTTAAAGGAACATGTAATAACATGAAACGTTTAGAAATTAAAATGGAGGAAAATTGAAGTACAGTAGTTATAGTATTTCCCCTCATCGTAATCTTAACTTGTACAAGTATATTAAACATTGGTAACGACATGGAAATACAGTTGAACCTTGCTTTACGCTCACCTCAGTAATGCAGCCACTGCACAAATAAAGTCACCCTAGGGCAGTCCCAAATTATTTCCACGTACAGTAAAGTATAGGAAATTAGTCCCGCTAATACGATCACCTCAACATTCAGGTGCCTTTTGCTCAGTCCCGAGGATGACCTTAATAATGAGGTTCCACTGCATATCTTAAGAGAACAGTCTGACTTGTCTGTGTCTCTTGCAGGAGACGGAGACTGGAACAATGGAGATGCTCGAGAATACTTTCTCCACGAGTCTGTCAGACAAGGCAGCCACATACCTTCAGGATGCCGACAGTATCCCAGCCTTCCTCAGCAGCATCACGCTGGAACTGTTCAGTCGACAGACCATGTGTGTCGCACCCTGAGAATCACACAGTCGGTGAACCGTGGCTGTCGTGGTTCGTGTAATTGTTTAGACTGAAATGGGCGAGGCAGTGAAAGCACTCCACTTAGATATGTCAGCAGTCTGACGTCCTCTTGATCAGCTGTAGCTGACGGTCTGCCATGCGTTAAATTCCACTCAGCCTTTTACTCTCTGACCAGCTGATGTCCAGCACAGTGCTTGGCAGAGTGTACTAGTAGGTGGGTTACGAACGGTTGGCATTTAAAATTTACCATTTGTACTTGCAATATACAGTGTATTGTCATATGTGTGGCCCCCCACAGCAAATCAGGTAGTAAGTCGCACAGGCGAATTCTGCACGAACCAAAAATAGTTGTCTCGGTCATGTCCCATAAATGTTGCGATTCAGGCAGAAATGCATACCTAAAAATTTCCCTTTTATAAGTTTAGTTTATTTTCCTGGATACATAATCCAAAATTAATCAAATGCACATGTTTAGGAACCCACTGATTAAAAACCATGGCCAATATGAGTCAAAATGAACTCTTCTCAAAACATCACTTTTTAAAAGTTTGCTTCCAATTATCAAAAACTACTGAAGATGTTTCAACAAATCAGGTATAATTTTAAATCTTATGATCTGTGCAATCGAAAAAGGTACAAAACCCATTTAACAATAGTTGATTTTTGTAACTTATCACCCACTTCCCTGTGGCAGGTTACATGTTGTCATATATATATATATATTTATTTAACAAACAAGAAAACTGTCACTATAAATCTGGATTGATCCTTTATAACTATTTTTATTTTATTTTACTAGTTTCCAGTACTCTGTAACATTCTGTTAACTGACTAATCTGTATATACATTACAGATCAATTTGGTGGTCTCATGAGGCATCATTCAACTAGTCAGCCTTGTCAGTTTTTGTCCTTCAGTTATTGATTATGGTGTGAGCCACTAGTAGCTTGGTGCGTGAATGCATGCACAGTGCCAGTCACTCGCTTCATTTCCCGTCATGCATACACCGTACATTGTGGCAATGTCGAGATTGTGGGAATAGATAGGAAGATAAATTGATTGATTGATACGTAGATAGATAGATAAATACAGTGTATTTTTGTTAATTGTACATATCATACATGCAGACATGAACAACTAAAACAAACGGTAAAGTGGTATAAAATGTGTGGTTAACAGGCTGTAAGGATGATTCAAATGATAGTAAAATAAAATTAAGTAGAACTGGTCACCTCTGTCAACCCCAAAATCACTTTGTAACAATATAATCATTTCAAGTGTAGTGTGTGGATTTACTTGCAGTATAAGTAAAATGTAACAAACATAGTCGATGTCTTCATTGTTCTCGAGACAGTTCGGCACGAATGCAGAGTCGTATTCCTGGCCAGCATGCTACTGATAATAGCATCTGTCAGTGACGGAAATTGGTACATTAATGATGGATTTAGTGTGTCCACACGCTGTCTCAGACATTTCCACATATTTAATTCTACAATGCATAATCATTTTCTATATGAATGAACGTTTATTCAACAACAACAACAACATAATACATGCACAGTATGGTTTGCTGCTGCTGCTGCTGAAAGGACATAGCTGAAGTCATAGACTTATGTGTTGCTATGCCCTACTCGAACTATGAAAACTGAATAAATACAACAGGAATTATAAATAAATGACAAAATAATATGTTTGAGAGATGGAAAAATACAGATGTATGATCATGATAATTAAGATTATAAATAATCCGTATAGCTTTTTTCTGTAACATAAATAGTTTTCTAAGTCTAGATTGATAAGTATTTCCCCAGATCTCACAGCAATATGACATATGTGGTTCAACAAGTGAATTATATAATGTGTGTAACGCTTGACAATCAAGAACATGCCTAGTTTTATACAAAACTGCTACGTTTTTTGATTCAACCATTTTTATGTGTTCTCTCCATGTTACGTTTTCGTCAATGGTTACTCCAAGGAATTTATTATATGATACCTGCTCAATGTTTTTCCCATTCAAAACTATATTCACACCTGTTCTAGGTTGCTTTTTATTGTATTTTATATGTATTTGCATGATTTTGTACCTTAATACAAAGATATATTTTTCATGAGATGATTTTATGACGTTCCAGTTCTGCATGTCCTTGTCACCACACTGGACCAACTATTAGCAGGCTCAATCATTTTAGATGGTAAAAATAATGAATGGTTATGTTTGATATAGACATGCAGATGTGAATCTAGAAGTTACCGCATCTAGACTCCATGGTCCCAGTTCAAAATCAAGTGGGTGATATACCCAGAACCATCCTCGTGCACCAGTAGACACTACTGATTACACCAGTCTCACGTCTTTCTGGATATTGTGAGCTTATGAACCCCCTCCCAAGCGTAAGATTGGCAACAAAAGAAATCAAATTGCTAACAATAATTGGTTAGTGTGGAGACAAAGTTATCACACAATTCTTTGGAGTCATCTATACAAAACTACTGCCGAATCTTGCACGAGAATCCGATTAAGATGCTACAAATTCAAACGTATCACATATTTACCAGTGCTTATCAATCTTCCGCGGCACACTTAATAGTTAGCTCGATCCTCACGGCACCTAGTCATAGTTTATTATATCACAGTGTATTGTAATTTGTATTGTTACCACCCACTAGTCATCGGGTGGAATGGTAAATTATTGTATTCCCCACGGATAAGAGCATTTTTAACAAACGTATTGCACACAAAATCGTTTAATTCCAAGTGCCGTACAAAGTATAAATTAATACACATTCTAGTTTTATTTTGAAAATAGATCTTTATTAACATTCACTATTTTAAGCTACAGGAAGTTCCTGATTCAGGCTCTTTAAACATGATATCTTCTTGATCTTGATAAGTGTTAATATCGAGAAGCTGACTTCACACAGGTATGCTGTCGAAAATGGCGGCAACACATCAATGGCACGATCACCGATGGTTGGGTACTCATTTTTCACCTGTACCAAAATGTGTCCAGAGAACTTAAGTTTGAGGGTGCGATCGCTCATAGGTCTAACTGTTCCCCTCGAACGTTCAGACGATAATCCCCAGGGGAAGCCTCTGCAGATGATGCGAAAAGATCACGAAGCCAGTCATACTGTTCCGATATCACATTTAGCAGTTTCTGTTCAGGATGTGTGTTATTCGTCCATTTAAACATGTCCAGTGAGTCAAGTCCTAGTTCTTCTCGCCATAGCTGAAGTTTGTAAGGACGTTCTCATCCCGACTTTGCGTTCTTCAATTCAGGTCATTGATATCCTCGGAGAAACTGTAGCTTGATATTAATACAAAACAATAAAATGAGAAAGTCCATAGTGTACATGCCGCAGAATTAGAAACGAAATGACAGCTATTTGGCGAAAAATTATTTAATAAAGTGATAGTTCCCCAAAAACGCCTTTCTGTTAGAAACAGTTTCATTTGCAGGAACATCTGTTCGTTCAAGTGGTTACAAGAGCAGCATTAATTCAAAATTTGTCATCGAAATATACATGAATACTTCAGACGGGAAGCAAGATTACAGTAAATAGATGAGTAGCAAAAACAACAAAATGCACATACACCTAGCTTCGCTGTTAGGCCGACGCTAACATTCTACAATGGGTTAACAACCAGGAAATATATAATATAAACGTTAGTGTTCAAACCACAGTTTCATTGATCATGCACGAACATTTAATGGTAAACAGCAAGCCGGATCAAATGACAGATTATTATAGCCAATGACGCCGCCCATGCAGAGCCAGCTGCATCGCATCTGTCACGGCCTCGCACTTACGCGGCCGGTCATTCTGCTCCGCTGCTTCAAATCTGAGTGATCGAACGAAGCCAACGATGTAAATTAAGGAGTAAAAACTGTGAGAAACAAGAATTTCAACGGTGACATGACAACATTTGGTTTCGTGTGCCGCGAGGACAGGGCAAACTTGAAAGTGTGCTGTGAACTCTAACAGGTAGAGAAGCTATATAAGCACAAGCTGTGCATACTACAGCTATACTGCAAGTGGTGGTCGCGCGACAGAACGCCAGATTGGCGATCGATTAAAACCAAGCATACACATAAAATTTAAAAAGAGGCTAGCCAACGGTTAGGATTAATAAAATGATGGTTTGAAAGCAGATCTGCAAAAATAATGAAATATGCGATTATATGATTAGACTAGTCCTGGAATATGCGTCCCCACACTGGAACCCCTATTGTAAATTAATTAGTAAACAAAACTCAAAAGAGAGCGCTGATTACACAAGAACTACTTGCGCACCCATGTGCGCAAAAACCTTTTTACAAATCGCACCATTGATTCTTGGAATAAGCTTCCAGAAGAAGTGATAGCAACAGCCTCGTTGAGCGTATTTAAGAAGCATTTGAGGTCTCTGGCAACACACGTAAGCAGGTATACAAAGTAAGTATAAGTATAGAAAGGACGATCGTTCGATTCCACTGGACCAACTGGACCGAGGTGCCAACCCTAGCTTGCCAAGTATATACACCTTGCCGAAGCAGGCACAGCTGAGATGGGCTAGCCAAGTGACCAGAATGCCAGACACACCGTGAGCTGGCAAACGGGATCGTGGAGAATAAAAGAAACGCATTACGACACACTGAGGACATCCAAAAATAACTTTAACCTGGATCCTGGATATTTCGAGGTGACTGCGTGTGAACTGCTGGCGTGGCGTAGCGGAACAAGTACGGGTGAAAACAGACGACGTGCTTCGTTGCAGAGACCAGAGGTGACGAAATAAAAATAATTTGACTCCGTGCAATAGACAATGATAAAAATATAGTAATCTTCGCTTCATAAAAAGGAACTTCAGGGGTCAATAGCAGTATATAGATAGGGTATACCATTTACTTATACAATCAAGACACAAACATTGTTGCTTTGTGAAGTAACGTGTTCTTCTCGGTAAGTCGAAAGCAGCTACACATATTATGATGGTTAATGTGGTTGGCGTGATTGACAACAGTAAATCCTGGGCCATGCGCAACAGGCGATATCAGAGGTTTGTTCAAAGAGGGCATGCATGGTAGCCTCCTAAAAAGCAGATCCTCGTGCTAGCAGTAGCTTAATATCGTTTCGAGGCCGGTCGTTCTGCTCTACTGCTTCAAATCTGAGTGATCGAATGAAGCAGGCAATGTAAATTAAGGAATGAAAACTGTGGGAAACAAGAATGACAACGGTGACATGGCAACACTTGGTTTCGTGTGCCGCGAGGACAGAGCAAACTTGAAAGTGTGCTGTGAACTCTAACAGGTAGAGAAGCTATATAAGCACAAGCTGTGCGTACTACAGCAAGTGGTGGTCGCGCGACAGAGCTCCAGATTGGCGATCGATTAAAACCAAGCAAACACACAAAAAATATTACAACATAGGCTAGCCAACGGATCGGATTAACAGAATGATGTTTTGAAAGCAGTTATGCAACAATAATGAAATATACGATTATATGATTAGACCAGTCCTGGAACATGCGACCCCAGTCTATTATCAAAAGGATATCAATTAATTATTAAAAAAGAACTAAAAAGAGAGCGCTGAAACTCAGCAGCCCACCAGCTCTGTTTCATTGGAACAGAGGCGACGCGAGGCAGACCTATGTGACGTATATAAATATCTCATCAAGTGGCCTCAACACACACACATATATATATATATATCAGACAGAAAAGAAAATGTTGACATGTCCAAGCCAGCCTCACCCCTGAACACAGGCATCAACGAGGAGAACAACAACAATTTTAGAGACATAATTTGTGAAACAGTTTTGATAAATAATTATCTGGGTGTGCTGTATATATTGCATGGTAATGAATTCGACAATGTTGCGTAAATGGATGTTAAATGAATGAATGAACGTTTATTCAACAACAACAACAACATAATACATGCACAGTATGGTTTGCTGCTGCTGCTGCTGAAAGGACATAGCTGAAGTCATAGACTTATGTGTTGCTATGCCCTACTCGAACTATGAAAACTGAATAAATACAACAGGAATTATAAATAAATGACAAAATAATATTCACAACTCATATAATTTTATAGACTGTTTACTATAGTGCTTGTGTTACTATTTCATGGGTTTAACAAAACGTCACCTTCAATTAACAATTCACAAATATGTAGAAAGTAATGACAACTTGATTGCTTTTTTAAATTGTGTTAAACTTGGAAGCTGAGTCAATTTATTTGGTAATTTGTTCCACGTTTTTATACCCTTGACGGTGATTGACAGCAGTCGGAGGGTGGTGTTTGTCTGAGTCGTGGTAACGTTGGATATGTGTTTTACATGGTATCACCGATCGCTCATAATATTTATCATGTAGGCATTTGTTAACATAGTTTACGCACTAAAATGTAATAGTATAATGAGAATACCACAATAGTATGCTTTGGAAACGTCGTTTTGACAAAAACAACATATTAAGTTGTTACTTCATTGTGTCTTGGCATTTAACACAATAGTGAGTTTAGTTACTGTGGTTTTGTTGTCGGGTATATACTAAACATGAAGATGTGCTTTTCATAAAACATAATGTACTGACCTTCTCATTAATGCATGTAGATTTATAGCAGCATCTGTTGTCTATGCATTTTATTTCATGCAGTATCTACGCGTTTCGCGCGATGTCAATTATTTTGCAAACAACGTATTCTTGCTTTGTATTATTAATAACGTAAATTTCACGCAGGGGCCACTCAAAATCTAATACAATGTTTTCTACAACATTTTTTAAAAACACTTCCTTAATTGAAAATAAATGAATCATTACTCAAAATTAAACAAACAAAACAAAACAAAAAAGAAAATAATAGCGCACATCAATATTATGTTATTTTATGTAATTACAAATATGCAAGTAGTACTTAAGGCCATTTCAGACATCACCGGGGGGGGGGGGGGGGGGCGGAGCACCCATGGAAAAACTCTAATATGACGTCTATCTCAGGTGTACAGACGTCATATTAGAATTTCTCCATGGGTGCCCCCCCCCCCCCCCCCCCCCCCGGTAATGTCTGAGATGGCCTTAAGTTAACTTACTTATGCATCTACTAAAGGTACACTTACACGTCATTATTTTGACAAATGCGACAGTTTGCTTTATCACAATAATCTTTATATGATTGTATATAATACATTTTGGCAAAAGTCACGAATCCCTGTAGACTGTGAGTGTAGATCTTGCTTTCCAGTAATGTTGCGGTATTGTCTACTGTGCGAGGTATGTTATTTCGGAAGCATGTTTTTGCAAATTCGTGATTTATTCTGGTTATACGTATTTCATTTTGTCTACGTTTATTATGATTGTGAATATTAAAATTATGTTGCAATGTTAGGCGTTGAAGGTACACAGGCAGTTTATTATGTATGAATTTATAGTAAAATTTTAGTTCCTGAATTTGTAAAATGTCTGATACTTTTTAGTAATTTTACCCTACGAAAAACCTCGTGGGGTGACATGACGACGTACACCGCGCGGAGTGTGAACAAGAAGGAGACCGAGTAAAACGCTTTTTTGAATGCCAGGTTCTGTGTGCGCATTGTACTTTGTTAAGCTGAGTATTGCTTTCTTTTGAAGTTTTAAAATTCTTCCACATTGTGTCCCCATACAAGTATTCCATAATTACTATATGGCAGTATTAAGGAGTTATATAACAACTTTCTAACTTTTATTGGCAATAAATATTTTAATTTATTGAATACACCTATTGTTTTAGAGCATTTATTTGAGATATTTTCTACATGATTTTTTCAATTTAGATGTTCGTCAATGGTTAAACCAAGAACATTAAATACATGCACTCTTTCAATTAAAATATTGTCTACGTTTATGTGTTAGTGGCAATAATTGTTTATTTACAGTTTTGAAAAACATACATTTTGATTTGTTAACAGTTAAGGATAATTTAGTAACTTTTAGCCATTCACTTATTTTGGACAACTCTTTATTGATATTATTTTCAGTTTGAGTATTTTCAATATGGTTATTCGATTGTCGAATTGTGCGTGAGAGTGCAATGTCATCAGCGTACATCATAAAGTTAAATAGTTTACTAGCATTTGTAAAGTCGTTTATATATATATTATAAAGAGTAAAGGCCCTAGCATAGAACCTTGGGGAACTCCTGTTGTTATGGGTAACATACTTGATTGGACTACGTCAAATTCGACATACTGATAACGATTTAATAAATAACTTTTGAAGAGATTTAAGGCTACTCACTTATATCATAGCAACTAAGTTTATTTAATAAAATGTTATGATCAATTGTATAAAATGCTATCGATAGATCTAAATATATATTTATTGGTATTTCATTGGTGTACATGGTTGTTATCATTCTATCGATTAGTTCCATTGAAGCTAATTCGGTTGAGTGGTCAGCTCGAAATCCATACTGATTTTCATAGAACAAGTTATGTTCCTTGAAAAAATCATATAATCGATTATTTATAACTTTTTCAAGCACTTTCGAGATAACAGGCAAAAGTGATATTGAGTGTCATCACCATTTTTTAATATTGGAATTACTTTGGCAATTTTTTATTTGTCTTGAAAAATTCGTGTTTAGCGAGTAATAACAGTCATGCGGGTATCGAAATCGCGCAGTAAAGCTACACGTTGTTTCGACAGTTTGTTGGCGGGGTTAAGTACATATTTTGAACGGCGACTATTGTATGTTTAAGCCCATTGAGTTATACATTCCAAAAGAGTAACTAACCTAGGCCCGAAGAAGGTATAGGTCTAATCTGCCGGTAATAAATTAGTTTATATATCCCTATATGCACTTCTCATCGATCGAATGCTGCCGGGCTTTAATCGTAAAATTTTGTAAATGTATTGCGGAAAACAACCCTAACACATGCCGCCTTCGATCTATACGTCCTACGAACCAGCTTATGTTTCCTATGGGTGTTTGTCAGCGACTCTGCGGTTGTTTGATTTATGTCAGTCACATTCACAGAATGTAACACAAACTCAAACATCAACAGGTCGAAAATGTTAACTCAGTCCTAAACTAACATTCAAACCTTTCTAGGTAGTTGGATAATATGACACTTTTGTTGTAAACTAAATGAACTAAATACTGTTTAGTGCATTTAGTTTACAGTCAAGAGTACCATGTAGTGAAATTATTTCTGAAGATGGGAATAGGTGTATGTGCTGTGCGTGCGTGCGTGCGTGCATGCGTGCGTGCGCATGATGAGTTTGTCTGTGAACGTGCGTGCGCGAGTGTATGAGTATAATTAAGTGCCATGTCTCAATTATTGTAATTGCTATAAAAAAATCGCGCCGCGGTTGTTGATGGTTGTATTCCGGGTGCAAGATTAATGTGCTTGCCTCTCCGACCGCTGCTGTCGAATGGCAAGCTATTGCGAGATATGGTTGTTTCCAGGAAATTGTGTTGTCGTCGTCGTCTTGGTGACTCCGCTTGCATGACGTGCGTACACGGGTAAATACACTTAACTTACTCGTGGGACACATAGTGGCTAAGCGGCGTAATCAAGTGGAAACACGCTGACACAGTGCTGTTTCGTTCTAGTCGTGTTTGCGTTTGGTGACTTTCGTGTGATACCTTTCCAGGAAGGATCAAGTCGAGCGTTTGTGAGGACGGCGAGGGAGGATGGAGAAAACTTACTATTTGTTACTCCTTGTCTTCCTGTCAAGTGAGTGGTGGTCGTGCCTGATACTTATAAGAACAAACATAAGGAGTGTAAATGAATGTAACAAATTATCTGCTGATTGTGTTGGTGCTAGTAGCGTGAATATGTTTAAAAATAAAATCGACACATACCTTAAAAGGGCGGGATACACGTAGATCAAAAGTATGGGACTCTCGATAAGCCAAAAGGCTTCCTTGTCCACCTGCCATCTAGAGTTAATTTTCTGGATGGCAATCTTGTTAAATATTGTTAACACGTTGCATTACAGTGCACATGTAATATTGCGATGTTTTGCATGATCTTGTGTGACTCGTGCAGTATGATAATGATTTGAAATCACACACATGCGCGCGCGCGCGCGCACACACACACACACGCACACACGCACACACGCACACACGCACACACGCACACACGCACACACGCACACACGCACAAGCACTCTTATGCACACGAACCCACCAGACACCCACATACGCGCATTCGCTCGAAATTCTCTCTCACACACTCACACGTTCACACCCTCGAACGCGCGCGTGCGCCCACACACGCACACACGCACACACAAGCATTATATCGGGGGAGGGGGACTACTTACGCTGTCCTAATTGCAAACGCTTACACAAGTGACGTGTCTCAGCACTGCAACGTACACAATGGATGTCATTACCTCTTTGAAAACTAGTAGTCCTAGATACAACTTAATTGGCACATTTGGTTTTATTGGGCAAAAAGTTCACCGTTGCCATTACTGGATATATAAAATCGTGTTGAAAGGCTTCGAATATAGGCCTCGTGGCAATCAGAGTACTAAGAGGACCGGATAAAATCGATAATCGATTAGCATCATATATCGATGTCGCTTGTGTGTTGCGATATTTTGCAATGTGTAGTTGGTCACCCGACTAGCTCCACAATGAAATTTGGTGCTGCGAATCCATTCATAACTACATCATGCATGTGTCAATTTGCAAAAACTAGTGTCTATCATTTTAACAATTGTCACATATATTTGAGCATGAATCAGTCGGCGATCTATGTTCTAAATAAATGCCACTACAATCAATTATCGCGTTCACTAACGTTTACCAAAAACCGGGACTTGTTCTACGCTGTTCAAACAATAATTGAAAACCGCCGTGATTTATAAGAACAACACTCGTAAAATTGCCAGTAACACTTTTGATACATTGTTGTATTACTTTGTTTTATTTAGGGAAAATGTGCTTTTTGAATTATTTGCATGATTGGGGAAAATATACTTTTTGAACTATTTGCATGATTAGGGAAAATATGCTTTTTGAGCTATTTTCATGATTGTTTACGAATCTTAACGCACTTCCATTTTGGAGAACAATAGCATAATTTCATATCTCATAAAAAGTCGACAATTCTGATAATAAGTATAAGTGCACTGCCTTTTCACCGTGGTGCCGTATTCGTTTTGAGGTTCATCTGTTTTAGTATCGTTGGGCGCATTCCGCGGAAATGAGAACAGCTTCCGGTCTCGTCGCCTATTGGACGATGGAGCCGGAAATGATACAAAGCCCGTCTCTTCCACCGAGTTCCAGGATCAAATAGCTTCGGTACGTTCTATTCGGAAATTATGTTTAAAATGGTTAGCCTTAGGGCCTATTGTTTCCATTGGTTGCATAAGTTCGCAAACGTATCAAGAAACGTGCATAGCCAGTAGTCTCATGTACCTAACGAAGTAAAACTACTTCGTTACTCTACTTGAGTAGTTTTTTCTAGTAACTAACAGTAAGGAAGTACAATTTGTACTAACTACTTTTTTGTAACGAAGTAGTTTTCGAGAAGGTAAAACTACTTTTCAGTTCGTTACTTTCATTTACTTCGCTATATATTTTCGTTACATTTTCATTACATTTGTTATCTTAACAAAGTCGCCTGGTGGCGTTCCGCCCGTCAACAACATTTCATAAAACGGATATATTTGGCAACCTATGCTAACTCGGTATAAATGTCACTTATTTTGTGTGATTATGTTCAATTAACTTTAGACACGGTAAATGTGGTGCGAGTGTTTGTTTCGCGCCGGCATCAATCGAATCGTGTTTCCTTCTGCCAGTCTTGGCTCCGCGAAACGGCGCATTCGGCAGGTTGGCCTGGCTTCGGCGGTTTGTAAAGTGTAAATAAGAACAGAGTTCCATTTGTTCAGTCACTTTACTAAAGAGAAAGCGTGAAATGACAATAACTAAACAAGTATTGAACAGGTTGAAATGCGAGTGTGTAATGGTTCCGTTTCTAGTAGCGCATGCGCACTGGTATAAGGGACCGGTTATTATGCGGGAGCAAGGGACCGGTTATAATGTTCTCTATCTCCCTCCGAGTCTTTATGCTACTGGATAAAGGCTGATAAATGTTTATTGACTATCCCATGGAGTAGTCCTTGTGCCAGGTATGCACGCTGGTCGCTCAGGTGGATCGTCGTTGACCAATTGCTGGTGCTGGTGGTTCCACGTCAGGCTCCGATGGGGGTGGAGATCTCGGGGTCTCTGGGGCTGGTGGTGGCGTCTGGAGGATCGCGCGCCTCGGTGTGTCTCGTCCTGGGGTTGCAGGCGTGACTGCAGCGGGCGGTGTCTTGCGCTGGGGTGTTCTCGCTGACGTCAGTGTCGGTGGCGGTGTGTGCCCCGTCTGCGTCGCAGGTGTCGCAGGGTCGTTATCGAGGTCAGGTAGTTGCGGTGTCACGACGGGTTTTGGTACGGTGACGCGGGTTGCTAGGTCGTCATAGATCGATCGGGTTGGCGGCCGGTCGTAGTGAACTGGGCTGAACTTGCGCAGGAATTTCCTGTTCCGAAGTGTGACTCTGCCCGATCCGTCAATCTTGATCGCGTATTGGTCGTGCTGACGTACCTCAACGATACTGCCCGTCTTGTCCCATTTGTTGGGGTGAGGTCCTGTCTGGTTCTGTACGCGGACTAAGTCCCCTACCGCGAGTGGTGGAAGGCGTTTAGTGTGCTCCGCCCAGGTTTCAGCTGTGCGGATGTGGCGTTTACGGAGGGCTTCCTCTCTTGCTTTGAGTGTCTCACGCCAAGTCTCATGTGGTCTGTATTTCCCGGGGATAATCGGGATGAAATCGCGTGTCGGGCGGCCGAAGACACACATTGCCGGGGAGATCTTTGTGTCAGGGTCGGGTGTGTTGCGATATTGTAGTATCGCTATCTGCACAGCGTCAGTGTCCAGTTCTCCCTTCGGACCGGTGTTTTCGGTGATGAGTCGTTTCATCGTCTTCACCCCAATCTCTGCACGACAGTTGCTGTGGGGGAAGGCCACCGATGATACGCGGTGGTGTACGCCCCATCTGTGCAGGAAAGACCTGGTCTCGGTAGAGGTGAACTCCGGACCACCGTCCGATGCGAGCTCTTCTGGCGTCCCGTACGTCACGAAGTAAGTGGTTGATGAGGCCGGTGGCGCCACCTGTCGACTGCGATATGATTGGCCAGTTTGAGTATCTGTCCACCGTCACGAGGTAGTGTACGCCCCTGTGTACGAAGAAGTCCGAGCACACTGCCTGGAAGGGGTAAACGACCGGGATCGGTGGGATGGGCGGCGCTCCAGGTTGTGAGGGTGCCATCCGGTGGCAGTGTTCGCAATTTTTCCGAGTGGTGCTGATGTCGGCCGATATGCCTGGCCAGAACACAGAGGATTCTGCACGGGCGGTCATCATCGATACGCCCTGGTGGGCAGCGTGTAGGGTGCTCAGTACCTCACCGCAGAGTGAGGGCGGTATGATAACCCTGTCCTTGTATAGGATCACTCCGTCTGTCGATGTGATGTTTTCGCGGTACTGGTGATAGTCACGAATCGTCTCTGGCATCTCGATCTTCGAGTCGGGGATGCCGTCGGTTGCCATTTCCTCCAGTGTGTGCATATCGACGTCGCTGCTGGTAGCCTCCCTGACACGGTCCCATGTCACTGATCGCAATGATTCGAGGCCCGCGGCGCACCATGTCAGGTTGTCCTCCTCGACGTCGTCGTCGTCGTCGTCGTCATCCGGTTCGACTCGGCGTAGGAGAGATAAGACGTTGGTGTGCATGCTGGATGGTAGGTGGTTCACTATGGCAGCATTGTCGTATGGTAGGTTCATGAGTGATGGTAGCGCGGTGCCGACCGGCCTACCTGACATGGCATCTGCCGCCTTGTTCTTCATGCCTGGGACATGTGTGATGTGGAAGCGATAACGCAGGGTCTTCTCCTTGAGGTTCCTGAGGCGGGGGTTAGTTATGTCGTCAAGGGCTCTGTCCGCAAGGAGTTTCAGCAGCGGCTTATGGTCTACCGCTACGATCAAGTTCTCGCAACCCAGCACGAAGTAGCGCGCCTTGTCCAAGGCGTCCGCGACTGCGAGGGCCTCGCCCTCTATGGGCGCGTATCTGGATTCTGCTGCGTGTGTAAACCTGGGGACCGGTTATAACGTTCTCTAAAGTGCAATTTAAATTCATAAATACACCTTGCTTAAGAATCGGATAAATATTTGTACTGCAGCTTAGTAGGGAAGATCAGTATGCTAACATTGCATCGCAAACATTAGATTTTCGCTGCGATAAGTTTACGCAAAGCTACTGGTGCGCCAAAATAAAATAAAATGTGTGTTGAATTGTGTGCTTTTGTTTGTTTATTGTCGAATAAATGTTTCCAATTCCAATACTAGGACAGTTTTAGCGGAAGTGATTGTAGTGGCGGAAAAGGACGCCGTGTGCTCGGTTTCGTTTATTACAACAGCTGGCTTAGTACTCGACACACTGCGTATTTGGGGATTTTATGCATATTTGGACAGTTCATAGACGTAGTTAAAGTACGCTGCATTTAGCAAAAGTTAACATGGATTAAACCATTTCCTACACAAATTGCTGCTCCACAAATCCCTTGAAATGTTGTGTCTGCTGCAGTGTTTGAAGATAGGCGTGTACGAACATGCATTACCGGAATGTGGTGTTTGAGTTATTGCGCATAAAAGTAGTCCGTTAATAATGGATGTCATCTGCAACAACCGCACAGAGCCTCTCAGCTTCCTCGTGCACTTAGTCCTCACAAAGTCCCGTAGTTTGTATAAACACTGGTTGTTTTTATAAGCTTATGGTTATTATTAGGCATTAGCTGGTATGACAAAACCTCAGATAAAGACACTCTTGCTAGAACAGACTCATGTCACTCTTACGACGCGCCAACGTTAAATACGCTGAGCTTGACACTTCTGTGGGATGGAGAACAGACTTCACAATTCTGTTTTCTCAGAGGATCTGCAGATAAGAAAGAGAACAGTGGACAGACCATATCTTGGTTTCAAATATGCTCTCAAACGAGATCTAGAAGCCTTTAACACTTGAACCAGGGACTGTTGGACACACCTAACTTGGGAGTAGCGCGTCATATTGACCGTGGCATCAGCACAGGAAATATCTGATAAAACAAGGTTACGGCCCCCTACGGCATCAAAACAAGGACCAGTAGTTGACATTGTATCTCGACACAGACGTCAGCCACACCCACGATATAGGCTTACAAAAAGTGCCGCATGTTTCCCTCTGTGATGTCGGTGTTGTAGAAACGCGTTATGGCGTCAGCATGTGTTAAATGACTTCCAAGTGAATGATTAATGAGCCCTTTCATGAGTGGACCAAGCGTAACTACAAGTGTTATTAAACAGCAGTCGACAATGACAGTTACGTCTGTTACGACTGTCCAGAAACAATACATCGTACACTATTTATGAGATGTGGCAGTATTATCCGTCACAGAGCGATTGTGACGAACAAAAGCCAAAGGGTATCAACCTCCTGCGTTTGCAGTGGCTTCGCGCCACGACAGCGCGAAAACCTATCGATTCGCAAAGTGGATTGTTTTTCTCCACCGAATACACCGAGAAACGTTATTGATGAAATTCTGTTTGTGCGCAGAATGTTTGATCGTGATATTATGAAAGCTGCCCATTTGTTCTCGTCGAGTCTATGTTTTTTTCAAATAGGCTTGATTATCGTGTTCTTCTTTTTTATGTTAGGCAGCCACCACCCGTTGAGCAGATCGAGTCTGCTAGGAGATTTTGCTGCTCTTTGGGGGGCTGCTGTGCTTAATAAAATGATAGGTGATGCGTTAGGGATTCAAATATAAATAAATTAATAAATACATTTAAAAATATACATTTATAAACGAATAAGTTAGTTTTTTTAATATGTATAAACACAGTATGTCAAATGTCCTGAGTCATAACAAGAGAAGTGGGAAAAAGTGGGTGATGTGTCAACTACTTGGAGTATCCGGCCAGACCAATCCGGCTGCCGTAGCGGTCACCGGGGTTAAACCCCGACCGGCACAGCTCCAGCTTTCATTTACCCACTTTCGTTAATACATCAGAATTTGAGGAGAGTGCAGACCCTGGTCTCAAAGGAGGCAGGAGCAGGAGCGTTGGTGATTTCATGAGGAAGGCTGTTCCATTCTGGTATGGTTCTTGGGAAGAATGTCTTCTGTCTGTAGGCTGTCCCGTGATGTGGGATGTTATAGGTGAGATCCATTGGTGTATCGCGTGTTTCTTCTTGGGTGATCAGTTGGTGTTGGTCTGTGCTTTGACTCGATGTGTATGAATCCGTGGTGGAATTCATAGAAGGTGTTGAGTCGTGTTCAAGAGTTGGCCATCGCAGTTTTTGTAACATGGTGTCCACACATGCTGTTTTTCGGTAGTCTCGTTTCACCCATCTGGCTGTCCGTCTTTGTACTTTCTCTAGCGCCTTGATGTTGGTTGCAGTGAAAGAGTCCCATACAATACTGGCATACTCCAGCACAGGTCGGACAAATGCTTTGTATGCAGCTTCTTTTAACCTCTTGTTGGTTGTCTTGATGTTTCGCCTGAGGAAGCCCAAGGTCTTATTGGCTTTGTTGCATACGTCTGTGATGTGGGAGTCCCAGCGGAAGCCAGAGGCGAACTTGACTCCAAGGTATTTTGCCTCCGTGTCTGTATATTCGTGGAGGTGGTATTGTGTAGCCAGAACTGTGCGCCTCCGGGTGATGCTCATTGCAGTACACTTCTGGGGATGAAAAGACATCTTCCAGCGTTGCTCCCAGGCTACTAATCTGTCAAGATCTTGTTGCAGGTCGTGTTGATCTTGTGGGCTGGTGACAACTTTGTGGCAGATTGTGTCATCTGTAAAGTGTCAGGGAGTAGAGGACAGTCCTGCTGGGAGATCGTTTATGTAAAGCAGGAACAGGCTAGGTCCTATGACAGAACCTTGTGGTACACCAGATGCAACAGCCGTGAACGCTGATTGTGCTCCATTAACAACTGCCTGCTTTCTGTCGGAGAGGAAATTCTCAATCCATCGGTGGACCCTTCCTGTTATGCCATAGTGCTGTATTTTATGCATGAGGCTGTGGCCCACTTTATCAAAGGCCTTTGAGAAGTCCATGATTAGTACGTCTTCTTGACATCCCTTTTCAAGCGCTTTAGACACATCGTCCACGAATCCTAGCAGGCTTGTACTTTTCCCCTTTCTTGAACACAGTTGTAATGTAGGCAGATTGCCAGTCCCTGGGTACAATGCCAGACTTCAGGGAAGCTCTGTAGATCAGGGTTAGTGATGGAGCAACCTCTGATGCAACTTCCCTGAGGACTCGTGGGCTGATGCCATCAGGTCCACTATATACAACTTTAGTTGTTTTTAACTGCTTCAAGAGTTTATTAATTCCGCTGACAGTGATGTTGATATTTTCACATCGGGGCTGATTCTGGTCAAGCTCAGGCATTGGGCACCTTGTGTCAAATTCCTCTTTAGTAATAAATGTTTCCTTTGTACTAAAGGTTGACTGGAACTGCCGGTTCAGTAACTCAGTTTTCTCTACGTCATCTGTGATCAGCTTGCCTTCTTCTTTCGGTGGGGAAAATCCTTGGTTATCCGACTTCATTTGTTTGATAAAGGCCCAAAACGTCTTGGTGTGTTGGGGTTTGTCTGGAGTTCCATCTGTGATTAAATTGTCCACGTGATCCCAATACTGCCGTCTCATTCTGCCCAGGACTTGTCGCTTGATAATCCTGAATGCAGTGTACAGCTCGTCTCTGCCAATCTTCTTCCGCTTCTTATGGATTCTGTCCCTTCTGTGAATACGTTTCTTCAGCTCGTGGTTCACCCATGGAAGGTCCGTCTTCGTTCGATTATGCCATCCTTCCATGCTGTCCGGATCTCTTCTACGTTGGAGTCCTCTGTATATGCAGAGAGAATGGAAGGCGTAAGCTTAGATGTGGCTGTCTTCATGCTGTCCCAGTCAGCTCGGTTGTAACAGGCAATAGGACATTGCACAAATTTGTGACCAAGTATAAGAGTAAGTCACGTGACGTGTGAGTGGAGAGAAAATGTTTTACGACAGAAATTGTTTATGTCTGTGGGAAGCAAACATTTTATAATTTATGTATATATGTAAACATATATATATAAATATATATATATATATATATAAAGATACATAACGCCCGGATAAATGAAAGCGCGACAGTCGTAGTTGGTGCTAAATCCATTCCCATAGATACGCGCACGCGCAGAAACGTCACCCGGATATTATTTAACGCCTTTATAAATACAGATCAGTGGCCCGGATAAATGTAAGCGCGACAGTTCCGTGACAAGTAATACCACTAGCGCCCCTAGCGGGGAGCGTGGGGCAGCGAGTAAACAAAAGCACGGGGAGCGGGGGACAGCGAGTAAACAAAAGCACGGGGCCCGTTGACTGGACCCAATATTCCGTCAGAAAAAGGACTAATATTAGCATATTACCCAATGTGAGTATTCATATATCCAACCTGTCTTTTCACAACATTGAATAAAATAATGTGCTTATTATTAATCATTTACGGTTTTAAATAACATGTAAAATTCTACTTGAAGTGGTCGGAGTATTTTATTATGAACTATATAAGGAGAGCATCACCTAGTTGTTATTCCACAGACCTGTTTAATCCATATAACATGTTATACGTTTCATGCAATACGTTGTTCAAGTGTACCAATTTGTTTTCACAGCATCATGAAGTTACTGTCTTCACACTGCATGCCAATTATATCCATTTACACATTAATAAATAGTCAATGTTTAATACTTATATAATACTACTTATATATTGGAAATGTTTTAGTATAATTACTATTTTATATATTTAGTCAATGGGCATAATTGCATACTAACTGAACTTCATAAATCGGACTCCTATCTGTATGTGATATCACGGAATTGATCTTATATGCATGTACAGTGTATAAACAAAAACTACATGTATAGCTGTAAACTACATCCACCATGATATACTATTAGAAGCCAATCCAAGAAGATATATATATATATATATATATATATTATATATATATAATTCAATTTCACTATTCAGTTAAATAATTCACTGGTAGAGTACATGCAATAGGAATAACACAAAAATAATAAATGGTTCACGTTGTTTATTTTACACATTCGCCAGGCAGGCCAACGTTCTGAGATAAAACAAAGAGACTCCATCATCCATGGTACAAAACCAACTGTTTGATAATTTTCAGTAGATTTTTTTACTGTGACTTGTTAAGCATGCCTGAATTTCAGAGTCTTCCTATTCTGTCTGTCACCACCCTGTTTGAAACGACGGTTGTTTTAGCGTTCATAAATTGGCTGTTCTGAAAATGGTCGCAGTATAACTGCATAATAGCCATAAGGCATAAGCATAACACACAGTTTTTGTGCAGGTATCCTGGTATGTTGCATCTTTCCCATTCTGATAATCCCTCCTGCAGTTTACCAGCCACTTCTCAGCCCTAAAACATGCACAAATATGGAACGAAATGAGTCATAAACCTCATCAACTTGCACATAGATATAATGCGGAAGAATTTGATTAGGTTCTTGAATAAAAAAAACGGCATAAAACATTAGGACGCACGATTTGTGCTCCCACCAGAATAATTGAAACGGTTTTGCATCAATGTGTACTGTATAACTTAGTTGATTTGTTATGCGAGTGTAATGACCTATATCTAAATCATTATGTCTTGACAAATCGCGATATGACCAGCATTGTTGGATACAACTAAACGAGTGTGAAGTGAAAGACACCAACTAAAACTATACACTGATACAGACGTCATTACATGATTACATTTAGTATGATTTACAGTATTGCCCACAATACCAATCTACAATAATATCGTATTTACGTTCCCGTGAATGATTCTTTGTCAAAGCTACCATTAAATTACCTGTCTGCTTCTTTTGTGAATCCAAAAAACTCTTGTCAGGACAGTTTCGCCTGTTGTTGGTACACTTTATGGCTGCACAAAACTGCCCGGTAGACACCCACTGTCTCTGCGACATGTTTGTATTTGGCCCTTTACCACGCTCAACGGTAGAGGCGCCACTTGTATGTGCTGAACGTGGGGACCTCTGGGAGTTAGGCCTCTTGATGAGTCTATTTGGTTATACGTTGTAGACACAGGCAGCGGGATCAATGTGGACCATTCAAATACGAACGTTATATGTTGCAAACCAGCCTCTACAAACTCTGCCCGTCACACGGCGTGCCATAATTCAATAAACCAAAGCCGAATGCAACACGTTCCAAACAAGGGGTATCGTCTGAAGGCCCTACTATGTATTGTCTGCCACTAGCCCCATATTTAATACATTTAGTATGCGTCTCCGTACACGTTGACTAGAACACAGACCAGACTGAGTGTAGTTCATTCACTCTACGTTGGTCCAGTTTATTCAGCGTACGAATGACTACTTGGCTATATATACTGACGGATACTTGTGTACGAATAGTCTTCGCGCATTAATTGCAGCATAGGTGAATGCTTTCCAGAGAAATTGAGATAGTGTTCTCGATTGAACAGGTCTGCCAGGGAGTAAAGTGAAAGTGTAAAACGCCTTGAGCAGTCCTGAGGACTAAAAACTGCGCTATCTAAGAATTTATCTTTATATTTTATATTTACATACGCACATGCACACAAACGCGCGCACACACCGGTATACATACGTACGGTACACACACGCACACGCCCATGCACACACACACACACACACACACACACACACACACACACACACACACACACACACACACACACACACACACACACACACACACACACACACACACACACACACACACACACACACACACATGCACTCATATATATATATATCACGTAAGCACATACACGCGCGCGCGCGAGCACGCACACAAACAAACAAACAAAACACTGTGACGTATTCATTTCAATTCAAACAGACGAACACAGTGGAGAGGCATAGCTACATATATATATATATATATATATATTTATCTTACACGAACGAAACTTTCCAATAACCGTCTATTGCATATGCCGTAAAATAAGATTTGCTTAACTGAGATTCCGAATGTTATACATAAGTCTTAATGAGATTATCAAATAACTATCTCCTCAATTGTCCGTTCACAGGCAACACAGTCTACAATAACATCACTTTTCTGTTTACTAGTGTATTACGTATGATCTGTTAAATGAATACAATGCCACCATATTTATAACATATAATATACTTTCAGACGAAATTAACGCAAACGTCGGACCGCAGTGATTACACTTCCGAGGTAATATTGTATTTCTCGCTCTCAACTTTACTGTACTTGCTGCATTTTATTATACATTCACAACTAATGATGCTGAAGACACAGTTTCCGAAGTAAGCCTAAGTATACATAAGTACATGAATTACTTCAACAAACAGTGCGCACGGATAACCACTACAGTATCTATCATCCGGGAAAGATACCTCGTTATGCGATTTTCTGTGAACGTCTCCATGGTTTGTTCAGAATCTAGACAAACAAGTCCTTATTTTGATTAGTTTGCCTGAGGGATAACACGCACGCACACATGCACGCACACGCACACACACACACACACACACACACACGCACGCACGCACGCACGCACACACACACACACACACACACGCACGCACGCACACACACACACACACACACTATGATGTATTAGACACTTTATAGTTTTGTTACATGAATGAGACGTTCCGTTATATATGTACATGTATATTGCATCTGTCGTAACATAAGATTTGCTTATTTGAGATTCCATATGTTATAAATAATCTTTGATAAGGCTATCAAATGATCTCATCATTGTCATAAGCAACATAATCTATATTAACTACACTTTTCTGAGTATTGATGTATTATGTGTGTGTCAAGATCATTATAGCTGTTAATTTGTAATAATACAATGCCACCAGATTTATTCCATATGATGTACTTGCAGACGATGATAACGCAAACGTCGGGCGGCACTGGTTCCAATTCCGAGGTACAGTAATATTGAAAGTATCGCTCTATGTCAGGTGTACTGTATTTTGCTGCATTTTGTAATGTGTTCACAATTACCAACGGTGCTAATGGCAGAGTTTCTAGAGTAAGCCTAAATATATAAATTGCTTCACCAAATAGTGCGCACATATAACCACAAAAATATATATAAACCGGAAAGGATAATTTGTCATGTGGTTCTAGTTGATCGTGTTCATGGTTAGGTCAGAAATCAAACAACCAGGTCTCTGATTTGATAGTTTGCCTGAGGGCGCTACACAAATGTACTCGTGGACGCGTGCGCCTGCGCTATCACGCTATAAGCTCCAGACGGCATGCGGACAAGGAATCCTTTGGCTTATCGAGAGTCCAACAATTTTCCACCTACATATAACCCGCCCTCGCCAGATACCTGTCAATTTTATTTTTGAACATATTCTCACTGCTAGCAATAACACAATCATCAGATAATTTGTTCCAGTCATTTATTGTCCTCTGAGAGAATGAATACTTTCTCATATCCAACCTACATTGTTCCTTGACTAATGCTGCATTGTGCCCTCTAGTTGTACTGGTTTCTTTCAGTTTGAAGAAAATATTTTGATCAATATCCTCATAAGTTATTCAATATCTTAAAAACTTATATTTGGTCTCCCCCTAGTCTCCTAGTCTCTAGTGTTGTCAACCTACATTCTAATAGGCGTCTTTCATAACCGAGATCTTTCAGTTCAGGAATCAGCTTAGTTGTTCTTCGTTGCACTCTTTCTAGCTTATCTATGTCCTTACAATATGGCCTCCATGCTTGTATACAATATTCCAAATGTGGCCTAATTATTGCTTTGTACAGTGGTACAATTAGCTGTTTCTCCTTATATGTGATATTTCCCCTAATTAGCCGTAGGACTATTTGGTTACCCATTTGAAGCAGTAATTCTACATTGTTCCGACACTGTCATGTCAACACTAACTGTTACTCCTAAGTCCTATTCTTTTACAGTTTTACCTAATATAGTATCCCCCATTATTCTTTTTCACATTTCCATGTCTTATGTGGATTCATTTAAACTTCCCAAAATGTTATAACATTTGCCATTTTTCAGACGATTCGACCAATTTGCCTAGATCATCATGCAAAGTGTGTTTATCTGCATCTGTTTTAACTGTTCTGAACACTTTTGCATCTGCGAATTTCAGTACTTTGCTTGACACATCATCATCCAAACAATTTATACATTGTAAAACAAGCTTTGATAAGATCATAAAATGATTTCATCATGATCAAAAGTAAGACACTCTACAATAACACGACGTTTCTGTGTAATAGTGAATTGTTTCGAGATCATTAACTGTTAATTTGTTAAAGGAACACAACAGCACCAGATTCCATTAACATAATTATATAATATACTTTCAGACGACGATAACGCAAGCGTCGGACAGCTCTGGTTACACTTCCGAGGTAGTATTTCATTCCTTATTTTCTGTGAACTGGAGTGTACTTTTGCTGCATTTCATAATACATTCACAATCAACGGTGCGAATGGCAGAGTTTCTGCAGACTAATCACATAAATTACTTCACCAAACAGTCCGCACGTACAAACACTAAAACGAAGTACATATCATCTGGAAGGGGTAATTTGTTATGCGCCTCTAGGTGATCGTCTTGAACATAGTAAGTTCAGAAACGAAGCAACCAAGTCCTTATTTTGATATTTTGCCTGAGGGAGCTACACAGACACACGCACGCACTCGAGGACGCATGCGCGTCACACACACGTGCGCCTCCCCCACACACAGGACGTTTAACGAAGATTACCTAACTTCGAACAGTTGTTATGACGTACACGTGCATGAGCAGTTTTAGTGTTTCCAAGATTGTTCGGAGATCCCAACTAATCGGCAGACCTCGGAACGGCGAACGATACAACTATGCTGCAAACCCAGACGTTCAACAACAAAAACATCAAGGCATTAGGACCTCTTTTACTTCCGATGGGTTGTAAATATTAAAACGTTAACATACACACGCACAACGCACACAAGCACACACGCACTCTCGCTCTCTTCCCGTCCGCCCACTTCGGCACATAGCTAGTAGTGAAGATACCGTAATGACGTCATCACTGACTGTGTTATCGCCTTGACGCTTAGACCGGTCTAAGTTGCGCAACTTCCACAGCGATATCTTGCCAGCATACGCCTGCGCCAATAAGCTCCGTCCGGGATACGTTCACTGATCTCTCTCCCTCCTTCCTTCGTGCTCTCTCCTTCCTTTCTTCGCCCTCTCTCGCCCTCTCTCTCTCGCTCTCTCTCTCTCTCTCTCTCTCGGTCTCTCTCGCACTCTCGCTCTCTCGCTCTCTCGCTCTCTCCCTCATCTCTCCCTCTCTCCCTCTCTCCCTCTCTCCCTCTCTCCCTCTCTCCCTCTCTCCCTCTCTCCCTTTCTCTCTCTCTCCCTCTCTCTCCCTCTCTCCCTCGCTTCCTCTCTCCGTCTCTCCGTCTCTCCGTCTCTCCGTCTCTCCGTCTCTCCATCTCTCCATCTATCCTTCTCTCCCTCTTTCCCTCTATCTCTCTCTGTCTCAACCATGCACACACACACACGCACACGCACACGCACACGCACACGCACACGCACACACACACAGACACGCACACACACACATTCGTGCGTGCGTGCGTGCGTGCGTGCGTGCGTGCGTGTGTGTGTGTGTGTGCAGAGGACGGTTTGACAAAACAGTTGTACCGGACCTTTGACAAAGATTACGTAACTTCAAATCAAATCAATCAAATCAAATGTACTGTAACTCATTACAATACAACTCAAATTAAGACAACGCATATATAATAACATAACAGTTTTTCGCAAAGCTATCCTACGTAAACCGTTCTGTGAGCTCGAAACCTTAACACACCGTGAATTTGGAAACAGATGGATTACGGATCTGTCTCCTACGTGAACTCTTGAACGTTTGATGCCTGATTTATAAAGCGTCTAGAAGGAATATCACAACAAACACGCATACATGCGTTCATGCGCGACACCACAACTAATATATACTAATGACGAAGATATTCTATGGTAACGATAAAACATTAATGTATTATTTATTAAGAGAAAACTATTGTTTTTGCATTATAACCATAACACGATGTGTTAATAATGATATGTACGTTTACAGTTGCAGATTACAACAACACGAATAACGGACAAGACTGGCGGATATTCTGAGGTAAGGTTATATATATATATATATATGATTTATCGGGAAAAGAACTAATAATCGTGTATCATAGCAAGAGCGATGTGTATATTATAATTATTAATACAAATTATAAAATGTGATATATTTTTACATTGCAGGATACGACCACAAAACCGGCGGATACAAATGATCCAGTTTCTAAGGTAACGTTTAATATATTAGTTGTTAGAAGAAAGAAACTATTATTTGTGTATTATGTAACAGTAATTGGTCTTTGTGATTTATTTGCTAAGATATGGGCGAATCGGTTTTAAAGACCACCATTTTTTAATTGGCGGATGTTAATGGCGGAGAAAGTAAAACATAAGATATCTGTATATGTTCGCCCTATATCCAAATATTTGTGTTTATCTATTTCCTAAGTGTATACCAAAGTTCATGCTTGTATCGCTTAGTGCACAATTCAGCCATATTTTCCGGGTTAATAGGACAACTTGTTAATAATAATAACTCGTGTGTTTGTGCATGCAGGACACGACCACACATTCACCGTATACGACAGGTATCATGTATAATGTAAGTATCAATACACACACACACACACACACACACACACACACACACACACACACACACACACACACACACACACACACACACACACACACACACACACACACACACACACACACACACGCATTTGTTGATTGAAACAGTTATTTGTATTTTACATATAGACTGATGTGTACATAATAATATGTATATTTATACACACAGAATACGACCACTAGCAGATTGGAATGGCGGGGTTTCTACGATAAGGTTTAACATTTTTATTTATTAGAAACACATGTTTGTGTGTTATAACCATATGTTAGTAATAATGATGATACGTACGTTTGCACATTTAGGATACGACCACCAAACGAGCCAATGTGCGTACCGATCTACCGTTTATAACAAACAACTAAAGATTGTGGTTTAGTCATCGACTCATGGGTAAACAATAATACTGATTATATATGGTTACACGTACAGAGACAAGTGAACCTAGCCGCCTTAGAGGAGATGTATTTACAATTATTCTAGATAGTCGAGCTAGAGCATGACAGCATATCAGGTTCACCTTTAATTATTTAAAGGCATGCCCTTGATTATTTAAATACGCGTATGCAGAGTTCAAGGCGTGGTTGTAACATTAAGATAATATAAAGTTGAAGGCATGCCTTTAATTAATTAAGTATACGTATTTAATTGTAGCCAATCAGAACCAGCGAAATGCTTATGTCGCTGGTTCTGATTGGTTACAATTACATACGCTTACTTAATTAATTAAAGGCATTATCTTAATGTTACAACCACGCATTTAATTTTACATACGAGTATTTAAATAATTAAAGGCATGCGTTTAAGCGATTAAAGATGAGCCTGATATGCTGTCAAACATGCATGCATGTGTCCGTGCCATGCTGTAATAATAATAAACAAACTTAACCCAGTCTCATAGTATGGAAATTTAACTGCCAAAAACAAAGCTAAGCTGGCTCAGGTGGTCAACCGGGCGGGCAAAATCGTTGGCATGAATCAACTGCAACGATGTGATATCTATTTGCAGGTTTTGAGAAGGAAAGCTGTCCTGATTCACCATGATACCAGTCACCCACTCAGTTCTTCTTTTGAAACTCTGCCGTCTGTGCGACCGCTCAGAATGCCTATTGCACCAAAAACTGTTACAAGAAATCTGTTTTTCCTTCAGCCATAAACCTACTGAATTCTAAGCTTGAACCTTCGGTTGCATGTCAATGCCTAATGTGCAACTGTGTGTATGTGCGTACACGCAGGAGGAGACTGAAACGTAATGTACTGTACTTCCAAAAATACCTAATGTGTGTATAATGTTTATATGTGTATATATGTCTTAACACAGGGTGAGTCCAAAGGAAAATGCCCATATTATGCCAACCATTTTATGGACAATGAAGGTTTTTCAATTCAATTCAACCCTTACAGGTTACGTCCACACAGCCTGCTGATATGAATGACAGATATTTGTGCTAGTAATAATAATAATATGTAACATTATTCTTACAGGATACGACCACAACACCAATGAATATTACTGATGGAGTTTCAAAGGTAGGAAAATAAATTATGTTATTTATTACAAAACATGGCTTATGTAAACATTGGGACATGTGTAAATTATAATAGTGATACGTATGATAACACATTCAGGCTATGACCTGACAGCCAGTGGGTCAAAATGGTCGAGTTTCTAACGTATATATGCTAACTACATTATTTGTTAGAAAAAAATCTATCGCTTGTGTATTATAGCCATAAAGCGACGTGTGACTAATATGTTATGAATGTGAGTTTTTGTCTGCGGTAAAGATAACCCGCTGGGCTAAATGTAAATGTGCATATTGTTAACACTTTCCAGGATACGTCCACAACACCAACGGATACGTCCACAACACCAACGGATACGTCCATAAAACCAGCGGGAACATCCACAAAACCAACAGATACGTCCACAAAACCAACCGATACGTCCACAAAACCTACAGAAACGTCCACAAAACCAAAGGATTCACCCACAAAACCATGGGATACGGCTACCAAACCAACGGATACCTCCACAAACCCAGCGGATATATCCACAAAACCAACGGATATATCCACAAAACCAGCGGATACATCCACAAAACCAACGGATACCTCCACAAACCCAGCGGATATGTCCACAAAACCAACGGATATGTCCACAAAACCAGCGGATACATCCACAAAACCAACGGATACCTCCACAACACCAGCGGATATGTCCACAAAACCAGCGGATACGTCCACAGACCCAACTGATACCTCCACAAAAGCAGCGGATGTGTCCACAAAACCAACGGATACGTCCACAAAACCAGCGGATACATCCACAAAACCAACGGATACCTCCACAACACCAGCGGATATGTCCACAAAACCAGCGGATACGTCCACAAACCCAACTGATACGTCCAAAAAACCAACGGATTTGTCCACAAAACCATGGGATACTTCCACCAAACCAACTGATACGTCCACAAAACCATGGGATACGTCTACCAAACCAAGGGATACCTTCACAAAACCAGCGGATATGTCCACAAACCCAACGGATTCGTCCACAACACCAGCGGATATGTCCACAAACCCAACTGATACCTCCACAAAACCAGCGGATGTGTCCACAAAACCAACGGATACGTCAACAAATCCAACATATACGTCCACAAAACCAACCGATACGTCCATAACACCGTCGGGTACGTCCATAAAACCAGCGGAAACGTCCACAAAACCAACAGATACGTCCACAAAACCAACGGATTCATCCACAAAACCATGGGATTCGTCCACCAAGCCAACGGATACCTTTACAAAACCAGCGGATATGTCCACAAAAACAGCGGATTCGTTCACAAAACCTGCGGATGAAAATGGAGGAATTTCTAAGGTTAGGCTAAATGTTATATTATTCAGTAGAAAAACAATCGTGTCTTCACAAATGTGTTTGTAATATAAGTATCATTGAAAGATATGTAAATAATAGTTTTAATAATAGTACTAATGATATGTATTTTTTTCCATTTTAAGAATTCGCCAACAGAACCATCGAATATGAATGACGGAGTTTCTACGTTAAGGCTAAATGTATTAATTGATACAAATAATCTATCGTTTGTGTAGTACAACTATTGACAAACATACTCATCCTCCGGCTGGAAGGTTTAGAAAGTTTTGATCAATCGTAAACCATGCATAACGTAAAAGACAAGCAGCAGGGGCGGATCCAGAGACGGTAGTCTAGGGGGCCCAAAACCTTTAATTGCACAACCTCTCTTGAGGCTAGCCAAAACACTTTCATTGGCGGCCGAACCAAATGAATATTGGGTGTGCCAAGCCGACTCCGCTCTCGGATCATGACATCGAAAGACGGTTGGGGTGTTGTTGAACATTTTTCGCGACGACGTTCACAATTTTGGAAACTTCCAACTGCACCCGATTTGAGGTTCTTCACAGCGGCCGAACCAACGAATACTGGGTGTGCTAAGCTGACTCCACTTTCGGGTCATAACATCGGTAGACGGGGGAGGGTGTTGTTGTTGAACGATTTTCGCGGCGACGTTCACAATTTTGGAAGCTCACCAAAAACCTCCAATTCCACCCCCCCTGAGACCCATCTAATCGAGGGCACATTTCAAAAGTCTACGGGGCACGTAACGGAGGCACATTCCAAATGTGTAGCGGGGGCACGCCACGTTAGCGCAGCTAGGCATAGCGCAATAAAATTCGAAAGGTCTGTGGGGGCACGTGCCCACCAGCCCCTCTTATTCGCCTATGAGTAACGATACACATTCATATTAATTGCTGTCCTTTATAGTATAGAACAATCGGTGTGTGGACGCTACTTGAGGGTCAGCTGCCAAACAACTAACTCGTGATGACAACAGTCGTAACTGGTATCCAGCAGCTAAAACTCTCGTAATGTCCACACACCTCTATTATTTGCGATGTGTAAATACTAGTATTAATAATAAAACCAACGGCCGCAAATAGCGAAGAAATGTAAGGACAAAAATAGAAGTTATTTATGGTTAGTAATGTGTGTGTGTGTGTGTGTGTGTGTGCGCGCGCGCGCGAGAACGTGCGTACATGCATGCATGCCCATATGCATGTATTCACATGGGAATATTTTCTTCCTAGACTTATCATACTTTGCATCTTGGGCGTCTACCTTCCAGGGATTCATCTACGATCCCTCGAAGAAGAGCAACACTGTTATGTTTTCTTAAAATTCTCCGTTTATTAAGGGTTCTCATCGGTTGTAGGGTTCGTACCCGACATTAGACGGTACCAACACCGACGACGATGTCAACGACGGTACGTACTCACGCATGCCACCAATGCCATCATCTTTGGCCACCACGCCTGAGGAGCTCCTTCCACTTGACGTAGCCACACAGAACGTGATCACGAAGAAACAGGCCGTAGGCAGTGACACTGATGACCATGTCAACGATGCTACGAACTCACACCTGACCCCGTCATCGTCTGCTTTGTCTATCACCACTGAGGAGTTCCTCTCACTGGACGCAACCACACAGAACGTGACCAGGGAGAATCAGACAGTGGCCAATGGCACCGACACCCCGCCAAAAACAGACGATAACAACGGCGGTACGAACTCATACCTCCTACCAAAATCATCACAGCTAATCTTAATCTAGCTGTCTCTGCCAATACCCGTTTTGATCCGCAAGCAACCAGCGCCGGATCTAACACTGTGGAGGCACCTCGGTCTTGATAGTTCTCACCCCTCCCTACCTTCTACAATAGGGACTTCACTGCAAAATACGACTATTGTCCATTTAGAACATCAACTTGCATCATAAAGCACACAAATTACATCTAAAACGTTTTGACCCCCAAACAAAGAAAAAAGTAAAGGTAAGGTCGTATATAGCGCATTATCCTGTCCTCAGGACTGCCCAAAGCTCTTTACACTTTACAATCGAACACTTTCTCCACTTCTGTGAAGAATGCACATTATAAACCCTTATAATGACCATTTACACATTGTTTCAGTTGAAAAGTCACGAGCCAGTGTCATCCGTATAGCGACGATATTACTGATGTCAAGTTTCCTGCACATGTAAGAACAACCGACGGATACAACAACGGACTCCAGACGAACACACGTGATTTTACTTTAGATAAGCTTTTTCGCACAAAGTGTTAACGTATTAGTATAACACGACATGTTGAATTCGGCACAGCATTGAACATCCGTTCGCACTAGTGGCGCCTATCTACTGTTGGGTGGGTGCTGACTGAATACACCGAGGAAAGATTTGTCTTCTGTGTTGTATTTGTGATGTTTGACTGTGATGGTGACTAGATGCCTGCCAACTTGTTTTTTAATTCCGGGAGATTCAACACGCTTCCCGTGTCGAGCTGTCTCGGATCTTTACATCGGAAGACGGGGAGGTGTGCTGTTGGAGAACTTTCGCAGGTATTTCAGCGGTTCAGCAGGTCTCAGCACGTCTCTCTCGAATTGTGACATCGGAAGACGGGGGAGGGTGCTGTTACGTGACAATCCGGGTGATTTGCCTGTCTTCCGGGAGACCGGGAGATACATCCAAAATCAACGAAACTCCCGTAAATTCCGGGAGAGTTGGCAGGTACATGTCACCCAGAAAGTCACTAATTTATTATAGTATGACACCGAGTACGGTTTATTTTTCAAAGTTTACAAGCAGTGAATGTTTATGTATGGTATTGTTCGACCTGCAAATGTTACATTTTATTGTGATATTGTGGCTGTGATTTCCATGACTGTGATACTGTAAAATAATTGCATCGTTTAGAAATCAACATTACTTATAATCTTCATTGTGATATCTAATATGTTTAGTGGTAAAACAACGCACTGTTGTTATTATTAGGCACAAAGAAGAAACTACATAGCTTGGTAGTGAATACAGAACAAACTGTGCAAAACATTAAATTAACAAGCTGGTGTACGAAACTATAGGGCTATGCTGATAGAAGTTTGAATAAAGAGAGCGGTTTGACAATACTGTCCCTGACCTTCACTCAGGTACAACAGGGAACAAGGAGGAAGAACACTTCGTATGTATTCTGGAAGTAGATTAGTATTTATTATGTATTTGGGAAAAGTGTGAGACAGCACGCGACTGTGGTGTTATATGGTTATTCAGTACAACGCAAGCTTTGAGTTTCACAAAACGTATAATCAAGACCGAGCCACGTGTAAGCGATAATACAGTTCCCGCGTCCTCTTTCATTCGCTGTATTTGAATAGAGGTAGTCGCGCTACGCAATAACACTACAGTGACAATTGGACATACAAAATCACTAATATGGCAACTCTGTCACTGGCAGATACTTTTAATTTATTGGATTACAATAGCGTCTTGGTCAACTATGAAAATAAGACGATTACACGTGTGCAAGTTCTGTTTAGTGTTCCTTTTAATGCATTGTTACAAGTATTTTGATGTATTGAAAATAAATACGTCGTCATCATAATTATGCTCCTGTTGGTAAGTCCAACTGTATGTTGCACTATGAAGACATCCATTCTCTGCTGACATTGTCACATTGTATTGTGCACGAGAGCGTTTAGAATAAACTGTATGGCTGGCATTGTGCGTGTTTTTGTTCCTGCCCATTATCTACAAATGTGTGAAATTGCCCAATATGTTGACAAATGTCTTTAAATATAAAATCAAAATAGCAACTTCCTCCAAGTAATTAATTAAAACGAAACTAAATTTAAATGCGTACACCAACTGCATGATATCGATTAAATGGTGAATGCGCAGAAATTGTTGTTCTGTGTAACACCAATGATTTTCCATACGTTACAGCCATATTACATTTATACAGTGCAAATGAATTCTTAGTCTAGTCAAATACAAACGCACCATTGTGTCCAAAAGACATAATATTTCAACTTGGTGGACTAACGATTCTTGTGTTTCTTAGCCTAATAATTATCGTATCGTCTTCTTGACAATAAATAATGATCCGTCGTAGCAGGCGACACTTGAGCAGTAGACCCGTCTAACCCCTCTTACTCCTTATACAGGACTTATCCATCCACTGCATGGTGTAGCCCCTCTGTTAGGTATTTTCTTATTGTTTCTAATGACTTAAGTCATACCATCATCTTGTTGGCCTGCTTTTTGCTCGCTCACCTTTTCTTGGTTGCCATGAAGATTCACGGGTTGTCTTAAAGTCTGGCTACATTACCTGCCCATAACCCGTATATCTGCCAACTCTCACGGAAATTCCAGGAGTCTGCTGGATTTTGGGTGTAACTCCCGAAATTTGGGGGTAACTCCAAATATCCTGGATTTTCACTAAAAATTTCCAACAGCACACCACCATTTTCGAGACTCTGCGACAGCACGGGAGGTATCTTCTAAACCAGCTCCAATTGTATTTGCTCTAAGTCACGATTTCCTCATTTTATGTGTTTTTCATTTTTATATCTGGCAGTGTGTATTTCTTCCTTGGAGTTGCTGTTATGAGAAAACTACCCACATCATTATATGAAAACAGAGAACAGCTCACAATGAATCTGAGGAAGCTCCGTCGAGCAACAAGTCAGGATTCTGAGATTTAAAAGGTCAAACAGTAGTTTTTGAATTATTGGAATGTAATGGTGACATTGATAGAAATGGTTTCTAAATGAAAAATGGCAATACGCCATGAAGTAACTTTAGTAAAAGAACAGCCTAGATTGCAGAAAGTACACATTCTTATTAACCACAATGAGTTAATTTGGATGTTAATGGCCGTCTTACACCAACAGCTGCACAAGACTGATCTGCTACATTAACATATGTGTTTTATCTATCAACGGATCCATTATGTCAATATACTCAGCAACCACGTTCATCAAGCTTACATAATGGGTGCTTCCGGAGGTTCTGTTGT
The DNA here is from genome assembly GCA_963995525.1 of Escarpia spicata. Taxonomy (NCBI): domain Eukaryota; kingdom Metazoa; phylum Annelida; class Polychaeta; order Sabellida; family Siboglinidae; genus Escarpia; species Escarpia spicata. The sequence continues at coordinate 55,075,743 of OZ023210.1, read as the reverse complement.
GTATTTTATGAAATCCTGGGCCCCAAAAACATTCAGCAAACTTTTTTAGGGATATGTCGTCAAGATCAATGCATGTGGTAAACATCGATTTGGAAGATGACATGCCGCCTTAGTAACATAATGTACATATGTAAACATTGTTGACATGGCTAAGCTTGATGGAGGTGACGCTGATAGTTGTGATTGTAACGTCGATGATTCTGGATCCATCAATTATGATGTTCTCTACAAGCATCCGTCAAATACAATATTTATTGTTTCCCCCAATCTGAGAAATACAAAATTTACAAAATATTCATGCTAACAGTAACTCTGTTTTCATCTGAAATTGAAACCCTGTAGTAATAATGATGACGTTGACCTCCGTGTTTAACCACCTGAGGAACACCACAGAATGTGAGTGTATAAATAACTGGCTGACCAGTTGTGCGAAGGTTTGTCCTGCCTTAGACACGGTGTGGCAGTCTTACCATGACAGCCTGCACCAAGGACAGAATAAGTAGCATGGATTCTTGTGACCACCGACAGAAATACTGTTTCTACACGCACATGGTTTGATGACAACCCTCTCCTTTCTCTCTGGTCTCTACAACGTATCTCACTCATGCACTCACCCACTCGATCGATCTCTCATCCATATTAAGCAATGCCACAGTCATTGTCTGTGTTACTGCTATAGTTCCATTGTGCTTAAAAGCACCATGGATCTATAACGTAAACATCTTATCACATTACTGCCACTCAAGTATCTATTTTTGATTGTAACGTGAAGAATACACCACCCACACACATACCCCCACATACATACCGTCTAAAATATAGCACAGAATCGCAAATGAAACCAGACAGTGACATTTGATTCTGTTTTGAGAAGATCTACTGTATCATGATATTCACTTCTTCTGTGCAGTGGTAGTCCCCTTAGCTTGCAAACTGTTGTTATCAAATCCCCATGCTAAATGGTGCTAAGTAGATGCATCTTCTGCTGGTAACACAGATGTAGCCACCTGAAAAGTTGGAAGTTGGCACTTAGCCAATTCCACAAATGCTGGTCCCACAAACCATAGAAAACTAAATTTCAATAAATTCAAAACATACAATTTAATTTGAATCTGTCCAAAACAATAATCATTATTATGTACAAATTGTCGATTAGGCAGTGGTGCAATAAATGTATCCAACGGTTTATAAATAAGGTGATTTGTGTTTGGCTTGACAATGTGAGAAACGAATGGATGTCTGTTGTGACATCTGTCGTTCATAACTTGACCAAGACCACTGATGACGAATGACACACTGAGGATATAACATCATTAATTACACCACTGCTTTCTCAAAAATAAATATATATAGTCGTCTGTATTTAAACTCATACAACAATGTTGCGATGTCACTGCTTGAAATCTGCCTAAACTGGAGATTGCACAGCGCAAACTGGAGATTGCAGTGCAGTCTAGAGCTAACGGGAGATCGCACAGCACAAACTGGAGATTGCACAGCGCAAACTAGAGATTGCACAGCGCCAACTGGAGATCGCACAGGGCAATCTTGAGATCGCACAAACAGGAGACTGCACAGTCAAAATTGGAGTTCGTAGAGCACAAACTGAAAATCGCACAGTAGAAACGATAGAACAATAAAACATGCTTTCACGGTGCAGTTGGTTGAAACAACTAGTTAAACACAGCAGCAGCATTTTATCACACTGACTTGACCGAATCTCAAACATCAATGTTATGCAACATTTATGATGAGGAGAAGTTTAGTCATCCAACATACTGCTAGATTGTATGTGTTTCTTGCAAGAAATGTGTGTCACATTTTGGCAACCAACATTCAGCGGAGTGAGAGAAATGCTAGCTAAAGTCTGCTGTCTTTGGAATTGTTATCCAAAATTGCTATCTTTGGACGTGCTATGCAGTACACAATGTCATGAATTTCTACTCAACCTTACACAGTCAGGCACCGTCACATACCATTAAGTACTACTAGTTGTACTAGTACTACAACCAACAGCACCACTTAAACCTGCTTAAAACCAATCCTAAAATTTGTAAACTATCAACGTGCAACATAACTATTGAGGGGAGATTTACCCTGTTAATATAATCACAATTTTAAATGGAAATGAGGCAGTAAAAAATCTATTATATACGCTAGTAGTGTTTTGAAATCTCTCTAAAATTCACAATTAATTAAATTGACAGAAGATTGGTACTACCGTCATTCGTTGTATTGTCTGTTTGGCACTATGATTTAATATACTATACTAAAAGGGCTTTGCCCTTCCAAGTTGATGTCCAGTTTGTGCATGGTTTTAAGTTTGTGCATAATGACAACATGAACGTGTATGGCTTCAGACGGTCTTCGTGAGATGAATACTGCTGGGATCACTGAAGACTCCTAACCGTTCATGAATATCAACTGCCCTCACGGCAAAGTGATACTTGTTTCCTTCTTGGAACTGTGTTAGTGTGCAAGCCATCGGCAATGGTAGAGCTTTCACATCTCCAATCTGCAGCGAACAAAACAGGCATTGATACACACTCTACTATCTTGAGAAAGAAACTACAATATATACGAACCTACATCATTAAATGTGTCCTAAGTACTCTACTTCAAATGGACATTTTGTGAGTACTTACCATATTATCCCCTATAGACGTGCACTGCCTAATACACGCGCACTTCCCTTTTACAGAAGTGATACCACCTACAAAAACTACTGTAATGAATGTGCTCTTTGAAAATGCAAAATACAGTAATACCACTGTTGGCACCACTGTCTAGATAACAGTTCGTTGTAGTTTTTTCAGTAAGGTGGCACCACATTTATAATTTGAGCGACTCGTTTTATATTCGCGAAGTCGGCATGGTGTCATAATCACGTAAACCTTCCTAACACTGCAGATGAAGGGTTGAAATAACGAGATATTCACAATCACGTAGCCGTCTGTAGTCACGAGGAAGGGTCAAAACAACGAAGCGTGCTCCAATGTATGACTTGACATCTTCAAGATTTGCTCTCTCTCTGCGCACATATCGCAGTTGGCCTTGCCCCGTAGCATCACTGGCAAAGCACGCGGGTTAACTGGTTTGGATTATTTAAGCGCCAATTCAGCACAGACGGAGGTTATCCTGCAACGTCCAATGATGTTTTCTGGCTAGCGTGATGATTGTCAGTTTAGTACTTCTCAGTAAATCAATCTGGCGTTTGTCCGGACTCCGCAGTTATAAAGCCGTAAGCATTGCTGTCAGTAGCTGTCTGTTGCAAGTGACACGTTGAGTAGTCTTCTGTCGACCGAATGCTAGATGTTTTGACACGTTGAGTAGTCTTCTGTCGACCGAATGCTAGATGTTTTGACACGTTGAGTAGTCTTCTGTCGACCGAATGCTAGATGTTTTGACACGTTGAGTAGTCTTCTGTCGACCGAATGCTAGATGTTTTGACACGTTGAGTAGTCTTCTGTCGACCGAATGCTAGATGTTTTGACACGTTGAGTAGTCTTCTGTCGACCGAATGCTAGATGTTTTGACACGTTGAGTAGTCTTCTGTCGACCGAATGCTAGATGTTTTGACACGTTGAGTAGTCTTCTGTCGACCGAATGCTAGATGTTTTGACACGTTGAGTAGTCTTCTGTCGACCGAATGCTAGATGTTTTGACACGTTGAGTAGTCTTCTGTCGACCGAATGCTAGATGTTTTGACACGTTGAGTAGTCTTCTGTCGACCGAATGCTAGATGTTTTGACACGTTGAGTAGTCTTCTGTCGACCGAATGCTAGATGTTTTGACACGTTGAGTAGTCTTCTGTCGACCGAATGCTAGATGTTTTGACACGTTGAGTAGTCTTCTGTCGACCGAATGCTAGATGTTTTGACACGTTGAGTAGTCTTCTGTCGACCGAATGCTAGATGTTTTGACACGTTGAGTAGTCTTCTGTCGACCGAATGCTAGATGTTTTGACACGTTGAGTAGTCTTCTGTCGACCGAATGCTAGATGTTTTGACACGTTGAGTAGTCTTCTGTCGACCGAATGCTAGATGTTTTGACAGACGGGCTGATTCTGTCTTTACTACATGTTGCCTTAGAGTTGCACATGCGTGACGTGTATGCAATTTGTGCATTCGCCCACCGCTGACAGCTTCTGCTAAGTACAACTTATGATATGTCAATAGACGCGCACCCAAACTCTTGCACTCGCACAGTACGCATCTGTTGGGGATAATCCAGTATATAGCTCTCAGTAAAATATTTACAGAATATTATTGTTATAATTTCTAAGCTGCGGTTAAATCAACCAGTCGACACCTCGGCTTCATTTTCAGTGTGTATCTCAAAATTAGCGTTGGTGCCAGGGGTGGGTTCAATTACACAAAATCAAATCAATTACAATTACTTTTCATTTGTAATTTCAATCACAATTATACTTCTACAATTTTCAGATCAATTACAATGACAACACTAAGTTTTTAGTTACAATTACAGATGCATTAATGGGACCTACTAAAAAGTTTATCAATGATATGGCAGGCACTGACTGGTATGCAGGGTCGAATGGGTCAACCATGAATTAGAATTTAAAAAAACAATGGTCTCAATTTAAATTAAATTGATAAAAATCACAAAAACAAATTTAATTGGAATTGAAGTTAATAAATGTGGTGCAAAGATAATTTATATAACAAAATATATATTTTGTTGCATAATGATGACACTGAAGCCACAAAGGTTTCGCTTCACGGGGCATACTTTCCCAGTCAGAAACCTCTAGTTAATAACCACAATTGCAAGTAATTAAACAAGCCAGGAAATTCATAATAAAATGCCTTTGTTGCTCTCATAAGAGACAGTGTTAACTGCTAAGAACTGTTAAGAAATGCTAGAATCCTCTTCTGAAGAAGTACTGTGACTCAGCCTCTAGACCAGTTTACCCAGTTTGCAGTTTTATTAATTACCTGGTAGCACTGTTCAGTGAATAATACATTGGGATGACAACTTAGGCAATAGGTATTTTGTCCGGTTTATTATTTTGTAGATTGAAAACAATATGTGGGGCATCTTTAGGTAAAGCGTGCAATGTCAGAAAACCTGTGTAACTGATCAAATTGTTTCATTACAAAAAAAATTTTTAATTACAAAATATTTTCAAAATCATAATCAATTACAATTCCATCATTTGGCTGTAATCTATTACAAATACAATCACAATTACATAATTGGACCCAGCCTTGGTTGGTGCTATGTGACTCATTACATTGTGATGTTTTATGCCATACATACACTTCACCAGATATGTAACCATATCTGTATTTAGTGTACACAGCCCCTCAACCTGCACTTATATTCAATTTCATACAGACAGAAAAACATGTTTTTAAATGAAAAATACCAACAGATTGTTTTTTATACTTGCTATAGTAAGGTAGGAAACTTTGGATGGATGAGCTTTTTGTCTTTTGGTATGGGAGAATTCAGGTGTATAAAACTAGAAAACGCAACCTAACCATTGCATAGCCACATAAAACAGAGAATACATTAAAACTAAAATTAAATTGCACATGTTCAACTCATGCAATAATTAACTGTCATTTGGTACCTTTTTCCAGAGTGATGAGTTTGGAGTCTGCGTTCCCTCCTGGTAGGCAAAGAGCTGGTACTTTGAAATCTTGGCATGAGAGTCATCAATGCTCATACTCCATGAGAGAACAATGCCTGAAACAGGAAAAGAGAAATAACTATTCAGCCCCTGATATGGTGGAGTTCACGGCAAAGTACATCATGGAACTAAAACATACCTAATGACGAACGTTGTTCAATTCCATTCTTTTGCCCCACTGAATGGAATTTTCATGCCATGCATACTACAGGGTGTATACATATATACATACATTTTGATTCTACTCCTCTTTGCTGGAGTAAAGGAGCCACATGGCGGCTGCAACAAGCTGATGATGCCACGCGTGACTCGATTGCAATTTGATAGTCCCGCGTACACGTGATGACACTGACACGATGACGTTTCAATCAGGGAAATTATGGATTCCCTTTGACCTGCCCGCAAGCGGCAGGTTGACTATGAATGGTTTGGTCCAAATTAACTGACCGTTATACGCAATAGACAGGTTATCGTTCTGGACAGGTAGTGGGCAATGCAAATTAATAGGAAGTCATTCAGGATTTTCAAAAGTGACCGTTATACCTAGGTTATCGTTCTGGACAGGTGGCCGCTAAGACAGGTTTTACTGTATTATGTTCCTTAAGTTAATACTCTTGAGCCAGGATGCTACTCACTCAGAGAGAAAATACAATCAAGTGGGGTATCCTAGAAATACAAAGTTAGCAGCCGAAGATAGACAAAATAATTAAAGAAAGGCAAATATGGGAATGTTTTAAGTGAATAAAAGAAAAATAGCCAGAACTTGTGTAGAAGGAAGCAGATAAAGTAAACAGTGAAAATGTAGGAACAGAAAACTTCTCAAACCTTAAATTATGTAATACAACATAATTTTACAATATACATATGCAAAAAATATTTACTATCATAACCCTCACTATAATGTGCGTGTTATTAACATGTACCATTACAGATTTAGTTAATGTGCAGTTCTTGTATTAAATATATTTTCCTTCTAGGTGCAGCTAAATGACAATGATGTTTTTCTGAATTTCCTGAACAGAAGTGGTAATCTCTACAACTGGCATCCCATCAAGAATATCACATATATATATATATGTGTGTGTGTAATAGTAATACCAACCCCAGATATATAGGTAATACAATCAATGTAGTTTTGGAAGTTAGAGCCGCCTTCCTCACTTATGAGGGCGTGCTAGTCTGCTAGATGCCTTGGCTTGCGTGTAAATGTCACATTGGGAGATCTCCTAAGGATATTGAGGAAGCCACGAGTCACTTTGCTCCTGAATTTATTTTGGTGATGATAGTAGCATTGGAATAGCCAATAGGCAGCAGATGGAACTGCGCATTACTTTGTGGATACTTAATTGGGACATCGTGTAGAATCTGGGCCCACCCTGATGTCGGCATTGACAGTTGTGCCTAAATATTATACCTCAGTGCGTTTAGTCCATCATTCCACATTTGGGAATATAATGTCCCAAATAGCGCTCGCTCCGGTTTGAATCAGCATGCGCCACTGCGGTCGTGGATTACTGCATGGTTAAATTGCATGTTGACGCAAACTGGAGCGCTATTTGGCCATCAAAAGTGCCCTCAAATCAATATTTTATAACAATGTACTGTATACCTGAAACAACATGGAATGATAGCATAAACACACTGAGGTATCAAATCTGTTCGATTGTTGGACGAGCGACTGGCGCGATCGGCCCCGGGATGGGAGTTGGGATCGGAGTGCTTGCACTCTCTATTGTTGCCGTACAATGTTTCAATAAAAAAATGTAAATATTTAGGATTTTTGACTTCAAGGATGAACATGCCAGCATGGGCCTGTCATGCGCGTGATGGCTGCTTCGCACGTAATTGTTTTATTGCGCATTGGAATTAGTTGTCTTCATAAACAACCAGGTCAAATCGAGGTGGATGATGATAGGGGTAAATATGATTTCATTGATTTCGATAAGAGATAATATTACAAATATCATTCCAGTTTTGGTTGATTATGTTTACGTGTTGAGTATGCAGCAAGTTTGTGAGGCACTACTTAGGATGGTGCACTCACACAGAGGCATCATCAGTGTAATTAGTGCACTCCTGATAATTTATGCACGGTTGGTATATTACTGTATTTATATGTACTAAAATTCCATAGTATCAGTATTCCTTGAATGCTCAAGTTTCATAATGTATCAGGTTTTCCTATTAAAAAAATGCATCCTTCTAGGGTAAAAATTACAAAACAACTAAGCATGATCAGCCATTTTGGATTTCTCTGGTTCCCATGGTAACCAATCTTAGAATTTCCATAGTCACAGTATTCCTTGATGGCTCAGGTTTCATAATGTATCAGGTGTTCCTATTAAAAATGCATCTGTCTAGGTAAAAATAACAAAACAACTAAGCGTGGTCGGCCATCTTGGATTTACTCGTTCCCATGGCAACCAATCTCATAAATGTCATTCTCAAAATATTCCTTGATGGCTCAAGTTTCATAATGTATCGGGTGTTCCTATTAAAAAATGCATCCTTGTACATTAAAAATGAAGATGAAGTATTTAATTAAATTTCACTGAATCCTCACAAGAAACTCTGGCTGTCCAGAAACTCCTGATCAACTATTATGAGGATGGCTTTCATTATTCCACCACCTTAATAATAACCACTGTCGCCCTCAAACTGCAGACAAGTCACTCATTTGTTCTGTCCCCGAAAATGCTTACGCCAATAAGAGTGAACCGACATAGATGTACCCACCTTGCTGGACCCGTGAGATCTTCAGAGATGGCTTAGGTGGCATCAACTTCATGGAGACATCTGCCTTCTGGAAAGGCAGTGGTGGAAGTGGTGCTGGATGCAACTTCTCCACCTGTGACAAACAAACCACAAGTTATGGTGCAGTCTAAAGTACACATTCGCATAGAAATACACAGCATGACAAACCAGAAAACAGGCGAGAAATTAGACTTGACAAACACTGTATAGACACGCTACCCAGCCATTGGCACAAGTACTTTTGGCTTAAGGGTTCCAGCTCAAAAAAGCAGAACATTCTGACCAGTGTCACGTAAGTAAATGTTCAACCATACTTTACTGACATTTTTGAAGTAATACTGAAATACTAACAGTGGCATTTGGAGGTACCGTACAATCAAATGGCACTCTGTAATTTTACACTTGGATGTTTCCAAAGCGCAAAAACATTTACAAAGCAGTGCGAAAGTGTACGAATCTAAAATACAGTATTCAAGCAAACGCAAAAAAACAAAACTGTTCTAGATCATGTAATATTACAGTTGCTTATGTACAGCCACTACCATAAATCTTGCAATGACAAAGATACTGACCAGTTTTTCCAGCTGAGTCTTCACGAGTATTCCAGGAGCCGACTGCAATGGGGGTGGTGGCCGGGTCATCAACAACATCCCCGTAGACACTCCCTGTAACCGCGGCAATGGCTGTGTCAGCGTCACTGTCGGTGCAGTGCCGCTAGCGTTAGTGACTTGCTGCAACATGAATGTGCCACCTCCCCCCGTCGGTCTGTTCGGGTAAATGTAAGTGGGTGCTCTGGGGGGCGTGACCCCTCGCACACCCGCTGGTTGCAGGTATAACGTTCCTGGGTTTGCGCTGGACGACTGTAGGATGAATGTGCCCGGCTGAAGTGGGGTGGATGACAGAGGCTGCCTCACTATCAGCTGTCCAGGGGGCAAGGCCGGTGGTGGCCGGACGTTGACCATCTGTACTGGCATTGGTTTCACGGTGGCAAGTGTTGTACACACATCGTCGTCATCGTCTGTCAGGTCTATAATTTTCTTTGTTGCGATCACAGTCATCACAGGTTGAGCCTGTGTGGTGACAGTACTGATGCTGCCACCTGTCTGAAGTTTCACATTGAAGGTCGAGGTCACACAGTTGTTGCGAATCTGCTGCACAGTTGGGGTGCGGTTCTGAAGTTGTGTTGACGTCATTGTCCCTGTTGGCATTGCCTGCAGAAAAGTTGTGTTATGTGGGCAACTAACAACATCAACAAATACAATTTCATATTATCGTAGATAAATGCAGAGTGAAACAGAAACAAGTGTTTAAATTTTACTTTAAAGCACACATTAATTTTTTTATTAAATGCACTGACTATAGTGTAAGATCATTAATCCTTTGTGGACTTCTACTGACACAAGTAAAATATTAAGATTTTTGAAAATTACTATTTTTTTGGTGTATCTGTTTCTGGTACGTAGCGGTTGGTAGCCCAGGTAGGGAGTACTAGAGGCAGGGCCTCACCCAGAGACCCGTCCACCCGTCATTTGGACGGGTAGAATTCAAAAATTGCGTTTTTGGACAGGTTTAAATTGATTGTGGACGGGTCGCCGGGATGGCCCTTCCATATCCTTTTTTGCGTGGGCCAGCCTGTCCATGCCATATTTTACGACGTCATTAAGACTGCCGCGAAGCCAGTTACAAAATCTATGGAGATTGTTTTTTAAAATCGACCATCTGGATCGCCTGGCCAGCTGCCTGAATATGCCAGAAACCAATTAAGGCCTCGACTTGCTAGGGTAATTGTGACCTAACGACTAGCGGTGGTTGCTTGAAGCCAACACTTGCGTAGACCAAATAATCCTACGTGAGGTCAACGTCAGGGCGGGGAGATACAATAAACACTTGCCGATTACGACAAGACTCGATTGAACTAATTGGGTGATGTTACAAAGGAACCAATTGAGCGTATTGCTGTAATTATTAGTGCCTGGGAAGAACCCGTTCTTTCCGTTCCCAAACTATTTCTGAGAACTAACTGTCAAAGTCACCGGAGACCACTAACAAGACAACAGTGACTAATACTGGCTATCAAGTAACTAACTAGCATTACCACAGCGGCTGCTGGATCTGGCTAGATCTGGTACTAAACTATGACATGCCACTGGTCATGCAGCCCTTACACCGTTCAGTCCACGTTAAATAATACATATTTAATATAATTGGAACGACAGCATAACACACTTTACAATGGTATAACGTTTTTAGAAGTATTCCTTTATTTGACAAACTAATCGTCCGTGATTTTGTGAAAACACGTGCCAAAAAGTCATGCTCACGGCACATCGCGAAGGTACACGTCGAATCCCCGTACTTGTAAACATATTTGAATCATCATGAATCATCATTTTTAGTCAAGCAATGAGAAGATGTGTTGGTCTTCACTGTTGACATTACACAAAATCGATGCCGTCAGACATATGAAAGTTACAATGAGCTGAAGTGTAAACACATTGGTTTACCTATGTTATCGCCCGACATGCAACTTCGTGCATCAATGTTGCCATTTGTTAGTTTTCCACTATTCAAATTATGCATGTTGTGTGATAATTGAACATGATTTACAAGTGCGGAAACTAGGTTTTGTTCGATGATGTCACATCATTTTAACAGGATTGCGATAAACGTAGGTGCGACGATTGCTAGATTTAGGTTACGTCTGCGCTACTTTTTAGCGCGTTGGTGTGGCGACTCCCACTCGACCCGCTTTATTTGGTCGTCACATGCGTGGCCTAGGCATGGAGCCAATAAAATTACTTAATGTTTTGAATGATTTCTAGTTTAACAATTGAAACATTCACGGAAACACGAATGTTTTAGAAATTAAACAAATCAAACTGTAGTATTTGTAATATTATGATATTGTACTTATACAACAAAAACATCCAATGCTTTGAAATTCCAAATATTACCTTTCATAGTCCATTATACCTTGTATACAGTTTGTATGCACACATTTTCATTGCATATAAAAATTGGGATTCCACATTTAATACATTTGCTAATTAGTTGTAACTTTGTTAGTAATTTTGCAAATTGTGGCAACTAAATGTGTTATAATGAAACAAGTGATATGTGCTATCAAATTAGTAATTCTTATTCAATAGCAGGTGTATATAAAATTATATATACCGTATTCGACCTAATTAGCGTACATGCCCTAATTAGCATATACCCCCATTTTTTTGGCGATGTCGGGAATCCGTAATGCAATGTCCTCTCCCTCGATATCAAATTACTGCGACATTTGACAATCTTTTTACATAACATTTTTTCTCACATATCTGCAGACTTTGCAGCGTTCTTACATCCTCTTGACCATACGTGAATATATAAATAGCTGGTAACACTACTACTTTAATAGTATTAAACATGTAATATATTACAATGTTCGTTCGAAGTGTGAATGTGCCCAACTCTTGACGACACGCCTACTTGGCGTACGCCATTAGCATGCGCAAATGGAGAGACGATGGTGCCACCTAAAGAATATACTGCTAGCTATGTAGTAAGGGAATGGTTAGTATTTATTCCATTGCAATAGGCAGTTTGGTTGTGGCTGAGCGGAGTGTTCAACAAATACTGTCTTGATTGAATAAAAATAACTTGGATAATACAAACACAATACATTGATAAATGGTCAGAAAATTATGTGATGATAAGAATGCAAGGGTATAAATGATGTTGTAAATACCATCACCATCATCCTAACATAATTGACATAAAGTTAGATATTCAAAGTCATGCAAGATGCAGGGCAATCTCATAGAGGTTGTAGGAACCTTTCCTACACATCTGCCTTCAAACTGAAGGTGGTAGAGTTTGCGAAGGCTACCAACAACTCCATGGCAGCAAGGGAGTACAATGTCGCACGACAGCGAGTAACAGAGTGGCATCGCAACGAGGCGGCCTTCAGGGAGGTGAGAGCGGGCAGAGAAACACTAGATGGTGCTGGCAAGAAGGTGCATTACCTTGACATAGAAGACCAGTTGAAAGCATGGATTCAGCGCAGAAGAGACGCCGGTGCTAGAGTGACAGGAAGGAACTTGAAAATCGAATGCTTGCGTCTCCACAGACAAGATGGGAACCAGGGTTTCCAGGCAAGCTGTGGATGGCTGCGCCGTTTCATGAAAAGAAACCACGAGTTTCCGGCGCGTAACTCACGTGACACAGACACCTCAGCAACAACTAGACGACTGAATGCAGGAGTACCTACGCTTCGTCATACGCCTCCACCAAAGACGTCATTACACCGATGCCAACACAGAAAATATGGATGAGACCCCAGCCTACATCAACATGCCTGGGAATTATACCATGGAAACAACAGGAAGCAACACCGTGTCGATGGCATTCACTGGCCACGAGAAGGAGAAGATAACCGTCATGTTGGCGGCCCTGGCTGACGGGACCAAGTTGCAGCCTATGGTCAATTTTATGGGTGTTTGCCAGCCACGTAACGTCGACATTCCTGCCGGGATTATCGTCGTCATGGCACCATTGTCATGGGCCAATGAAGAGATTGTTGGCAAGTGGCTGCAGATGGTCTGGCGACATGACAACCAACAGAGGCCATTACTGGTGTGGGACTCCTTCAAGGCACACTTAACCAACACGGTGAAGGAGGGAGTGCACACCACCTTCTCCACAGACATGGCCGTCATTCCAGGTGGCTGCACAAGCAAGTTGCAGCTAGCTGATGTTAGCTGGAACCATCCCTTCAAGGACCTCTACGCCGAATGGCTGGTTGATGGGCCAGTAGAGTTGACTCGAGGAGGCAACTGGAAGCAGCCTGGTCGTCCGCTGATGCTGAAGTGGATTAAGCTTGCGTGAGGTAATGTTACTCCTTAAGTGGTCCGCAAGTCATTCAAAGTGTGTGGCATTTTGTCTGCAATGGATGTGAGAGGACAACATGCTCTTCGGCGTGGTCAGTGATGAGAAGGACCCATTTGAAGGTTTCACGGCAGGCGACGTCATGGGTGGCCAACAGATGGCAGAAGTGCTGACAACAGAAGTAGCTGCTGCTCCACAAGGCATGGTGCTAGACAACGTCCACGAATGGGATGATGCGAATGACGACGAAGACGACTACGAGGACGAAAACGATGCAGATCCCGGATCCCCAGGACGTTAAGATTACATTGAATTCTGGACACTCAACAGACCATTAATTCAGCAAACAACTTAATTAAAAACTTCTGTATTGCTTGTTTACTCTACAGTATTTGTCATCTTTATTAACTGTTCTTAGAATCATCGATCTACTCTTGAGCGTCCAGTTGACAATGTAATGACCTAGTGTCAATCACACCAGTTGATTTGCAATCACTAAACAACATTAAAAAAAAATTAATACATATTTTCATTTCATTATTTATTTGTATGTTCATAATCATCATACAATGATATCATAAATTGAAGTTTAATTATGGTCACCATCTGCACGTGACATGCCATCAAGTCCACAACACTTGTGCGATCTTTCATGTCATCAGCATTTCATGATAGCAACACATTTTATATGGACATTATTTTAACCAATATTATCACAATGTCAACTAGCCAGTAACCACACTTGCTCGCCAGCATCATAGTCCACTTACGGCACTTGTGTCAATCCAGACCCATCTGGATTTCGTCGTTATAACTTCAGTTTTACCTAACTTTGATACCTCAGTGCGTTAGTTCCAACATTACCACAGGCATATTTACGTTTAAGAATATTGCGTCTTAGCACACTTTTGAGGCGTCAATAGCGCATACAATACATGTTATTACATGGTGCAAGCAGAACAAATTTAACAAGAAAACAGTGTGCACGGAATTTAAAGAAAATCAACAGCATAAGTCACAGCAATACTATTCCCATAAATACATGCATTACAACTGCAATAATGAAAATTAATAATAATTCCTCTTCCCCAAAAATTGGTTTGTAATGTCAGGTAATATAACAGGTAAGAAAACACCTACCGATCGAGAAAGCAAAGTGCCAACTGGAATCAATGCTATGGTGGTCCCACTGGAAACAGTAACAGGAAGTAATTGCTGGACCCTGGACCCTTGTGTGGTTGGCCGAACAACGACATCTGACACGGATGGCTGCGCAACTGTGTCAGCCACAATTGGTCGGGTAGTCTCTGATGATGTGGTCAGTAAGACCAATGCTTGCGACACGGCCGGCCGAATAGCAGACTCCGACATGGTCGGTCGAACGGAAGACGCTGATACAGTTGGACGAACAGTAGCCTCCGACATGGCTGGCCGAACAGACTGGAGAAGTGACTTGATATGACTGGTGGACGAAATTGGCAGCACACTGGTTTCCGTCTTTATTATATTTGTATCAGTGGTCTTTGCTAGTGATGGCGTACCAGTCATGGCAGTCTTGATCTGCAACAAACACATGGAACATTGACTACATTCAGCACTTAGTCAGCAGGCAATCTGCACAAGGTGATCCATTTTTGTTGACGACAAGTTTTATAGACAACATAGCTGTCAAAACGGCAAACTGCAAAGAAACCAAAGCCTGGGAACAAACATTTCAAACTACTTAACATTTTGTAATTGTTATTGTCCCAAAAACAGATCACAAATGGTAAATATAAATAAAACTTTTCTAATCAAAATTCACCTAATAATAAATGTCTTAGTATTAAAAAAACTGTTGACGCAAGTTTGAAGACTGGCTTATTATGGAACAGAATTATTAACTATTTGGTAGCAAAGACAACCTGAGGAATTATGCAAACATAATTAACACATTCATAAAAATGCAGAAGTTAATTTAACAACTGATGAATGTACCTTCTGCTCATCAACTTGGATGCCCCAGTTTCTTGTTTGCACCTAGACACAGAGACAAACAGTTCTCAGATGGCAGTCCCAGTAGCACTGACATGGTGCAACAATATGGGCACAGTGCATATGAAGAAATATCACGTTTACTTGTAAGGCCTCCATTAAGGGTAGCCACTACACGAAAACGGCCATATAATCAATATGCTATATCTCTATTAATACTGAACATATCTTAAAGAAATTTGGTGTACTAGTTAGATAAATGAATGGTATATGATGTTTGAAATATGGGCTCATTTGCTTGTGTATTATCATGGCAATGAATGTTTCTAGTAAGACTGATTTTCACATCCTTGAAAATTATTTTTAGCTAACAACTGTACATGTCATCATGCTGTTGTCTTGAATCATCAGCTAGAATACTCCTTTGTGCAATCATGTAGTTTTGGGCCAAGGATGTCTGACTTCAACGACTGTTGTTCAGGTATTAGCATTTTTCAAGACGCTTTGAAAAATGCTCAAACCTAAAGTCCCATCTCACAAAAGTCATTGCAGTCAAACTTCCTTGCCCAAAACGACCTTATTGCACAAAGGAGTATTCTAGCTGATGATTCTTGACAACGGCATGATCACACATACAGTTGTTAGCTCAGAATAATTTTCAAGGATGCATGCCCCTCTGTCACACTAGAAACGTTCATTGCCATGGTAATACACAAGCATCTGAGCCCATATTCCACATATCAAATACTATTCATTTAACTAATCAGTACTCCAATTTTTGGTAAGATACGTTCAGTATTAACAGAGATATGGCCTATGGCCGTGTTCGGGTGGCTACCCTTAATCATACGTATGCATGAACAATTATTGCCAATTAAATACGTCTTCTGAGAAATACGTTAGCCCTATTCTTGAGCAGCAAAATTTAAATCTTCAACAGCATCTCAGCCAATGATTAAACAAATATTAAGTTTTGCTAAAGAAATGGAAGACAATTGGCCAATTTGGCTGGGAAAAATGTATATAAATTATCGAAGAAAAAGCAATCACTTTGCCAAATGGCTAAACAAAAATATATTATGTTTTCAGAGTATGAGCCCAGATATTACGAAACAAAAACTTTCTGGTATCTAGTCTATAGCTTTCCTTCACTAATGTTATTTACTGTCCTCTTGTTATTCTATCTTCCTTGAGAAAAAATATTTCTATCAATACTTTCTTGTGTTGAGACCCACAGCTGTGGCACAACATGATGCCTCACCTTGTGCCTGAGATGAGATCTGCGCAGGTTGTGCTGCTGTTGGAGCTGGGTGATCTCCGCCACCTGCTGCTGCAGATCCTTCATCTTGCGCCTCCATGACTCTGTGTTCTCCTGCATCGAAGTAATCTTCTCCTGCAGCTGAGACAGCACTGAGCCGTCGTCATCGATGTGTCTCTTGATCAGCTTGTCAAGCTCCTGCATCATATAAACGTCAGTTAGGAAAGATTCCAGCTGCAGCACAACACTGGTTGGTAGGCATGGTGTTGAAATGTCTAAATAGGAACATGTACCCCGGCAGTTATTTTGATTTATCATTTTAGCATGCAGTCAGTTATTATCGTCTCATGTACAGGCAGACATCACGTGGTGTGATGGTCTTGTTACATACATAGCACACATTCCCAATTTACTTTCAAAGACACTATATATCACATACAGCATGGCTAAATGCTTTCCAGAGATGCGAGTATTAAATGAACAGGTCTGCAAAATGTAAACTCGTTCACAAATACTGACTACTGTGTTTGGCCAGGTACTTATTTATATAGAGCTCCAAGTGAACCAAGGCAATGTGGTGACAACAAAATTGTCCAACCTTTGAAATGGCTGCAAAAGGATTTGAAAAAAGGGTTCTCTTGAGTCTGATGTTTCAACCACTACACTAACATGGCCTAATTACACACATTCATCCGTGCACTACATATAATATATACACATAAATGATTGAAATTTGAGTTTGCAACAAGGAAGAGATTACAAACCCCAAGAGTCACACTGATAGCACCCAGCTCATCGACCGTCTTTGCAGTTGCGCCATTGTTTATAACTGCCATAGAAGAACTTGATTCAACAACCCTACGAACACATGAGGAGTCCACACTGCTGTCTGTCTGGTTCTCTGCACAAACTTGTTGTCCCTCCTCGAATTTAAACTTTTTCTTTGGTTCTGTTTCTGTCGGGTCTAACATAACCCTCTTTCTGTGCGTCACGTTAATATCACTGTGCTGCGTGATGGAACTGGGTTTGTTTTCAGTGTCTGCACCATCACATTTGGTCTCAGATTTATTCTCCAAATCTACGTCATCGTTATTAGCTGCCGTTAACATATAATCTGCTGCACTGTCCGAGATAGAATCAACTTTTACTGTCGCACTGTCACAGTTTGATGATGATTGCTGCTCTTTGACACTAGTTTCTTCCTCTCGGATGACTTTCTCCTCCGGTTTCCCATTGAGGTTTTTGTTGTCTGAGGTAGCAATTGCTGCATGTGCACAGTTTTTCTTTTCAGCACCGTTCACAGATAATTTCTGGTCCGACGGATCGTCTAAGATCGAGTCATCGACGTCACTGAAATTGGCATCATCTTCAACACCATCCATGAGAATATCTTCTTTAGCACCGTCATCAGCTGCATCACCTAAGACAACCATTGGTGTCACTTTTGTTTGCGGTAACTTTCCCGTGACTTCATCCAATGACATGCCACTGTCAGAGCTGACGACACATTTACCATCGAGGTCACACCCGCCGTTGCGTTCACTCGAGAGATTGTTGAGGTTATCAAACAAGTTGCCTTTGTTGCATATGACTTTGCTCGGTGTCGTCGACTCTGGGATATGTGTAGTCGAGCTACACGACGTGCCACCAGATGGTGACTGTGCTAATGTCACATCTACATTCGACGCTGCCACCTTCGCTAGTGACCTCACGTAACTGTTCATTTTTGGAGTGATGACAAGTCCACTTTTTGCTGGTTTCTGACTACTATCTAGACCTATCTTGAGTATGTGTGTGCCATTTCGACCAGGTGACTTTGCACTACACGTACTAGTGATACTCCTATCGAGATTCGATTCGCAAGACGTATTTACTAATTTAGTATCTCCGCCTCCCTGATTTGCTGCAGTATCCTCCGATGTTCTGATGTCACCGTTATCCACAACTGAAAGACTTCCTTTCCTGGCATCGTCGGTGCTGACTGTACCAGAGCCTGTGAGGGGTTTCACAGTGTCCAGACAACCTTCTTGCACATCTGTCCCATTGGTCAGTGGCTCGCCATTGACCATACCATCAGTGTGGCCCTGGGTCGGTGCATTCTTCTGTTGACCGTTCATGACCACCTTGAGTTTGGCTGCCAGGGTAACCATGTTGGGGTCAGAGAGGGTCACTGTTTGTTTCTGAAGGGATACAGGTGGCTTCGTTGTTGACTTCTTTGCGACATTCTTCCTCATCTTCCCCAAGCTTGCACCTGTAACCAACCGACAAACTAGGTTTATAATATTGTACTTGCTGTACATCACAAGAAGTTGTTTTTTATTTTTATTTGATTGCGCCACAGTAATCATCAATGGAAAGGCTTGCTTTGCTACGAGCTTGTCACATGACCAGTGTTACGTAACATGTAAGCCATTCTGATAAAGAAGAAAGTATCTTGTGGGGTAAAACTACAATTAGAACACACCTAGAAACTGGACCTTCTAAACATTCTACACTTAAAAATAGTCTAGATGGTATACATTACAAGATTGTAAAAATGTTACATTAGTGTTGTGTGTTTACTTGTGCTCCGGCACCCCTTTAAGATCATCATTCGTGACTGTATGGACCGCTAAATGAGGTGTTGGCATATTTTAGAAATTCTGCCATACTTCTTGTCAGAGACGAAATAGCCGTTCTGTTGCGGCAACTCTCATAATCCTAACATTTGGATGAATAAACAATAATTTTTAATTAACCCATTTGTAGTCGTTTGGCAGGCTCCTACTTAATGTTTACATGTTATGAATGACTGCCAAACTGGCTAGTTTCACTATGGGCATGCTGCTAACGTAGTTGTGAGCCTGCCATGAACTGCATGTAGAGAATGCACCTACCGCCTGCTGACGGGGTGCGCTTCACAGCATTCTCAGCCATGATGGAATCACCCTATAAAACAAAGTTAAACAAACTCAATCGTCACTTCAATGGCATACTCATGAATGACATAGTGGAACAGAATAAAAGCACATATGACAGTTTTATAAAGTTCCACAAAACATATATCATATATATTGATCAGGGTTGTAGTGAAACACACTGATCAATGTGAAATCTACCAATGATAAAATACTGTCTCTCAGAATTTACTTAAATTGTAACTAATTATTAAATAGCCATATTGTGTGCATTTATGCAAAAATTCTAAGAATTTACATGTAAATTGTGTCTGTAAAACCCTATTATGTTGATTTCCAATTTTACATTTTCAGATGCTACTGTAATGAGAAATTTACAAACTACATGTTAAATTTGTGAACACTGATGTGCATGCAAGTTGAATAAAACAATACAATTGAAGCATTGTTTTATTAGTTACAGTGAAAACTGGGTTCTGGGAAAAAAATTGGAAGGTCCAGCAAACTGTTACAGGTCACAGGATCTGATGTCATGTGAAATCTTTCAGTGTTACAGGGCATTATAGACACAAGTGGCATGTATATGTTCCCCTTTTACAGATGTGTTCACGAATAGCCACTTACTCATTAGTTAAAACTTGAGGTAATTCAGAGACATTGCTTTTTAATTTTCTGAAAATTTGATGATTTCATATAGGAAGACAGGCATACAAAGTTTGCATAATTTTAGTTTTATAATAAATTATCCTTTATGAGAAAAGTAATAGGCCCTACAAAATCACAAGTCTAAAAGATATTTTATCCTAACATGTAAACATAAAAAACAGGTTGAGAATTGACATGAAAAACGGGTCTTAGAATAAGGTGCTACACAAAACATGTTCATTCCACATAATTTCTGACAGCGCAAAATCCAAAATGTGTCATGCTATAATGTTGTGGGTTTGGTATCTAGTATGAAACAGGAAGCAGTTGGACGGGTGTACATGCATGTCACAAACAGTTCCCAGACACTACGTCTACAGTTAAGTAATATTCGTTTTTTTAATGCAATCTGTTGTAGCTCTCAGTTTTAGTGGTGGGCCCCTACATTTAGCAAAGTAGGGGTCCCAACAAATATTACGCTAACTTCTAACCCAGGGGTCAGAAAATGTATAACCGAAGCCAAATACAATATTTTATTTAGGCTACCCAATCCCACCCAGCCCCAGGCACGATGACGTTTGGAACTAACTCGA
The DNA here is from genome assembly GCA_963995525.1 of Escarpia spicata. Taxonomy (NCBI): domain Eukaryota; kingdom Metazoa; phylum Annelida; class Polychaeta; order Sabellida; family Siboglinidae; genus Escarpia; species Escarpia spicata. Next base: position 55,055,088 of record OZ023210.1, on the reverse strand, counting down.
GCGTGACGGCTCAACGTGTTATCAGCGTTATAACATAAGAAATTTTACAAAAACAACCATCATGAAACGTTTAAATAGCCAGACACGGACTGAACATATAACTACCGTTCATGTTTGCAACCATAATCGTAAGTCACGAGCAAAGTCAAACGCCCAAGACTAACGGAACGACGGCTCATTCGCCCGGTCATTGTTTGGAAATTGGAGACGATATCCAATCTCCAAATATAACAGTGAACTGCATGTATATAACTGTTTTTTAATAACTATACATTAACCGAAACGTTGTTGTAAAAATTCGCATACCTGAAAAAGTTATCCCATACATATCAGCATTGTGTGTGTGTTTTTAAAGAACCGGTAAACAATACAGTTTGAGCCAGCATACTATGAAAAGCCAAGCAAAGATGGCCGATAGCCGATCATCCTTTTGGACATGCGCAATGAAGGCTAGCAGCGAAAGGTCAAAGGATTCGCTACCGTAATTTGTTACGTCATGTGAGCTAAAAATAGTTTTCTTGCCTGGGGTGTATGACATAATTGTAGTACGGTCTCCAGACGGGTTACATCTAGAAATGTAATATTTTATATATATTTAACTTTTATGGACGTCATCGGGGTCTAGCACACTTGCGCGCTTGTTATAAATCCAACATGGCCGCGCATCAACTATGTATTCAGGTGACGTCACCAACTGGATGCGCTGCCATTGTGGCGATACGAATCACACTAACACGCCGCCGGCAGGGCCTATTGTTTTTTGTTTACCATGATATATATTTTTATAAGTTCTTGAATTATCTCAAAATCATACTTTGTTAACCGTTTGATACCAATTAAAATACAAAGTAATTTCGTTTATACATACACGTTGGTCCTCATTGCATAATTATTTTATGCATGCGCGCAGTAGCTATAATTAAGAGTGTTAAGTTACATTCGGACTTATGTACACGTGACATCGAAAACTATATAATAATATATTTTAGTTATATAGCGCCACATCTCCGGATATAAAAACCTGTTCAAAGGCGCTTAAAATACAAAATTGGTAATTAAAACATGATCGCTACAAATTAATAGATTAATTATTTTACATATAAAAAATAACAGGCCTATAATAAGAACCTAATGCGAAATTAGAATAAGTACTACACAAATAAAACAATATTTACAAACAATGCATCATAGTATAGAACATGATTTGGTTTATATTACTTCGTGAAAACATAAAAAAAGTGTAAAGAAAATCAAAGGTTTGGTATCAGGATTGAATCGGCGTCGCCCGATTGTAAAATAAATAACAATAATTCAACGCGTCTACCAATTGAGTTAGCGGCACCAACGAAAATTCACATACTTATTTAAGTTAAATTGTTATAATAAATTGTACAACTCCTTCATATATCGATATTCTAGTGGTATTATGAGATTATACACGTTACTTTTTGTAGCTGGATACAATATATGTTTGCTATGTAAGTTTATTGGTGTAGATATCTCCCGTTGGTTGCATTCGATATCATTATTCTGAAAACGAGCCCAAGTTCGGCGAAACCTAGACCTATATGTCGATTTGTAGGCCCATTGTAGGCTCATTCGCATTCACTGTTTTGAATAAAATTGGATTAATGTGGAACCGTAAGATAAATGCTTGTTCCTCTATGATGACTAATGTTTGTATTACATCGGAATATTGCACAATAACTCATTCTGACGCTCGTTTCGACCCAAAAGCTATCCTTGTAAACATGCTCTGAATGCATCGAAAGGGTCGGCCTGATGCGAGTGTGGGTCATAGGTGACGTCACGATACCACGTGATCGCGTAGCTCATTATTTTCCGCGGGAATCGCTACACAGACGGGTTTAAAATCGACTTTATGCTATAAATGTATTTTTCTGAATTGTTTATGTTCTCAAATGTTACATACAATGTTAATCTTTGTGTATACATGGAAAACGGATTTCAGCTAATGCCTTGTTTTTATTCAGCGCCACGCATATACAACGGCAGACCGTTCCAAAGGCGCGGTGAAACGGAGAAACCCCGTCGACCGTATCATTCCATGTCGTAGCTTGGCACAGTTAGTAAATTGCTGTCAGCGGAACGAAGCCGGTGCCCTTGTGTACACGGCGATATCAAGTCGATAAGTGCACAGGTGGTTGTAGAACGGAGAGAGAAGACCGCAGCTGGTGTCGGAGCATCAGCTCAGCTGGAGTACAACCAGTCGTGCAATTTGGAGTGACACGGTATTGCTGGAGGAATTCTCGCAATGCCAGATTTTTCGACTTCCTCTCCCCTCTGACAGCTCGTTTCAAGGCCTGTTTGAAAATACCAACAAGCCGTTCAACTTCACCGTTCGATTGTGGATGAAATGGCGCAGAAGTCAGATATGCGACCGAGTGTGCACTGCACCAGTCAGCGAACGTCTTTGAGGCAAACTGCGGGCCATTGTCGGATACAATTGTCTCAGGCAGGCCCCATATAGCAAACAAGTCATCGAGCGCGGACGTAGTAGTCTCATATGTCGGATACTTGTTTAATTTAAGAACGTGCGGCCATTTCAAGTGAGCATCCATCACGGCCAACCACATGTCATCTAGGAACGGACCGGCAAAATCAATATGAATGCGCTGCCATGGGCGGTCCGGAACGGGCCATGCAGACACATTTTCAGGATGATTTGGGCCTGTTCCGGCACAAGCTTTGCAGTCCTTGCAATGGGCGGCGATGTCGACCTCGATATTAGGCCACCACACATGCATGCGTGCGAGCGACTTCATGCGCACTAGTCTATTCCAATGTGCGTCAAGTACAGCATGTTGAGGACCCTAGCACGAAGTGCAGTTGGAATGATGACTCGGGAGTCGCGTAGAAGGACATATGTCGATGTGATCTCCGTCTGGGCGTTCAGAAGTACGAACTTTGTTCTTATTCTGATTATGCGTCCACGTGGATCGCCACCCATTTGTAACGAAGTCGAGCACCTTTGCCCATCCTCGCGCGCCACGAGTCGCTGCTGCTGATTACGTCAGTGCCAGCCAGCAGTACCCCCTGGCTGTTTGCTTTCCGAAACTCTGAATTTAAGCTCAGCCAATGAAATCGCTCACTAGATCAGTGGATCTAGGCAGGTCAGGTGGTCATAATAAAACTAATTTCAACCAACCGTGGCTCGTGTTACGCAATGTTTAGGAAGTAGAAGCAATTATTCGAATACACAATACCGCTCAGTTGTTCGTGCTGATGGGCGAACGGGTCATTATATGTCGGAATTCCCAGAAGTCGTTTATCCGTCTTCAAATTCGGGCGGGTATTTGCGGTGTTCTCACGGGTGATGCAGTCGAGAGTGTCTAAGTCAATTACTAGTTTGACTCAGGTAACTTCCGCACTTCGCGCAGGGGATCAACCGCGGGGCTAGTTTTGCATGGCAAACAGCCTTGGCTTGCGAGGATGCCTTTGCCAGAATCGGGTCCTTTCTGGTGTAGACGGCGACAGAGAGCGGCAAATTGAGAATGACCTGAATGTCGAGCAAGTTCACTTCGTTGTCGATTTCGGCTATGCTCTCCTCTTTATCAAAGCTCGGATCGGGACCAATTGGCACGCGAGACAGAGCATCTGCGTCGGCGTGATATGCAGACTGTCTGTAGTCGATGGCGTAATGGTAGCCTATCATTATCAGTGCCCATCGCTGCAGTCGCTATAGCGTCATCACTGGTAAACTCTTCTCTGGACTAAAGTTGGCCAGCAGAGGTTTGTGATCTGTGGTGAGCTGAAAATGATTGACAATGCCACCTTCTCCACTTGGCTGTAATTCTTCTCTGCCGACTTCAGCTTTTTGGAGACGAAGACGATCGGTTCCTCGGTGACATCCGGTGCACACTGAGAAATAACAGCCCCGATGCCATAAGGCGATGCGTCGGCGGCCAGAGATATCGGCCTAGTTGGATCGTAGTGGACCAAGCGCGTTTTCTGGGCCAGCATCTCCTTCAGTCGGTTGGACGCCTGGTCGCACTCAGCGGACCAGGCCCATTTGGCGCAGTCGGTTTAGAGGGGAGCAGATTGTAGAGAATGGTGGCAATAACTTTCCGTAATAGTTCAGCTTGCCGATGAAGCTTTCCAGCTGTTTAATGTTCTCAAACGTCGGAAACTTGACGATGGCGTTGACGCGTTCCTCAGACGGCTTGAGACCATCTGCTGAGATCACATGTCCTAGGTATGTGACCTGCTGTCGGAAGAACTCACACTTGTCAAGTCGATGTTTCATTCCATACTCGTTCAACGCAGAGATGACCTGCTTGAGGGTTTGCAGGTGTTCTTCCTTCGTCCGTCCGGTGACGATCACATCGTCCAGGTAGGCAGCCACATGTGGAATGCCGGAGACCAGACTGTCGACTAACTTCTGGAAAATGGCCGGCGCTGGTGCTGGTCCAAACGACAATCGATTGTACCGGAACAGTCTTTTGTGCATGTTTATGACGAGTAGTTACTTGGTAGCTCTACTTGTAGATATGCGTCGGACATGTCTTTTTGTTACCGTGTGTCGAGCCATTTTCCCTTTTCTGACAGGCTTTCTTGTCTCTCTTGTTAGGTTGACTGTTAGCCCGGCCCGTTTCTCCGTGATCAGGTCGCTGTATAACTCGGAAGCGTTGCTTCTGGCGAGACGGGTGACTTTGGCGAAGAACGTGCACCTCCTACTGGGGGGGGGGGGTCTATTGTTTGTTCGTGCATTTCGTGCATTTTGTTCAGCTCTTTGCTAAGTAGTTCTGCCATTTTAGCACACTGCAGTACGTTCGTCGGTGAAGCGTCTGTTTCTTTCAGTATTGCTTGCTGTATAAAAGTGTGCCTACAGCCCATGGCAAGCCTATCTCGTGGTGCATTGTCCTGGCACTTTACACAGCACTGCTCTTCGAAGTAACACTCTTTGGCTTTAGTGCGCAGTTCGGCCAGGAAATCGGTGATGGATTGACCTTCCTGCTGAACCGTGCGGAAGAAGTCGAGACGCGCAGCAAGTTACGCTTTTCCTCGAAATGCAGTTTAAGCGCTGCTTTCACTTCTTCGTAGGAAGCTTCTGTCACTTCAGGATATTCTGAAGAAGTGCAAATGTTTCTGGTGACATGGTTTGACACAGGGCAGCCTTTTTCTTTGGGTCTGTTGTGATGTTATTTGAGTCGAAGTAGAACTCCGCACGCATCAAGTAGGACGAACATCGCTCTCTTTCTGGGTCGAACCGGTCAAACAGGCGTGCCATGCTTGAATGACAGTCGGTACACAGACACTCAGACAGTTTGCTATTGTCTGCAGTTCAGAGACTGGTCAGGCATGTACTCACTGAAGCATGTCGACACAGCTTGTAGGTAGTTGAAAACAATCCCACCTACTGACACCAACTTTTGTGTACTTATATGCTAGTGAATATCACCAAACAGTGAGTATAATTAGAAAAAAATGTAATACTGGCAGAACAACTAAGAAAAACATGTGGTCACTTCCACAAAACAAGATGGCAGATACTGTAAAAGTAATTGGTCAGAGTCTGGTCAATGGTCACTAGAGGGTGGTTCAATAATAACAATGAGACATGTGCCACTGACATAAAAAAATAGCATGGACTGCAATGTCAGTGAATACAACATAGTCCATATATCATGGAATGAGAAACATGACAGGAGGGAAACCCTACAAAGTATAATGCCAACTGATAATCAGATTTGATATTTGATCAGGTGACTCAGCCCTGAACACTACACTTACTTCCTGAGTCAAGTGTCAAAATAAAGGAGTCCAATTAGGTGGATTAGCAGGAATGTGCCAAACACTGTAATAAACTGTTTCTACAGAAAAAACACTGATTGGTGATAGTCATGTGTCAAAGGAAGAGATTGCCAGCAACTGCTTCTAACTATGAAACAGAAGACTTCCTAATTATTGTTTTGAGGTTTAAATATATAACTTATACATGGTACTTTACCTGTACAGGTATTTTATATTGATCAAACTGCACAGCACTTTTATAAAGTGCAAGTGTTGTCATTTAAAAAACAACAGATGTTATGTATGAAAACATAATAATTAATTTATGCAAACGAAACATCAAATACATTGGGAAATATATTATTCTCATCTACAAGTTCACATTGCAATGTTCGACCTCAAAGTATTACTTCTTACTGTTTCAAAACTTATGATAACAGACTAAGCTGACTCGGCAATGAAAACAATAAAATAATTGTTTCTTATTCTTATAATAGATTATTCAAATGCATATAAAATAAACTAGCATCGATTATTTTTTTAAGTTTTTGTTTTATTGTCTGTAAAATGGGTGACGATGACAATAAGTTCAATAACCTAGTTTGACACTTGACACACACAAGACCGTTCACTCCAGCCTTAAACTAGACCTACAGAATAATAATAGTAGAAATAACAAGTAATAATTACCTTGATTCGTTGCCGCTTTCGGTAAGCAGACTTAGTAAGTTCATCATTCTTAGAGGCACTAAGCTTGCAAGAACCGCTTGCCTTCGACTTGGTCAAAGCGGCCATCGATCCTGCCTGTGCGGACACCTGTCTTCTGCGGGTTGATGGCATCAATACAGCTTTTACTACCGGGAATATTGTTGGGACTGCATCGCATTTTAATGATATTCGAGCGTCAGTATACCCAAGGGTTGCCAACATCTCCGGGTCGCGATCTAAGCAAGTTTTCTCAAAATGAGCGGAGCAAAGCCGGCTGTGTTTCGTCGGCTTGAAGTTCGCTCGCTTGATTTTTGCTAGCCATTTCTTCAAGAAAACTGGATTCGTGGGGAACTGAAAAAAATGGTGTGTTCTTCTATGTTTAGAAGAGTTAGCATTACAACCGAATGCCACACAATGAACCATTATGTTTCTCGCTTTACACAGCCACCTCCGTTGTCATCTTGCTGTGAATGTATGGAAGCAAGCGGTCGCTGTATCAGCTTATGTCAACTGTGACGACCATCTCGATCGGCATCCTGAAAAGTGCCCAAAAAATATGCATATATTCGAAAAATTCCACTTGCAAAGCATATAATGTGGAATTTCTAATTCATTGAATTTGTTTGGCTTGGTGGACGTGGAAATATATAGCAGGGTGTAATATAATATGAATTCAAGCACTAGACTGTGTTTGTATTTGCTATTATTGATTCTTCATGACAAGCATGCATGACATGACAATCATCAATATTATTTGTCTTCCTACCGTTAGAAGTTTGTCATTCTGCATTTGGCAAGTGTGATGATTGACGAATACAAGAACGTGTACTATATCAATATTTGTTTTATATTTGAAGCAAATCCGTATACCTTCCCAAAACGTATTGTTTACGGGAAATCCATATGGTGAGGTACGTGTGCAACCGTCGCGTTACTGGCGCTACTGTGCAACTTCGTAGTGTTCCGACATTTTGACACTATTTTTTTCACGAAATATGTCAGTTTCACACAATTAAATGGAGTTCATATATTGCAGAAGTGTGCTGCTATATGCATGATTGCATCAGAAAGTGCAATGTCACCATACGGGTGCTATTTAAATACCGATGTAGGCTTGTTTAGACGTGACCGCGACTCTTGCTATCCGTCGTGAACTTGTCGAGCTTGAAACAGTCGCACTAGTACCTCTACGCAAGTAATGCAATGGCGGACCACGAGGAGGGTAAGAGCTCCGGCGACGAGTTAACCGAAGAAATGGACTGCAATGAAGAGTCACATGGTGAAGAAGACAACATGAACGAAAATACAGTGACACCTATGGTATATCTGCCCGGGCAACCTTTGGCGGATGACGAGGAATTGGTGTGCGATCAATCGGCATACGTCATGTACCACCAAGCGCAAACAGGTTCGGCAATGTGAATGTTGAATGTGCCAAAATAACAAACACCGAACCGTATCACTCGGTTTGTGCCTTATGGAACCGTAATATGCAGTTTTCGCCAACAGTTTGTCGTTCAGCAATATTATCAATGAAAACCACTTATTTCATCAATGGCATTCAAGCAAAGTGTCAAATGAGTTGCTTTTAGAAATTTTGTTAAATAGTTACAATATTCTTAAGTCAAGATGATAATCACTTCACGCGCCAAACTGAAGCACTCGGTTTTTGCCTCATGGATATGGCAAGTCGTAGATGGCAATAAATGAGTTAAATACGTAAAGTTCAAAGCCACAGGGTCATCGTTGACGTTGTGTGTTAATAACTTTCATGGGATGATTAATGTAAATATATGCGTACATTATAAACTGCTGAAGTTAATTTGTAATTAATATGTCTGCAAATTGTAGCTATTGAATTACAAAGACAACATTTCATTATGTAAAAGAAAGTATTTGTTAGCTAATCTGATGGTCATACACACTGGCTGCAATGCCGACAATTATTTTGCTGTGCATACCTGACGCAGTGCCTGCGATTTATTTATATTACACGTGATATTCTTAGGTTCTTAGGTGTTGCTTCTCCAAACAGCCCCTTCTGGGGCTAATCTAGGAGATGTGCAGTGTGCATTGCAAAGGGTGCGTGAAACTGAATTTGACAAATAATTTTAAAAGAAAATAAAACAAATAATTATGTAAAACAAGTGCAATAATTTGTGCAGGTTAAAAACACAGTCTCTGTCTATAGTCTGGTAAGGTGGGCTGGAGCAACAAAGTGGATGGTACTCAGAGCTTGTTGGAATGGGTGTAGTGTGGGTAGGCTTATTGTTTCTGGGGGGAGTAGATTCCAAGCTTTTATAACTCTAGGATAGAATGAGTATGCATATGTATTTATGCGTGCATGTATTTGTTTGGATCGCTGTTTCGTGTACGGGTGCATGGGACTATAAGATGTTGTGGTAGGGTAATGTTCAGGAGGTTTGTAGAAGAAGGTAAGTTGGTGTTGTAATCGTCTTCTTTCTAGAGTCTGCTCTTGTTTATGAGGCTGGTTATGCTTGTTGAGCGGCGGTTGTCATTTAAAGTAAATCTGGCTGCACTTCTTTGGATTTTTTCGAGGGTATCAATGTTATTTTGTGTATAGGGATTCCAGGCTACAGCTCCGTACTCTAGTTTTGGCCTTACTAACATATTGTAGGCTGTTTCCTTAACTTTAGATGTTGCAGGGTGGAGAGAGCGTTTGAGGAGGCCAAGTGTTCTAGCAGATTGAGATGCAGTGGTGTTAACATGCTTTGTCCACGACAGTTTGGAATCTATTGTGATGCCAAGATAGGGATGTGAATCGTCTTGGGAAACTGGTTGGTTTGAGATGGTGTAAGTGAAGTGGCTTGGTTTGCGTTTATGGGTAATTCTGAGAAGTTGACACTTTCGGATATTGAAGTTCATTTGCCACTTGTCTGTCCAGTCGGCTAGTTTGCTTAGGTCTGTTTGAAGGATGTTATGGTCTGCAGGTGTTTGGATTTCTCTATATAGGATCGAGTCATCGGCAAAGAGTCTGATAGTTGAGTTGATTGAATTGGTGATGTCATTTATGTACAGTAAGAAAAGGACCGGGCCAAGGACTGAGCCCTGGGGTACGCCGGAGATGACATTTGCAGGAGCTGAGTGGGAACCATTTATTGATACAATCTGGGTGCGGTTTGATAGAAATGAAGTTATCCATGTTAATGAAAGATAATGTTATTTAAATTAATATTTTTTTGGGTAATTATTCTAGCTTTCATGACAATACTGGCTTGCCATAGTTCTTATATATGTGGTGATTAAAATACTTGCAAAATATGTTGCAGTGAAGTTGTGATGTTAGTTAAAACTAATGCGTTTCCTATTTTATAATAAAATGCATTCTATATTTTATTTATAAAAAAATTACAACACAGGCTTGACATAGATCTTCTATATAAGGCAATTACATTTCACTAGGGCAGTCCGAGAACTCATACAAGGAGATGATGAAAATAATTTCTAACAAATAAATGATGGTGATTTTAATCTGGGCATTTATGTTATACACACTTTCCATCTTGTGTTATGCATCTAAACCTGTTTCAATAAACCTGAAACGGCAGCATTTTCATGGACTATTTAATATTGTTCGATTTTGCTGCTAGGCGCTCTGACGCTTGGTCTCGCAAAACACGCTTGTATTCAAATGGCTTAGTGGCCTACCTAGCAGTGAGATCTCAGATGGAGCAGAAACTGAGATAGGACAGAAACCGTGTAAGTGATTATACGTCCTGCTTCTATTGTGAAATCTAACATAAAACATCACATGTGCAGTCAAACTGGGAACACCCAGGGCATTGTTATTTTATCGTGTAACTCTTTCTGCCTTGCGCATTCTTTGTTGTGTTGTAAGCGCAATAATTATAGCTTAGCCTTACTAGGCTTAGCCTTAGCTAGGCACTTCAACAAAACTATCATGCTAGAAAAGTGGGAGTGGAATTAAGTCAAAGGTAATAGCTTAAGGATCACATAACTGTTTATTTTATTAAGATATATTTAATAAATCCAAATATATTGCACTTTTAAGACAGCAAAAAGCATACATTTTTGTGTAGGCCCTATATATATATATTATGGACTCATTTTTGTGTTTTCTGTGGATAAATATTTCCTTTACAATGTCATAACTTTGTTATTTATATATATATATATATATATATTTAAATACTGTTTTCAGGGTTTTCAAACACATTAACTAGAATGATAAATTTAAATATTTAATATTTTTAATACTAGTTATAACAAAATTAATGCAATTAATTAGTTAATTTTAGTTATATAGCAGTAAACTCAACAGACCAACACATTTCAATAAAAGACATTGAGTGTGAAGATATTTATATATATTATGCAAGGTATGTAACCACATTAATTATGGTAATAAATGTATATTAACTATTCATTTAATAATAATAATAACTTAATTAATAAGTCAATATTACTGGCTAATTAGCACGCTACTTCGACAGACCGACACATTTCAGTAAAAGGCCATAGTCCATGATTATGAAGATACGTGTCTAATTTATGCAAACTAAAACGTGGTGCTGGCCTAAGACTGAGTCTGACTACCGTACACTAGTCTATGGCTACATATAGGAGAACTGCCATGGCTCCCCAGGAATCCCGCAATGAATGAGGTAAGTGATCGGGAAAAGACAAGTTGAAATAAAACGGTATCCGGGTGTCAGTGATTGCGAGTCAATTCATGTGAAACGACCCAGTTTGCGGAATTCATTGAAGTGCCACTTTAGCCTTATTATAATACAAAAACAATACAAGCAGATAATAATGTTTTGCTAATTATTATAATATTACTTGCAACTATTTAGATTTTCCTTGGGAAATTAACCGTATTTACATTGTAGACGCTTGCACATTCTAACTTGGAAATGTTTCAAAAATTATAATAAAACAACTGGATATATCTATATATTTACAATTTATGTGGAAAAACCTAAAATTGTACCACCTCCTTTAAGTCACAAACAACCTACAATTGCACTACACATTTCGCCCGGGTCCCAGCCTAAAGTTCTGCTATGCATGTACCACATCAACGTACTTTCACGAAGCTGCTGTTTTGCAGGTGCTCCGTGCCTCAGTTTCGATATAATCTCTGATAATCTGGGAGAGAAGAGAGACGACTTCCCCATAACCTGCTACATAGCCGCAGGCACACAGTCGGAGCGGGCGCATGTCAACAGTGTCATTGTAATGAAAATGAGCAACATGTCCAAGAACCGCAGTGAACCAGAAGAGGAGGACGACTCCAGCGAAGATGACTCAGACTCTGATGAAGATACCCCGGAGCTGGAAACAGCGATGATCAAACACGTTGGAGCCGTCAACCGGATTAGGGTAAGGTGGCACTAAGGCCACATATTTAGAACACCTGAGGGAAAAGCCAGTCAGTCTGGACTTTGACAGACTTTAGGGGCACCATTATGATTATCAGGCAGAGCTAAAAGATTTGCTGCACGTGATCTTATTCCTGTTATGTTGCAAATGGATGTGTTTAGAGACAGTTCTCGGTACTAATCACATAACTAAGATATGTATGGGTCAGTGTAAGTTTGGATTAATTAATTGATAGACTGACTTTTTAAGATCTAAGATACTGTCAAAACGTTATGTAAACATGTTGTGTTTTTTATTTCTTCAAGCTTCTGCAGTGTTAGCCAAACTAAGGCTATGCTCTGTGCCCTTTGTTTGTTAGTTAATTTTTTATTCGTTTATAGGTAAATAAGTTTTAAATGTTGCACAATATTAGCACTGTGACAGCTGATAGGCAGTGGGACTAATTTCCTATACTTTACTGTTATAAAAAATAGTTTGGGGCTGTCCCAGGATGACTTTAATTTTGTGGTGGCTGTATTAGTGAGGTGACCATAAAGTGGGGTTCTATTGCCGTTGCAGGCAGTTCTTGCTGTCTACTGGTGTGTCTGGTTAAATTGTTCTTATGTATTATACTTGCAGACGACGCACATGGGTGCCAAACTGCTGGCGGCGACATGGGCCGACACAGGTAAGGTGCACATATGGGACCTCAGTCGACCACTGAATGCTGTCAATGACTCCAATATCATGTCAGCATACACAAGAAACCAAGAGTCACCTACAGCAATGTTTACATTTGCTGGCCACCAGGTGGAAGGTTTTGCGATGGATTGGTGTCCCACTGTGGCAGGTTGGTTGGAGTCTTCTCCTGCTTTTCAATTTGGACGATGACACATTTAGGAATATATAAACAAATGTCTTGGTTGTTATACTACCGACATTTATGCCTGACAAAAAGTTTGTGCATGTACCAGGGTATGTAAAATTTGATATTTGCATAAGTAGAGTTTGGATTTTAATTAGCCTGTGTGTTCATGAAATAACTATTTATTCACATATATCAAGAGTAAAACAGTTAACTAAAATGCTAATATAAATAGACAAAATAAAATGATGTTGTCCAGACTTGGATAAACAAAACAGAACTTGACAAACTAGACCATACATAAAGTGCCATTGGCAAAATTATATTAGATGTTTATATAATTTCAAATAAGAAATTATATAAACATTGAAAAAATAACTAATAAATCACTAAAATAATATACTATTAGGCCAGGGATAATAGTAATGATTACAAATATTAAAGTAATAGGTTGAGCAAAAACTCAGTATAATAGTAATAGGAAGCAGTGTAATAGTAATTGACCTATTACTTTTCTATTACTATTAAACATTTCAACTGAATTTCAACTACATAACAATTCCGTTTGATTAGGTTGTAGATTCCTCTAGTTTCTCCAGGTTTTATGGTTGCCCCCTTTGTCAGCTTCAGCATGGCTCTCATGAAGTTTTACCCTAGAGTTTTATGAGTGTTTACATAGCAAGAGACACTGGTAGAGTGTGACTGCTGCATTGATTAAAAGGATTAAACTGGGCTTTCACTGCTTTGAAGCCAGTTCTGCCAAGTTGCCAACTACCATTTTCAAGTAAGCCTCAAGCCTGTGGGTTTAGTGCCTGCCTACATGGTGCACACAATTGAACCTAAACTACAGCAAGTGTGAAAAACATCCTGATGTATTTGTACTTGAGCCAATAGTGAACTGTCCACCAAGTACCAAGCAGCAGCAGAGCAATGTGATTTAATTAGACTGTAATTTAATCACCATGTTATACATGTGACATTGACTTTTGCTTTTGTCTTTCATTCCAGTACGGTATTTAAATATAAAATGCAACACATGTTCTACCCTTAGTCAATGTATTTAGTAGATTGTACTAAATATGGTATATGCTATATAGATATTTTGTTGTAAATATTTATGATTTTTTTACACTTTATAATAATGTATTTCCTAATGATGATGATGATGGAAGTACTTGACATTCCAAAATATTATTTCAAATACATTGGGCATGGGTATCAATAAATGGCAAGTTTTTTATTCACCAGTCTTGTTTAACTTTTTGAGACCGAGTCAAACAGTTGTACTTGATGAAAAATGTAATAGTAATTGCTTCAAATGTAATAGGAAGGAAACAAAGTAATAGTCATACATTACATTGCAATGTAATTTATCCCACGTCTGCTATTAGTAGTCGGTTAAAAATAATAAAATAGGATAGTATTGTGATAATAAAATGTGGTTGTTATTTATTCGCCTGTTGTTTTGTAAAGGATGCCTTGCGACTGGAGACTGCAATAAGAACATTCACCTGTGGTTTGCGGAGGACGGAGGTAATTGGCGTGTTGACCAGCGACCATACACTGGACACACGGCCTCAGTAGAGGACATCCAGTGGTCACCCACTGAGGCCAATGTAAGTGGAATGTAGCACAGCACTGTTTATTCCAATCTCTCCTGCATTCTGATTGTCCGCGTTTTAAGTGTATGTAATAACATAAATGATATCACTCCTGACAGCAACAGAAGGTTGTATGAATTCACAAAGTGCCAACAATAGGTAAGAATTATGTGTGAGTGATGGCTTGGTCATCACCACAGTGACCACACATCGCTGGGAAAACAAATAGCTACAGTAGTACCTCTCTTCAGCGGACACATCTGTATCCAAGCATAAGTGTCCCGACATGGCGGGTGTCTGCTCATCGGAGGGACAGGTATCTTAGTGCCGTAGTTCAGATCAGTACAACGGACACATGGTAAAGGTGTGGCAATATGTCAACGTATTGACTGGTAGGAATTAAGTACTATAGATATATATATATATGTGGCAATATGTCAACGTATTGACTGGTAGGAATTAAGCACTATATATATATATATATATAAATGTTCATTATTACTGTGATGTATTAAAAATTAAACAGTTGGTCATGAAGTTATATCGCCTGCCCGACTCCCTCTGTCGATCTAAGATTTTCCTCAACCGCGCACTGGTCACTCACTCACTGCCACTAGCCTATGCAACAGTAACGGCCCGGCGTTGCAGTAGAATTTGCTGCGCGTATATGGCAGTATTAAACCAAAAATTTAGAACACAACACCTCCATTACACAAATTTGTTAATTGGTATTCTCGAACGATTTATATATTCTTTAGCCAAAATACTTCGTAAGTAATTCGCAAGTTGACGATTTTGGCTGCCCCCTACCGGCTAAAATAATAACCTGGAAATGATCAAGCGAATATTTAAATCAGTTGCTACATGCAGCGTGAACGTTAATTAAATATTAAAAACGGTAACGGGTACAATCGTTAATTGTCTCACTTCACTTTTCATCCAATTTCGAAAGATTCATTAATGCACAAATTGTGCGTCACTTGATAATGCGTTTCATACGCTGGCAACCAATTCAGCTTTTCCAGGCACTGGTAATATTTGGCGTAGCGCAGCATAATTTGATGATGCTTGTTTATTATTTCACCTCAGTTTAGGCTTAATGTTGGGCTACATTGAAAACAATTGAGGTGAACCTTTTATACATCGTATTTGTGAATCTTACTTGCAATTTACACGATGAAAAGCGATGCCAAGCCGATGCCCTGATTGGGGCTGGAGGCGCAAACGGGGAAGCCATCATGGCATCGCCGGCGGCAAACATGATTGATAACAACACATAATTAACAATCCCTTCCTCCACATTCACTCTGTCTAAAGTTTACACACCGTAATCAAAGGAACTCTAAGTAGTTTGGACAAACACAACGATTACAGCAAGGAAGACAAGCTCGTTGTTACGGGTACACATGTACTTGGCGTTATCATTGACCCACACCGAGCTGTATGTCCGCCATTTTCTAAACAAATTTGGCAAAAAATCTTCGAATTAATTAATACTGTCCGTCTTAGGAGGGACATATAACCAAAATATCCTGTCCGCATACGCGAGGTGTCCCCTCATCAGGGGGACATTAACATGGCAAAACGGTCCGTACATTGACAAACTGTCCCGACATAGCGGGTGTCCCCTCGTCAGGGGGTCCGCTGAAGAGAGGGACTACTGTATAGTGATGCCACCTATGGAGTGGAATATATATTAATGCACATTGATGTTATTGTGGATATCGGAACCGGGCAGCTTGGTAAGTAATGTTGTGGCGACCATTTTACATCAGTTGAATCCTGTTGGTATTGACTGTGTTGCTGAAAAAGTACCACAGCACGTATTGGTTTGAACCAGTGTGAAAAGTAAGTTTTTGGACTGCTGACTGATGAGACGGCCTCTAATTCTCAAAGTGTATTCTACACACTAAACTTGTGCGTCGAATGTTAAATGTTTTTTTTTATGACAGGTGTTTGCGAGTTGCTCGGTGGACCGCACCGTACGTATCTGGGACGCACGTGCGGCACCCAACAAGGCATGCATGTTGACGTGCGAAGAGGCGCACACTAGAGACGTAAACGTCATCAGCTGGAACAGAAACGAACCCTTCATTCTGTCGGGCGGAGATGATGGAATTCTCAAAGTCTGGGACCTCCGACAGTTCCCAGTAAGTCACATCATTGCCAAATTGAAACAGTTTTGGACAAATTCCAGCCATAGTTGGCAGGTTAGTTATTGGTGGGATGAACAAAACAAATAGATATATTTGAATAAAATAAATTAGACTTGTGGAAAGTTATTGTTTATTCGACGACATATGTGGTGCCCAAATGTGGCTTAGCATGAACATATTGGCTTTAGATGAGAATTATAATATATCTATCGTTTATTATTTGGATTTGATGTTCTATTGACAAAACGGAATTGACTGGTGTTTGATAGATATATTTACTTAATGGTTATAGGATTTAACAAGATTGTCATCCAGAGCAAGTGAACAAGATATCTTTTTGGATTACAGAGTATATGTTCCACTCATTTATAGCATTATCTTATGCTGCATTCCAAGTGCATCATGTTTACCATGAATACGACTAGGTGAACACGAAAGTTCAAAAGCAGTCTGACTTTGTCACTTGTAAATTTAGATATCTGGATCACTTAGGTCCCTAGGGATCACAAAGTTGTATTTATGCTAAACACAGATTGTAACACAGCACTATAGACATACAATACTTTCTAATGATTGCTGTCTGCTGATGAGATTCTCCTGCATTTTTAGCAGGGCAAGCCGGTGGCTATTTTCAAGCACCACACAGCACCGATAACGTCCGTCGAGTGGCACCACACAGACAGCACTGTGTTCGCGGCATCAGGGGCAGATGACCAGGTGACGCTGTGGGATCTCGCAGTGGAGCGGGACACGGATACTGCGACAGGCAGCGACGACGTCGACGTACCGCCGCAGCTCTTGTTTATACACCAAGGACAACAGGACGTGAAGGAAATACACTGGCACAAACAGCTTCCTGGAGTCATTATCAGCACGGCTCACTCCGGCTTGAACGTGTTCAGGACTATCAGTGTGTGACGTGCGGTGTCACGTAAATTGGCTTTTAATTTGGATCGAAATGGAAAATTGCTGTAGTGTTGTGTGGTGGACTGTATGAATATGCCATATATGCTATCGTTGATAACAATGATCATGTTATACATGAAAACTATGTGAAACACCACAAGAACAATTTATGTATTAATACACTACATTTGGAGCATTGTAAGTGCATCTCCTCTCCGACGCCCGCTCGCCTCTTTCTAAATTTATTCGCTCGCCTTTTTCAATGGACAAATTGAGTTGCAGTCTTTCCCTAGGTGGCACCACTATTGAGTGACATTAATATCAATTTTGCTTTATGCAATGCTGTAAATTGCGACATCAAGTATGAAACAGTCACGGGAACGAGTTTATTCTAAACGCTGTAATGGCGACGATAGCTGCCCTTGGCGTGTTGCTCCACGGGTGGGTGTAATCTTGTGTTACTTGTCGACTACCAAATGTAAGTAAGACGAGGCCAGGCATTTGTCAAACTGAACTTTTGTTGTTTGGAAAAACAAACCAAAATTTGTACATATGTGCATGTGAATAAAGCTATAAAAGAAAATGTTAGTGTATTACAATTTATTTATACAAGGAACAGTTTATTGGATTACAAAATAAATTTATACAGCACCAAATGTGCAGATTCCCTAGTTCTTTGTTGTAGTGGAGACTTAATGCAATTGTAATGTGTATAGTACCAATGCACAAATAATACAGAACTTTGTCCACCAAGTAGCGAGATTCTCCCTCCCCCAGCATTTTGTACTTTCTATCTGTGCGATTATACAATCTACTCTAGAGGGCATATCTCCTAGACAATTGTGTGATCTTCAGATGTAAAGGAGTGTTAGATAAAAATACCGGTGTTGATTGACATGGGGGCATAAGCTGGTACCAACTAATATATCATGACATTACTTTCACGTATGGAACACGTTGCTCACATACTTCTTGAGTAAATACACAGTATCTTTATTTACAAGTCACAAGTATGTTTACCCTCATATCGTAAACATAGCAACATACAGCTGTATCCTACATAAGTATCAGTTAGATACTTTCAGCTATCAGTTTTTTGCTCTGTATCATTAGTTCAACAACTTATCGGATTATCACATGTTCTCCCTAGTGTTGTGCCCAGATTCATGTACACTTATAAAGACGATGTAATGTAAATGTCTAAGAACAGTTCTAACTGGTTATGACTGGGAAAACACTGGTACCCTGGTAATTGTACAGGACATGACTTGTAGGAACGAGTCTAAGGCCCACTGGTTGAAAATATCTCGAGCGTGACATAATTAAAGGACAAGAAATATATTGCGCTTCATGAGCAATTTCAAACTTAATAGCTGAAACTGAATAACATCTATGTATGAGATAAGTTAAACGTATTGCCTATACGTCAAGTGCTGCAATACGTACACAGTTTTGAAGTTATAGCTAAAGCTGTTAGAACTACCTCTGCTAGTCATAACTTTGTCAGTGACCTCCACGTCACAGTACAGCCGAACCTCGCTTTACGGCCACCTCTGTAATACAGCCACCTCACAATTAAGGTCACTCCAGAACGGTCCAAAATTATGTCCATATAAAGTATAGGAAATTAGTCTCGCTAGTAAGATCACCTCACTAGTAAGGTCACCTCACTATTCAGGTCACTTTCGGCCAGTCTCGAGGGTGACTCTAATAGTGAGATTCCACCATACAATCTTTACCAGTGCAGCGTAACAGCAAATCACGCTGTTGTATAATTTCAAACTTGCAATTACAGACTTACATACACAGATTAAATATTCTGTTCTCGTTTATATATATACCTGGCATGTTAATTATGGCAGATGAAACGAGAACATTGTTGTCTGTTACGAGATAAAGGTTTTGACAGACAGATGCGATTAACTTCATCATGGAAAACTAAACAAATGTTTGTGTCACAAATTTCCATAAACACCAACCAAATCCAAGTTATACAATGCTAACTACCGGTAGTTCATGATTTTCAACAGGAAATAATAACATATATATATATATAAACAACACATTACAGGGTGACTTGAGTCTTGTTTCTTTGTATAAATTAACAGCAGCTTAAAAGGTCTAATAATTCTGGTTATTAGATTATTACAACATGGTAACATTTAATGTGGCAAAATATCAAAACAAACAAACTGATTCCGCAAACAATCGTTCAGGAATGTGTCATTTGCATACAATAATTGCCTCTTTTTGTGGCTAGATATTTGACGGAAGAAAATCTTTAACCAAACACAGCTCCGCAGTTTGGACAGCGTCGTTCCCGCATTGCAAGGCAGCAGAGGATTCCAAGAGGAAAGAAGAATATTGCACAGAATACTCCCAGACACGTGAAGTCATCTTGCAAGACACCAACCTGAAAAAATTAGAGAGAAATTGAGTTGATTGACCAGATTGTTTTACCACACCTGTGAATCTGCGCCCCCATAGCGACCAAAATATGGGATCTGGCAACTGAGCTATTAATTTTGTGTATCTAGCATTCATATGAGAACCTCCCTGATGTTCTGGTTACAGGACAAAAGTATAAACAAATTTTCGTGAAAATGTTCGTCAAGTTGGAATAAGTTAAATAAGCAATTTCTTAATTCACAACTGTATAAATTCGACTCACTTTGATGTTTAGACTGTAACGACAGTAACATATAGTAACATTTTAATCACAATTTTAGGTTAAAAAAAACATTTTAACATTTGTACAGATAAAGGTTCCACCTTATCACTCAAATGTGTTTTACAGTTTTACTTGCCATATAGGACATGTATACTTTTGATGGTGAATCTTGTTTGAATCGTCATACGTTGACATATAAGGCATAGTAACAAAAGCCATGAAGTTAGATGATCTAGAAACTAAAAAAGATACATAATTACATATGTCAAACTAATAAATATTATGGCACATTTGAACCAAAGAGAGGACGTAATTCATACAGGTTCTCAGACCCATTGATAACAACTGGGCGGTCCAGTCAGGATATTGGTTAAATAATCACAGACGTATGTCCAGTATTGCAGCCAACAACGGATAGCTGCTCATAAACACAGCGAAAATATCCAATCAGACATATGAGAATATTTATTACATGCTATCAAAATGTGGGACAGATTTGTTTAAAATTAATATTCTTTTTCTGGGGGCAATATTTCAGGTATGCAGTGTTTTGACCAGGTTTTCAAAAGGGCAGGGTGCCATTCTAGTAAAGGGCACATGCCACATAGAGCGCGGTAAACAATGGTTAAAAATGTACTTGTGACATGCGACTAAATAAAATAGTTAACAAGACATAGTAGTGGTGTACAGCTTGTAGTTTAATATCATACAACTTACATACAGTATATTATGTACACAATGTATACGTTGTTGCGCTTACATTTATCCGGGCGTTAAATTTTATCCGGGTGATGTTTATGTGCATATGTAAGGCATAATATTTGGCACCAGTAGATCACGTAATAATAAATAATATCCAGTAGTTAAATATGTTTCGTTTGTTGTCGTAATACGAGCGTTATAGTTAGAGTACATAATTATAATTTACTGTTTCAGATTTGTGACCAAGTATAAAAGTAAGTCACGTGACGTGTGTGTGGAGAGGAAACTGTTTTACGACAGAAATTGTGTATGTCTGGGAAGCAAACATTTTGTAATTTATGTATATATATATAGACATATGTAAATATATATATACATATAAACATACATAACGCCCGGATAAATTAAAACACGACAGTCATAGCTGGTGCTAAATGCATTCCCCTAGATACGTACAGAAACGTCACCCAGATATATTTAACGCCCGGATAAATGTCAGCGTGACAACGTATATATTAATGCATTATAATATTGGCTTGCAGCAAGCATTTATAAAACAAAACACAATATTTAGCTTTACATGACTTTTTAATTTGTGTCAATCTGCATAATATTCAATATACATATATAATATTATACAGGTGTGTGTGAAATGTCTTTGGGCTAGGTTGAACATAAATTTAGATGTTATGTTCGATTTTGAAAATGTACAAGAAACATAGTAATTTTGAACAATTACATTTAAATAAATATAAATGTGGACAATGGATTATTATATAGTATACATGTATATAATATATATTATATATTTTTCATCTGTTACGACATGCTGGATATTGTGTTTTGTTAACTATATATATATTTCATTTTATTTACAGGAAAATTACCCCACACACATTCTCATTTTTAACAATCAGTCAATTAACAGAAACAAAAAATTATTATTTATTTGAAGCCACTGTTTAATGGCCGGGTTACTCCTCTGACTAATAATTATTACAGGTAACTACTGCTAAACGCTTTGGCAAAAGAATACGCTAGCCGCCAGCAACCTTAGCACCCTTGGCTAGTCCACTACACACGCACGTGACGTCGTGACCTAGAAATGGCACCCCTTGCAACGAGCATGAGCGACGTCGTGTGCTGATGTGTCATTGCATATTGAGTAGAGCAGGTTCTTTTAATGCACACAGTTCAGTACTATTGTTGAGCTATGTTATACTAAACGACGTTACTTATCATTATATATCGGTACATTAACAAATAAAGAATGTATGAATAAAAGATTATTTTCTAATCACACATGCTGGCTTCGAAAGTATGTCGCGAACAGGCTGGTCTACTGACTTGTGAAGTTTGGTGCCTCGTTAGATCAAAACGTATTTTAAGAAGTTTTGCAAGTATCACATGATTAAGAATTTAATGACTAATCTACTGGTAGAAGTCTCCCGGCGATCAGACTTGAACTTTTTGAAGATACGAACAAAACAAGAACAAAACAAGGAATGTTTGGCGATAGGTACAGTAGAGGCACTCCGCAAAAGTCCGTCCCTCTGGTTTATTCACTTTCAAATCAATGATTAAGAATTTAATAGCAACTGGGATAGGTGTCGAGATAGGGGCGCTTGAACAATCGAAATAATCGCGTGGCGCAATCGGGATACAGTGGACATCGGGGTGCTTGCAGATGATCGAGTGTCTGCAAGCGCCCGGATCTCAGGACGCATCCATTCCCGATATCCGGGTGCTTGCAAATTAATATACAATCGTGTAACTGTCTATAGCCACGAGTAGGGTTACGTACAAAATATAGCAGGGCGTCATATAAAAAAGGCAAGGCATTCTTTTTGCCTTTTTTTTTAGGTACAAGGGCATCCCTGAAAAAAGGCAGGGGGTAACGCCCTGCAAATTCAACCTAGGCAGAACACTGGGTATGGTTTTCAGTATCAGACAATTTGTTGTTGAAAAATTACAACGTCACCTAAAAGTACAATTATGTTCTTACAAATATTATCCTGAAAGGTCTTGGGAGCATTTATAATTGAAGACTGAATATAACTACTTTATTGCACATGGGCATAACAAATGTCTACAGACTGTCACAAATATGCAAGCATTTAATATGCTGAACTACTATACACAGCATGCATGCATCATTTTGTTAAATGTTTGCTTAGAACATGTAAAATTAATAGAAATGTTATGACCTAAGATTCTCACCCTACAAGCTGGACATCCTCCAACAAGGATTACCGGCGGCTGAGCCTGGATGATGATAGTGGAGGGAGGAGGCTGCATGTAGGACGGCTGCTGGTACATGATAGGCTGTCGTTCTCCCATACCTTATAACATTCAAGTCCGCAATCAGTCACGCTATGTCATCTATGTGTAATAACATACATTTTACTTTACATATTACATTACATACAAATACACATACTACATACAAATACACATACATTTTATTACATATATGAAAGAAATTTACATTTGTGTTAGCACACGTATTTATAAACATCTACATAACCTGAAAGAGATGTAATATCATTGCAAGTAAAATTTTTGACATTTGACTTTTTGCATTTAATACATTTCGTATTGGTAATCTAGCAAACTATATGTATTTGCAGCTTTAAAGTAATGTTACTTGTTCAAATAATTACTTACAATAGAGCATTACTTGGGGGAAGGCTGTTTAGTATGTATCATGACGAATATAAATAGACACAGTGGTGCCATCTAGCATGTTACAAAACAAGGAAACGGATTCTACTAACTAAATGTTTGGGATCGTAAAATCGCAAGTCGAACACCATGTATTGGTGGAGATGGTTTGAGTCAATTGATGCTAATTGCATTTATAATGTTGTGTTACTTTGCAAACACACAAGGGCATCCTTTATGGAAACTCAAGGTTCCTTGGAGAAGAGGCACCCTACCTTAATTCTCTGCGAGACAGATTCTGTGGAACTAATCTTGCTAACGCCATATCAGACAGAAACCACTGGAAAGATCTTGTTTTGTCACCACGCTAAGTGGAAGACATAAGTACTTATAATGACTAGTTACAGGCTAGATAGATTTAAAATGATGATGGTGTATACTAGACAAGGATACATTTCTACTGTTATTGACCGACTCTACATCAAATGGGAAACAACAAAATATCTCAATTCTGCATGTCGTCTACATGCTCACCCGCATTAGTTTTAAATAGTTTGAATTGAACATTCTTGATAAACATGTAATGTTGTCACTAGATCTTGGCCCGTGCCTGACTAGCGTAGTTTACCTTGATTGGCTTGGTACTGAGGTGGGGGTTGCGGTGGTCCCCCTGCCTGCTCATACTTGGTATTGTATGGGGGCGGTGGTTCACTCATTGCTGGTGATGTTTGTTTCTTCTACAATTGCAAAGACACAATTTAAGGTAAACATAAGTTCTTATCCAGTCTTTATGACTGCTCAAAGTGCTATACACTTTTATTCCCCGACAGACTTGTTCAATCAAACACCATCTTCTGTGTGAAGCATTCAGCCATGGTACAATTACTGCACAAAGCCTATTCATACACAAATATCAACCACTGTCTATAAACCTACATTAGCCTGGTAATCATTTGAATACACCCGAGTAGACTGGAGCAACGTGAATGTCTTGAACTGTACGCACTCGCCTATCGTTTGAATCAATGGCAAGAGGATGGATTCAAACCCAGAATTTCTTGAATCACAGTTGATAAATATATGAAATATGTGTATACAGTTATCAGACCTGTGACTGTGTGTTTTTTGTTTTATGTTAGTAGACTGGCTCCCACGAATACAAAA
Organism: Escarpia spicata; assembly: GCA_963995525.1. NCBI lineage: Eukaryota > Metazoa > Annelida > Polychaeta > Sabellida > Siboglinidae > Escarpia > Escarpia spicata. Next base: position 55,030,551 of record OZ023210.1, on the reverse strand, counting down.
TTTGGGAGTCTTTGACATGGAGTAAATAGATAAAAAAATTGCATTTTATTTTCATTTTGTTAAATATTATGAGCCAAATAATGAGATGACAGATCAAATGAATGTGTGAAAGTAATATTATTTTAGTGACCATAAATAAAGTTTTCAATTATCAAATCTATCAAAGTTACAAAGTGTAAATTTAATTATAATTTATACAATGTTTACTTAATTCTGCCCTGATGCACTGCATTGTCAACTACGGTAGTACGCACATGTAATTAGGTTTTAAGTAAAGACATTGTTGCTGACAGTTTGCTAATTGAATTAAAATAACAATAAATACAAATTCAATTAAATCTTCGAAAAAGAAAATAGGAGTGGTTAATTATTATTATGAATTGGTAACTTGTGTCTGTGACTAATACTGAGTAACATACACAGAATGTCATGATTGCATTACAGTATAGCATCTTTCAATGATTGTGATAGGATACCTGTTACAAGACTATTCTTGGTCAAACTTGGCAGAAGTAACATTGTAAACAAACCATTTTTCATCTGTCACTTCCACTTTTCTGACTCAATTTCACATGCAAGACACGCTTCCTTGAAACTGCCATACATAATACAGTGATAATTTAACTGGTCGCATTTTGGGAACTTGTGTCAAATCCGGACCCACCTCGATTTCGCCGTTAATAGCATTATAACTTATGTTTTGCATAAAATTGCCACCTCAGACTCGCTCAGTCTCAATGTACCCGTTGCAAATAGTTGGGCAAAACTAGGTACATCACATTCCGCTAGGGGCAGCACCGTAAATTTGTCCTCGCATTCTAGACCAGAAACCGCCGAGATTGGGGGATTCCCCAAAATCGCTTGGCAACATTATGCAAATGAATTTACGTCGTATTTGGATGATCACATGAACCAATGAAAGACTGATCTACGTCATAGCCAGTTTTGCGGGAGTTTTCCGAGCACGATAAGCGAGGTAGGTGGATTCTAACTTTGATGTTGTAAACAATCGTTTAAAAATATGGTATAATAGATTTCCATCCCGTTAGTATCCTGTTTCTACCTTTTTTAAATACATATGCCTTCATATGATATGCATTTTATGGTTGTGGACCCCCGTGGGAGCGTGCAATCGCTCGTGGAAAAACAGGCCTGTCGCACGCTGTTCGGCGTTCAAAGTTGAAATGTGTAGTTTGTAGCCTGCGCGCGACCGGTTCAGCGGCATGTACGCCACGCTGGCGTTGCATAATTATGATGTACTGGGGCGCGCTATGCAAATCATAAAATTTTTGCTATGTGGGTTAAACTGTATGCGTTTCAAGCAATCGTGAAAATAATCATACTTTTAAACTGATTTACAAATGTAGCACTGGGCCTGAGAATGTGAGCGTGTTCGTAGACTGCATCGATCCAACATTCGTACACCATTTCCTACGATGCAAAATCCACGCAATCCAAACTGTTTGCACCTAAATCCTAACATGTTCTGTGCACAAAAGTAACTATTGATATGTAAGTGTTGCATGGTATTCATTATTTTTTCAAATAACTGAAAATATTAGTTTTCTAATTTAAGGCCAGGCACGGCAGGCAAAATGTATTATTGCATATATCTGGCATTTAAATGGAAACGTGATCGTGATTGGATTACTTGTGCCATGTGGGCACTGACCTGCCACGTAATTGGCTGTTGTGAGGGATGGGCTAGGATCAATGGGTTTGACTCCATCTTGGAATCTTTGAAATTACCACCTACTGCAAGATTAAAACATTTAATATTAAATCCAGTGCCATCAGCCCTTTTGTAATTGTGTCCATTTAATTTAACATTTATTATTGTTTAAAATAAGAAATAGTAATTAAAATATTGCCATGATATTTTAATTATTGTAATACAACAGTACTCAATGTCAGCTTTTTAATAGTTGTCTTAATAATTTTTAGTGTAAGATTACTTACACAAAAACAAAGTCCAGTGACACCAATTTAATTATTTTATTTTTGGAATACACTCTTATGTTTATTAACACTAGTGGTACTGCATTAATTTGTATCACACACATACATTAATACAGTTTTCCTCTATTTCATGTTGAAGGATTCTGCTGCAAATGTATGAAGAGTAACAGTACATTGACAGTGTCCTGTGAACATTGGCACGCTTCACTTGCATTGCTGTACGACACATTGAACGGATTTTATCTACAATCGACCAACAGTGTCCTGTGAACATTAGTACACTTCACTTGCATGGATATATGATATGAAACAGTGAACCGATTATATCTACACTAGTCATCAATGTACTCTGTTCCTCCTTCATAGTTCCCTGTATGTGCAGTGAAGTTGACAATAGTTATTGTACTTCTGCTGTTTCAGTTGTTTTCAATGTCTACTTGTCGGCTGCATACTGTGAACAACATGTTAACATTACTTCATGTTGATGTGTGAGACATTAATGAACAAAAGAATATCATTGTTGTAGTACTGACCTTTGCATTGTACTGTGAACATTTCATGACATTGAACTATACAGGAAATTATACAGATCTTGGAATGCATAATAAATTATGTTAAATTCAAGCAATGCTGTTGTGTTTCTTCACAACAATGGTTGTGTCAGGGACACCTCAATGTTTACAAACAAGTAAAATAATGCCCAATGGTCAACAGTTAGTAGTTGAACTTTCATTTTGATCAACATACCATAATTATTAAGTAAAAATAAATTGGACATTAATAATATAGACAACATGGTTAGAGGTCAATTTTTTTAAATAAATTAATCTTTAATGGTTCACACTTTAATATGCCATTTTATCCCAAAAATTATGGTTAATATGTAGATGTGATAAATTACAAGGATTTATAAAGTTATTAAGTCCATGTGTTACACTAAATAATTTAAGTAAGTAATTTGTCAACATAATTAAATCGGTGCTCATTCAAGGTCAATTATCTAGGTCGTATCAAGGTCATATGCTATTATGGTCAAGGTTAAACATTTAGTTACTTTTAATTTGCTAGCACAACATACCATAATTATTAGTTTAAAATAAATTGCACATTCATACATGCAATTAGGTCAAAGGTCATTTTTTTTAAACAAGTTACCTCACTATTGTTCATGCTTTAATATGCTACTTTATAGTCAGTGTGTACATAAATGTTCCATTTCAACACTTTATAAACATACCAAGCCCATGTGTCACACAGAATCATTTAATTAGGTCACTTGTCAACATATATAGGTCAACGGTCATTAAAGGTCAAATAACTAGGTCATGTCAACGGTCACAGTACAAGGTCAACATTTTTGGGTCATAACATTTTACTTTACTTCAATATCTTACAATATACAGATTATGTAATGTTTTGCATATATTCAGTGCCACATGGTGGCAGCACAGTCTACAGGAAATTATACAGATCTTGGAATTAAACAAATTTATATTAGATAGTACTGCGGGTATTCTAACCAAACGTTTCTCTGACCATCAACCGTATTTCATGATTATTGACACTTTACTAAATCCAGAACCATCTCCTCGATACGTAAAAATAAACATATCAAACGAAATAGCTATGTATAAGGTTAAACATGAAATAAATTCAGATGCAATTTACAATAAACTAAATAGAAATGTGAATGCCGATACAAATCGTAATTACGAGATCATATACGAGGAAATTTCACGGGCAACAAAAAAGCATATGCCAACCAAATTAGTTAAATTTAATAGATATAAACATAAAAAATCAACATGGATTACTCAAGGAATATTGAAATCAATTCGGTATCGAGACAAACTATATAAACAATTGGATAACAAATCCAAATTCGTTAAATTATGAAACTATTAACATTAATCTCAAAACGTATAACACGATGTTAAAGAAAAACATTCGTGAAGCAAAACAGATGTATTTTGTACACAGTTTTAATCTATTCAGAAACGATAAGAAACACTTGGAAAACTATTAATGAATTCCTCTCAAAAACACCTACACAGCATAAATTACCACTATTTTTTAATGATAACGGTATCAAATTAACAGATAAAAAAGATATTGCTAACAAATTTAATACATATTTTACAAATATAGGTCACTCTATAGCAGAAGATATTAAATATGCAGGTAACAAAACCTACAGTTCTTTTCTAAATAAACAAATAAATTCTACTTTTACTTTTGAAAAAGTAGGTGAAGATACTGTAAAAAAAGTTATACAAAGTCTCCCCACTAAAAACAGCTATGGATTTGATGGTATATCTTCAAAATTACTAAAAATAATTGAACCAGTCATTATCAAATCATTAGCGATTTTAATAAACCAAGTATTACACACCGGAATGTTCCCTGACAAACTCAAAATTGCTAGTCATTCCAATATTTAAAAAAGGCGATCTGTCATTATTTGAAAATTACAGGCCTATCTCTCTTCTTCCTTCTATATCAAAAGTACTTGAGAAGATAATTTTTACACAATTATCATCATATTTTAACGACTTAAAACTTCTTTTTGATAACCAGTATGGCTTTAGACCGAAACATTCTACTGAATATGCCGCACTTGAGCTAATTGATAGAATAGTAACTCAAATGGATACAAATGACATACCTATTAGTATATTTCTCGACTTGTCTAAGGCATTTGACACCATCGATCATAATATTCTATTAAATAAATTAAAATACTATGGCCTAAGAGGTTCAACACTACAACTACTTAAAAGTTATTTACAAAATAGAAAACAATACATTGAAATAGAAGACATAAAGTCAGACATTTTATCAGTAACCATTGGCGTTCCTCAAGGTTCAATACTCGGACCACTATTGTTTGTTATATATATTAACGATTTCTCACAAGCCAGCCATAAGTTCGATTTCATTATGTATGCAGATGACACCACACTATTTATTACTGTAAACTCTTTTAGTGACAACCCCGAAAATAAAAACATACAATCCTCAATAAATGAAGAACTCTCTAAAGTTATTGAATGGCTAAAAATTAATAAATTATCGCTGAATAAAAACAAATCAAAATATATGATTTTACATATGCCAAATAAACACACAACGACTTTTACACCTAAAATAGATGATGTAAATATTGAAAAAGTAGACGAATTTATCTTCTTAGGGTTGACTTTGGACTCAAACTTAAATTGGAAAAAACATACTGAAAAAGTATCAAATAAATGTTCCAAAATAATTGGCATATTAAATAGATTAAAATACGTACTACCTGTGCAAATAAAAGTTCTGTTATATAACTCGTTACTATTATCTCACATTAATTATTGTATTATGGCATGGGGTTATCAGGGAAACAGAGTTATGAAAATCCAAAAGAAAGCAATGCGAATAATAACACTAAACAAATACAACTCACATACTGAACCACTCTTTAAAAAACTAAACTTGTTAAAAGTTGAAGACATCTTAAAGCTACAAGAGATAACATTTTATTTCAGATATATTCACAAAAATCTACCGGATTATTTATTAAAATGGCAAATTGTTCCAAAAGATAACATACACAACTACGACACTCGGAATACACAAAATATATATACATTCAGAACTAAGCATGACTTTGCAATGAAATGTTTGAAATACAACTTGCCACACGCTATAAATAACACGCCTGATTTAATTAAAGATAAGATATACACCCACAGTATGCGAGGATTTTCAATATATGTAAAAAATTATTTTTTATAAAAATACGATTATAGGTGCACATTATCAAACTGTTATACATGCCACCAAAACATATAATAAATGAAGTTTTGAAAATGTGCAATCGATTACAAAGACGCTAGCGTAAGAATGCATAAATGAGTACAAGTACATGCAAAATTAAAAAAAATACAGTTGCAGGCATGAACACACACACGCATACACGCACACACACCCACGCACACATACATATACACCTTTGAGATTGACATTATTGTTGAATAAAAGAACCTACGTTATTTTTATGTAAATGGGGTGGCTCTTATGATAGCGACATTTTGTCTTAATAGGAGTCACCGACCCCGTCTGATATATATATATATAGACAGTATGTTATCAAATAAGTGTTATTTTTTATTCCTGCAAATTACTGAATTACATACTTATGTATCATGCGTAGTATATATATTTGTGTTTGTATATGCTTTATTGTTTTTCTACAATCAAGTATGAAAAACAATTTGTACTTTTTATATACATCTTACATGGGGTAAATAAACTTCTTCGTTCGTTCGTTCGTTCGTTCGTTCTGCACAAACTCCAGATCACAAGAAATTGACATGAATCCTATAGACACAATGACCCTTTTTTCAGACACTCAAAAGTGGATTTACTTTGTTAATAAGAGATAATTGAAAAGTTCACATAGAAGTGATTAAATGATTATAATATCAATTTTGATTTTTTTTGTAATGTACCTAGCAAAACTAAACTTAAGTTATAACGGCGAAAGAGAGTGGGTTCGGATTTGACACAAGTGCCGCATTTTGTAGACTAAAATGCCAACTCATTACGCAAAACTTATTTACGAAATAAGTGAAGAATTAGTATTTGTTTGTAAGAACTCACCTCACGTTCTTGAATCCACGTATTCGTAAGTATCATGTGATTGACATCTTATAGTCATACGACCTCAATTGACACCTAGCGAACATAGGGGAAATAAATAACTAATGTGGCGACCTCTCACGGACAATAGTTATACAAAAACAGGAAATTCCCATGTATACTTCGGCGACAGAAAATAGTTCTAGGACGAACGGAATCACTACGCTTGGAAGAATGTCGGCTGTGCGATGATAGCCTAAACAAAACATAAGAAATGGCCAGTCAGGGTAGTCGTCGAAATGGCACGATGAAAATTAGACTAACAGGTAAAGTTGCCGAACTTTAATAGTGCTTTTCTCCTGTGTCTAATGGATATTGGCTACGAGGATCGAAATATAAGCGCATTTTGCTCACACCCTTTCTTTCAATAGACAACGATGTCGTCAACCCCCCCGCATTTTGTTCGAGCATATCGTGTACGTCAGTGCTGTTTATATTTATTTAGGAATGTGGAGATGTCTCGTGTATACACGTCTAGATAATCCCACTGTACAGATAGAGTCAGAAATGTTGATCATTGTAGGAGCTGAGACATTAACAACAACGATGTCTAGTCATGGCAGTATGCGGATTTGAACTGTCTCACCCCTGCCTAGCCTGTCACCCTGTGTCTGAGAGTGACAGAGTCAGTAACTCAGATTTGATCGCCTTCCGTGTGATTTTTGTCGTTGTTTTACATTTCCTTACCATCCGCTTGGGATTAGATGTTCATATATTTGGCTGCAATATTTATATTCGTAGAAAGGGTAAATTTAAAAACAAGTACATGTCTCAGTATCTGTAATGTATGTAAATGTTTATTGACTTATAATATATCACTATATTTATACAACGATATTCTACGGTGCTGTACAGTACAACAGATGGCATAGCATTTAGTAAATCAAAACTACAAATATCCAACATTATTTTTTATTATTACTAGTTAGCATTTCTATGGCGCCATATCTCCGGGACCAGCCCGTTCATAGGCACATACACACATTATAAAACATACATGGAAACAAATGGAAGAATTTATATGTAAAGATGCCTGTAAATATAATATTAAGATTTACAAGATTGTGTATGTAATGTAACTAAAATACATGACATATTTGCACAAATATTAAGATAAGAATATATATATATTGTAATATATAAAATTGTATTAACAAATAAATAATAATAAATTAATAAAAATATATTATATAATAAAAATAAATTAATTGATTAAATACATGTTCATAAAAAGTGTCCTTATAGCAGTGTTCCTCAGTCGAAGTAAGCCTGCTATATAGGTAAGTTTTAAGGCAAGTTTTGAATTTATTCAAAGTGTCTATTTGACGAACGTTTATTGGCAGAGCGTTCCAGAGCGTAGGTCCAGACACGGAGAAAGCTCGTCTGCCATAGCCCTCTAAGTTGTAGTGCGTAGATGTAGATCAGCAGATCGGAGGTTGCGGGTGGCCGTATACGGTGTTATAAGATCTTGGATGTACGCTGGAGCAAGACCATGTAAAGCTGTGAAAACAAGGACCAGCAGTTTGTACTGGATACACCAGCGAACTGGAAGCCAGTGCAGTTCGACCAGCACAGGTGTTATGTGCTGGTGCTTTCGGTGTCTTGAGATAAGTCTATAGATATGATGAAAACCAATTTAGAGCTGTGCCTGATAGACCAAAAGGACAATTCATGATATTTAACAAAATCTGATGGTCCACAGTATCAAAAGCCGACGACAAGTCAATTAATACCTGTTGTGTGACATTCTGTTGGTCTATGTTTAAAATAATGTCAGACTGGACCTCAACAAGTGCAGTTTCAGTAGAATGTCCAGCTTTATATGCAGACTGACAAGGTGGCAAAGGAAATCCACATATATACTGGAGATTAGATTCAGGATGATAGTTTTTTGTAATAGGATCCAGTCCTGCTTTTTTAAGCAGTGGCACTACAAATACAGTCTTCCATTCATGTAGGATCGGACAAGCATTACGTTATAACAATGCAGTTTTTGACCTAATACAACTTTTTAAATACTATTTTGAATCTCATAATATTACACCTGTCCAAGGACAACAACATATACACTGAGTACATAAAATATTAGATGGATGTGAATGATACTTTTTGTGATACCATGTTTTAAAAATGAGGAAATGTGTTGTTTTTGGCAGTTCTGTGTCTGTGGCATGTTAAGGTACATGTCATTGAACCTAATATCTCCACATCTATCACCCACTGCAGGAATTTATATATTATGTCCTGAAGTCTTCATTGTTTATAAAGTTCTTGTTAGTTTATCTGCTGACTTTAAATTTTTGAACTTAATCATGTTTCGTGGTTATTCTGTTTGTCATGATTACTTCTGATGAGTTCATTTTACAGTCTTAATTGAATTAATTTGTGTATGTTTATCGACATACACTGTAATTAGGTGCTCAGTAATACACATTAAAAAATTAGTATATTTACGTGCTTGTGTTATTTGTGTATCCACACGACTTTCCCATGAACATTGACACGTGTATAATTGACACGTGTATATTGCATGTGATTAGTGAAATAACAAGCTCAACACTTAATATAATCTATCGAATGCTAAAAATTAACAAACAAAACTCCTTCCCCTTCCTCCCTTCTGAGGTGGAGTCCACATTTTTCTGTAAATTCTTCAGCTTTTCTTATCAGAAGAGTCCTGTCCATCTCCCACTCTTCTCTGCACTCGGCTGTCATTCTTGGCTGTTCGCACCAGCCCTCCCAATGTCTTGTTTGCAGTTCTTTAAGATGTCAACTAGATAATGTAATATCTGACAAAACGTGTTTCACACATCAGTTTCATGATAAATTTCAAGAATATGAGGATTTCATTGTCATGCTGCCGTTTGGAAGTTTAATTCTTAAAATGTGCTCTTTAATTTTCAGTATTATGTGCAAAGAATCTATCAAAGAAAGACTTCTTTCGTAAGTATTTAATTTCCATGTTCTGTGTGTAATATTTTGAATGTGAATGGTTCTAGAATTGCAGCATTGTGACAAGTTATTTTGTATGTAACTTGTAACTGTTTTAGTGGAGTTTTGAAGCTGACATGACAGTCATGTTTAGAAGGACGTATTGTGTAATACACCACTATCTGGTACATTGTTCAGGTATTTATTAGTAAATATTCAAGTAAGTTTCTATATGCATGTCTCATGGTGATGGTGTGATATTATTTATCCAATGTGTCGACTATCCCAATGATGTTGTGGACTTTGACATTTCAGGATTGCCAGACCCATTTGCAAAGATCAGTGTTGATGGATCTGGACAGTGCCACTCAACGGACACAAGTAAAAATACAATGGACCCGAAGTGGAATCAACATTATGATCTGTGAGTAGATCTAAACTATACTTTTCAGTAACCTTAACGACAGCAGACAAAGTGGTGACTGGCAATAGTGTAATGTTTGTTTTAACCTAGTAACATTATGTTTGTTAGTAGATCCAGGATGATTTCAGTGGGAAAAAAGAGACTTGCCGTATCCCTTCTATTAAGCATATAGTACGCTTACTGAATATTTATGATGCAACAAATAGGCCCAATATTGCATTCCAATAAGTGTACGCCCATTTTCTGGAGTTCCTGGGTTCAACCATCACAGCAGATGTGAGTCGCAAGCGATATGTGCAGCCACATTTGAGCAACAGGATACAAGAACACTGAAAAGTGTGAAAATTTAGGTGGACCTATTGTTTCATCACTGATTCATGATTCAAGAATGACATTGGTAGAAATGAAATTACAATGATGAATTAAAGAGTCAAAGTTGGCATTGGAAATCGCTGTCGTGGTATCACACTACTAAAAGGGGGTGTATGCTAATTAGGACATGTACGCTTAATATAATTAATGAGGTAGGTGTCACATGTACGCTTAATATAATTAATGTGGTAGGTGTCACATGTCCTTGCAACTTTACATTTTTGTCTGACAATTTTTACCTAATTAATTGTGTTTTTTTCTACAAATTGATAGCATAATTATTGTTTATGGGCACCAAAATTTTCTTCAAAAAATTAACCTTGGACCATTGGTGCAGCTTTTGTTTATTAAATGTGCAGATGATACTTAATTAATTTTTATTATATATACAAGTCATTGTTTTTACTGAAATGTTATTAATTTCTGTTTATCACATGAATATTTTTGAGATGCGACCCTCATCAAAATTACATGTTTCATTGAGATTAATTATATAAACTATACATAGATATAATGCACTAATAACAGTACAATGGTTCGAGTGGTGATCTTTCATTCTCAAGGGTGTTGGCTCAGTATTCTCCAAAGTTGACCTTTTTGTACCTCTTAACTAGGTGAGTAAATGATGTAACTGGTTGGATGCTGGGGTTATCAGTTAGTGTTATGACAACATACACTGTGGCCTGCTAACTGAGGGGTTACTGAGCATATAACTCACCAGCATGGTGTGATTGCCTGTAGATACATCGGCCACAAGGACTCGATCACAATCAGTGTGTGGAACCACAAGAAGGTGCACAAGAAGCAAGGGGCGGGGTTCCTCGGTTGTGTGCGCATCATGAACACAGCCATCCACAGACTCAAGGATACGGGCTGTAAGTAGGATACGTCTACTTAAAAATCTTGTGAAACTACGTAGCTGTCCTCCGTAAAAATACTTGAGAGTTATTAGGGTTGTTGCATAACTTTGCAGTCCAAAGCCACTTTTGGTCACTTTGTTGTTGATGTTTTTAAGTATTATGATCAGTCACATTAATAAAAAAAAATTAATTTTTAATAGCATTATTGAAAGAATGTGCTTTGATTGTTAGAATGAATAACATGCGAAAGTGTGAGTGGCTTTGTCTTATAAAAGAATGTCTCTCCTGCTGCAGTTTTTAACTAGGCCAAGTTGAAAATAAATATTCTGTCCCAATGATTTCAGCAAACCTTTCATATGATGAGTAGTATATAGACATGAATCATGAAGTGATTCATTGATGAGATAGATAAACGGAAACTACTTAAATAGTTCTAAGAAGAGGCTTTGGGTTCATATTCCACATGACACCCACACTCAGTCTGAGGATGGGTGGGCACTGGGTACCACTGGTGGGCAAGGAAGCTGAGCTAGGTCACTAGTGGGCAGACCCTTGCTAGTCTGACCTGGTCTGTGCAGCTTAGACCTAGGCCCAATAAAGTAGTTGGTTAACCACAACCAGTAGTAAACAACAAGGATGCACTTACAAAGTGACATGTCTAGATATGCAGCATTATGTGGTTTATACAATTATATCCTGTAAAGTCACAATTAAGTCAGTATCGTCAGAGCCCTCGCTAGGGTTTGTGGAAAGGGGTAATGTACCCCTGGCTGTTGAAAACAAGGGGTAAAAAATGAAATCAAGGAGTAATTTGTTCGGGTTTTCGACATGGTATGGGAGAGTGTCCATCTGTACGTGTGAGTGTATGTTTTTAGTCAAAACAATGATAGCGTGTGATTGTTTTAAACACACAGACACTGTAGACTTCCAATAAAGTTCCGTAAACAGCTGGCATGAGTAGTTCTCATATGATGAACGATAATAAGAAATGTACATTTAGCACATCGTCTGCACGTGTCAGACAGATATGAGATTTTCTTCAGGTATCAATTGATCGTTTATATAATTAAGGCCAGACATGGCAGGTGGATAGCATTATTTTGTAATTTATGCAAATAGTCCAATTTATTCTACCTAAATTATAGAATTTAGAGGTATGTAATTGTCATACAAGTGAACTCTTTATTGATAGCAAACATAAAAGCTATCATAATCTGGCAGAAAACCATTTTGAGTATTTTTGTCAAAGAACACCATTTCGCCTGGGGTGTCTGGTCTTAAGATTGTCATGAAAAACATGCAAAAGATAACCAATTTATTTTAATATTATTTATTAAGTTCCAGCTGCAGCCCTGCAAATGTCCATGTTCTGTTAATGAGTGTCCAATACGTTTAACTTTCTACACAACTTGCCCTGCGGCTGAGAATGTGCATGTTCTGTGGGTGTCACATTATTTACGCAGCTAAACGATATTCTTATCTCGTTTCTTGTTTACAATGCAATCATTCCACGTAGAAAACATACTTTTAAAATATCTTACACGCCTTTGTTGTTAAAATATTGCCGCAGTTTGCATCCGCTGTGAGCGATAATACAAGCCGGTGGCGTTCCCAGACAACGTTGAAGACGCTCACTACCGATGCAGTCCGCAGCGCCAGTTGGACTGCAAGCATGCACGCATATAATGACACCTAATATTACTTGCAAGTTCACACATTGTCGAGAAGTTAAAATAAATTACTTTTTTTAATTTAAAATGCAAACCCAGTTATCGTTTTCTTGCTGACCTATATTATAAACCCGGCACAAAAATAACTACATAGTCCTAGGACCTAGTCGTAGAACTTCCAAACTTCTTCACAACATGTCAACAATATCTACGACACATTTACAAAATTATACATATCACGTGTAAGCTACACTTACTCTCTTATAACGATCACAATTTACAAAAACGTAAGATGTGTTTGTGTTACGGCGACGTTTTTGCGATTGCCACGACGATGTGTGACTAGTCTATGACTTTTACCATACTCCCTGGACAAGGCTCGCGGTGGGCGTCCGGTTCACGGGGAGCGCGCGCTCACAGGGATTGATATTAATAATCGGTTCACTAGTAAAACGTATCATTTTCCAGACCAGTGTTCACAAAACTTCACCTGCTATCATAATTTTTGCCCACACAGTTTTCTGGCACTGCAAACCCTGACTGTGTGCACCAGGGCAGGTTAAAAACATGTCACTGCCGATACATAGGTTCACGCAATTGTGTCCAAAATAATGCGTGAAATGCAAAAAATCATGCGTATATACGCATAATATTACGCATGTTTCCATGTATAATATGTATATTTTCCTTCGTCTGTGGTTTCTCGGATATCAACTTAGTGGGAATGTTGTTTGTCTCTTGCCAGTAGTTACATAGCACTAATTAAGTTGTGGTGAAATTGGAATTGGCAAATTCTTCATGTACACCAACTAAAATAAGATATGCTATGACATTGGGATCACTGGATGCACTTTTACAGTGCTGGTCCTCTGGTTGCATTCTTATCAGATTAGTGACTTAATTAAGATAAAATCAGACCCGCCCTACCCACTGTATACTTCCTGTGTAGCACTGCAAAAAATAACTTGTGTGGCAGTAGGTATATGCAGTGTGAAACAGTTAAACAACAGAACAGTTGGACTTCTTTTCTGGATAATTAATGTATATATATTTGAACAATAACAAATATCACAAGATTTGTTGGGTTAAAACAAATTTTCTTTGACAAAGATCAGTACATTGAATACAACTTTAATTTTTTTTGCAATAAAGTTGTTTGTGAACATATTTATTTATTTTTCGTTGCATAAGAACTTAGTCTGTAAATTGACTGTCGTGAAGGCACAGGACCACAGTCTTAGATATGTACATTGTTCTGATTCAGTTGCACAATAAACCCGTTTTACCTTTACATTTACTGTAGAGCTGGCTAAAGAATGCTTATTTTGAATTGAGTAATGTCAGGAGCACTCGGACAAACTACAGTTTCAAGCTGTTAATATGTAGCCACATTTTCATGCATGTATTTTTAGCTACACATTCATTATTCATACAGGGTATCTACATATTCATTATTTGTACTGTGTATATTTAGTCGTAGACTATGTGTAGCCACAGTGTATTTGTATCTGGGATGTTATTGAATGATTTAATTATCACATCGATGTGTCAAATTTAGACAAAACTTTAGTTAATAACGGCAAAATCAAAGTGGGCCCAGATTCTACACAAGTGCCCCTCAATTTTCTCAGACACGATTTATATGCATCTTTTGGGCACATGCAGCAAAACAATATCTGGTATTCCTGCGTACAACGCATCATTGACGCATTTCCATGCTCCAAGGGAATCGCTTATGCTGTGTATGTGTAGCCACACTGTATTGGTGTCATGCTATGTATGTGTAGCCACACTTTGTATTTGTATCATGATATGTATGTGTAGCCACACTTTGTATTTGTATCATACTGTGTATGTGTAGCCACACTTTGTATTTGTATCGTGCTGTGTATGTGTAGCCACATTCTGTATTTGTATCATACTGTGTATGTGTAGCCACAATGTCATGCTGTGTACATATAGTACCAGACATTCACACTGTATGGTACTCTGTATGTTTGTTTCTACAGTCCAGAAGTTGGAGCTGCAGAAGAACAATGCCGACGAGGGAGACGCAGTGCGTGGCCAGATTGTTGTCAGTCTAATCTCGCGTGACCGGGGTGGTGCAGGCCCACCTGTCTTCACTGAGATCACAGCGATGCCACAGGACCCAAACGAACTCCCAGAGGGGTAAGTTAATTGCATTGGATTATTAAAACTACTCGACACAATTCGCTTAATTTAAATTCTTTGTGATTGATGTCAATAGAATATGTTGATCAATGTAGAAACATGCAGTTATATTTATGCGATTGTCATTTATAAAACTTGTGTATAAGAATGATTACCATGAAATTGTTTTAATAACAATTATGTCAGTGAGCAACAACAGTGTGGCAGCAAATAAATGAGCATATCTTGTAGAGAAAACATTAATTAAAAAAATATGTGAAATACTTCAGAATGTGATGGTACTCTGTAATACAGAAATACATTAATGGTGATAATTATAACTAACGTATGGTCATGTTTGTTTCACTTGCTAGGTGGCACTACTAACGATCTTTTTCCCCGCGATTTGTAGTGACTGCTAACACCCCATGTAATGCTTAACATGTTTGGGGATTTGCAGATTTATGCGACCACCCCTAAGGGGAGGCGTGTAGAAGCATTTTCTGCTATGTTGAATTTAATAGACTGAAATCAGTCAAATCCTTATATAAATGAAACCAAAAAGTTTAAAGCTAGAAATGATTACTACCTGGGTTGACACTAGACAACTCCTGGTACTAAAATAAAAACAGAAAAAGCGGTACATATATCAATGCCACTTGTGGGAATGTCGGATTCATGTAAACAAAGTATGTTAATACTTACAGTGTAAAATGTGGTATATTCGATTTGCTCACTTATCTCTGTTGGATGCCAGTGACCCTGTGTGTGTATTAATACCCAGTGTGGCCTGTGACCCTGTGTGTGTATTAATACCCAGTGTGGCCAGTGACCCTGTGTGTGTATTAATACCCAGCGTGGCCTGTGACCCTGTGTGTGTATTAATACCCAGTGTGGCCTGTGACCCTGTGTGTGTATTAATACTCAGTGTGGCCAGTGACCCTGTGTGTATATTAATACCCAGTGTGGCCAGTGACCCTGTGTGTGTATTAATACCCAGTGTGGCCTGTGACCCTGTGTATGTATTAATACCCAGTGTGGCCAGTGACCCTGTGTGTGTATTAATACCCAGCGTGGCCTGTGACCCTGTGTGTGTATTAATACCCAGTGTGGCCTGTGACCCTGTGTGTGTATTAATACCCAGTGTGGCCAGTGACCCAGTGTGTGTATTAATACCCAGCGTGGCCTGTGACCCTGTGTGTGTATTAATACCCAGTGTGGCCTGTGACCCAGTGTGTGTATTAATACCCAGTGTGGCCAGTGACCCTGTGTGTGTATTAATACCCAGTGTGGCCAGTGACCCTGTGTGTGTATTAATACCCAGCGTGGCCTGTGACCCTGTGTGTGTATTAATACCCAGTGTGGCCTGTAACCCTGTGTGTGTATTAATACCCAGTGTGGCCTGTGACCCTGTGTGTGTATTAATACCCAGTGTGGCCTGTGACCCTGTGTGTGTATTAATACCCAGTGTGGCCTGTGACCCTGTGTGTGTATTAATACCCAGTGTGGCCAGTGACCCTGTGTGTGTATTAATACCCAGTGTGGCCTTTGACCCTTGGGGGTATTAATACCCAGTGTGACCAGTGATCCTGTGTGTGTATTAATACCCAGTGTGACCAGTGACCCTGTGTGTGTATTAATACCCAGTGTGGCCTGTGACCCTGTGTGTGTATTAGACACTGTGGGTGAGGTTTAAAGAGACGTATGCGTGGTAGACTGTGTCTCCTTCTCACGCCCCATGTCCTGTGCACAGGTGGGAGGAGCGTCGATCGGCCACGGGTGGAGTTGTTTATCTCAACCATCTCACCCGCACCATACAGAGGGACCGGCCCGACAGGTGCAGTATATGTGTTCTTTAATGAGTTTTATTTTTTCAATGAAAGGCATTTTATTGTTGACCTACTGATTTGGTAAATGATGTTGGCTTATTAAGAGGTTCCTCGATAGCGACTGTCAAGGTCTTAGAGGAGTCTCCTGACGCCTAATTTGTTTGCTATTGCAGTGAACCTTCACTATTAAGGTCACCATTGGGACTGGACAAAAGTTGCCTAAATAGCGAGGTGACCATATTATTCGGACTAAAGTCCTATACTTTACTGTATGGAGAAATAATTTGGGGCTGTCCTAGGGTGACCTTAATTGCGAGGTGGCTGTATTATAGAGGTTATGGTAAAGCAAGGTTTCACTGTATATATCATGACCATGTCTATCATAAATCTATTACTTGTACTGTTTAGAATTATAATTTGACATGGAGCGTTATGTGTATCATTTGAAATGTCTGACAGGTCAGATAAAAGAAATTCGTCTTAATGTGGATATCAGTCTGAATTTACATTTACATCACTGATTCTTATGTATTTGTACATATATTGTTTTACTATAGCTTGTTTTATTGTAGACTCCGTAAACACTATTGAACAGTCATACTCTGGTTACCAGTGTCTAAATAAACAATTCTTTGCACGAATTAGAACAGTTGGTTTGTCTTTTCCAGGCCGGCAACAGAAACCTCCCCCAGATCCACCAACCCTGAACCCCCACAGCACCCCTCTCCCTCCGCCCCCAACAACCCCCCGGTAAATGGAGGCCTTGAACGGACCTCCCAGAGTCGAAGGTCGACTCGTCGCAGAAACTATCTCAATCGATCACACCTTCACCAGCCAGTGGAACTGCCAGACGGATACGGTAAGACCACACTGGTTCGATGTTTGATGGTCCTTATATCATCTGACTATAATCAGGCCAGCTTATATATTTATCCTTTAAGTATTATACTACTACTCCAGGTGCTTCGCATTTCGACCATCAATCTTTCAGTGTTTTGTCTACAGTCCCAGGAATGATTCGTAATGAATTTTTACGTTTTAAATATTCCTCATGGTTTAAGGGGAGGCTTGGGTCTAAACGTATGTTATTTTATAACTTCATTGTTACTTACTCTACAGAACTGAAACTTTGACAGATTGATAGGCCACCTAATGGGAAGGCGTGGAATTTTTTTCTCCAAATTTTACGGGGGGATTTTCCCACGGTATGGCAGCCATCTTGGATTTAATGCATGCATTGAAATATCTTGGTAACTACTGGACTTACAGTACTCAAATGTGGTGTGTAGTTACTCCATTTAACCCTAAGTGTAACCAGCAAGATACATTTTGTATTAAAAAAAACTTTTTGAACGATAAAAAAAAAATTCTGTATTTGTTCCCGACATTTATTTACTAGCGACTCATTTTATTAAAAAACATGCCTTGCTTTTGAAAAAGTAGCTTGCTGGCTACCAGAGGCATAATGTCAAAATACATTGTATCAAGTTTCAAGCAAATCTGTCAAGCGGTTACTCAGATAAATAAACAAGAAGACGGCTGGTGTGAGTGAAATCATGTTTCTGAGAAAATCGTGTTCAAAGTTTAGTTACACTTGTACACACTTTTCAACACCTAAAAAGCAACCTAAGTGATTGAAACTTTGTACACATGTTACTCTGTGTATAATCTATCAAATGGCATAGTTCAAAGTGATTTGAACAGCATAGTAATATGACAACAAAAAAAGCAATGTAGCAAAAACATTACAGAACAGGAAACCGTATTTGTAAAATAGCACATCATTCCAACATTTATACAGATAAAGTTCACAGGAGCACAGATAAAGTTCACTGGAGCACAACTCTAGTTCACTGGAGCTCAGATAAAGTTCATTGTAACCTAAATAAAGTTCACTGAAGAAGAGAAGAAGAGCACGGCAGGTTCGCGACAGCAACATAGCGCAGCATACAAGTACAGTCGGCAGATCTGCACAAGTATCTCCTTCATCCTAATCCGGGAAGTGTGAGACCCCCAACTCATCCAGAAGATCCGTGTAGCCAAACTTCCACTCAGTCACAGACAGTCTGAGACGGATCGGGTGACACTGACAGCCAAGTTGACGCTAAGAAACAAGTACACAATACCAGTGTATTTCATGAACACAAGTATTACTAACAATAAAAGCCCCTCCCCAGTACTATAATTCTGTGACTGTAGTTTATGTTGCGCCTTTTGTTTATTTTATTAGTACTGAATTATATAGAGTGTAACTGTATGTCATAAAGGGACATACCAAGGCAAGTTGTACTAATATAAACCATAATTCCATAGAATAATGTACAAAGTATAACTGTCATCCCTAAAACAACATAATCTGAGCATGTACATAATTAACACTTTTATTTTATGTCAATTATAATGGTTCTGGCGTGCCTGGATAGTCCCTGGACGGCTGAACACCAACAAGACCATGAATATAAAATTATAGGCAAACGTCAAATAATAAAGACTAACTGTGGAGACAACATGAATATATATGTATTATTTACACTCAGTGTTATCGAGAACATATAAAACACAGAAATTGTCCTTACTCTGGGTGCTGTTGACACAGCCACTGCTCTGGGCCTGTCATCGTGGTCGGACCCGAACACGTCGTCGTCACATATTCAACAACAAATTCAACTTGCAGTCTTTCTTTCACGTGCTAACTGCAGCTGCGCAATATTGCGTCGCTTCGCGGCACGGAAACCACTCACTCACTTTCGACCAAACGGCATAATGTCGTTTTAGAAAGCTAAAGAAACACAGAGAATAAAATGTCAATCCTGTCGAATGTAGCTGGTATTACAAGCTGATGTCATAGGTTGGACGTATTACAACCAATCAGAACATTTGACTTGATGGAATCAGAGGATTCCGTCATCACGTGATGCAGCCTGACCAATCGTTGTAGGGTTATCCATTCCTTTGTCCCCGAAGCGGCAAGAGAGGCGGTTGTTTATAGGCTGGATTATTCAGGCAGCAGCGGTGCCATCTTAAAATAGTTTATATCATCGTACAGAGCGAAAACAGGGCTTTCCCGTGATATGCGCCATGATGGAATGGCAGTATTTTTCGCGACGCAATCGATCGCGGAAAATTGCATAATCGATTATTCACGCTTCGTTTGACAAAAACAAAGACTTAGCAATGATAGGCATCACACAAAATGCATGTTTTGTGACATAAACAGGTTTATTTCGGTAGTTTAACGTATATGAATGGGAAGTTGAGTAATTTTTATACATAAAAATGTCAATAACTCAAAACTCATTTTATTTTCAAAAATCCGTAAATTTCGACCCGAGCCTCCCCTTAAGGGTTCGTAATGGTTAAGGGTTCATACTAGGTGTTTGACTATTGTTTGCAAAGCTACAATTGTTTCAAGAATAAGATTAACCACTAATTTGTTGGGGGACGATTTATGCAGCTTGGAAAAATCATAGATCCACAGCATTGCGGGCAACCATTGAAATTCATGCAACCTTCATCTGACATTATGTATTTAGTAATTACTATTTTAAGAATGTGAATTAACTGCAAATTTATCTTAAGAGCATTGCAAATTTACAATAGAAGTCCATTATGGATGAAATGCAGTGAAGAAACAAAGTTTTTATGTAATCATCATAACATACACAGCATGATAGCTTCTTTCATATTATCACAAATTTAAAGGAATCTACTGTCAGATTTAGATTTCTTTTTGCATTCAAAAGTCCATATAAAATAAGAATGATGTTGTAGGATGTTGCCTGTGTGTAACTGTAAATCAACACAAAGGCACGACTTTATGTATTTTTAGACTTTGAAAAGGTAAATATGCAGGCTTTAATGTACATAATGTGCATACAGTGTATATTTTTCTAGAGCAACGAACAACACAACAAGGCCAAGTGTATTACCTACACAGTCAGACGGGCAACAGCACATGGCATGACCCGAGGGTGCCAAGGTAGGCCTTGTTGGTTTAATCTCACTTTTACTGGGCTACTGTAGCATTGCCCCAAAACCTGGAAAAAATAGATATTTGCACGAAAGTGCAAGGAAAATCCACCATGAGTTAGCGACACAGTGCTTGCTGCTTCTGGGCACTAGAGTAGTATAAATCAGTTACATATGTTGTTTACCAAACATTACTGATCAAAATTCTTACAATAAACACAACAATTTGCAATATTAATAAAATATCAGCATGCTAAATTTACTAGATAGGTGTGATTGGATGGATTTTAGCATCAGAGAAGTGTCAAAGCTTGCCAGCTGGTCTCCACTGGTTGGCATAACCTTTATAACTTATAACACTAACTTATACATTGAATATATAGTGAGTGCTGCAGGGGGAAATGTTAGGTGACCATGTATTCTGTGGATTTCTTTGGGAAATTCAATAACTGTCCAAATAATTATTTTGGCAATAGAATCCATACAGATAGGATGGTTAAGCCTGGTGTTATACATATTTAGCAATACTGGGGACAGTAGATGGTTCAAAGCCAAAATAAGGTCATTGAGATATTTGGTTTGCTTGCTTATTGTATTTAACAAGATTGCTATCCACAACAAAAAGTCTGATGACAAGAGGCAAATATTTCTGTGAAAAGCGAGGAGATAATTAGCACACTAGTTAAAATAAGCAATAGTAATGATAGCCCTTATTAATATATTTATTATTTAAACAACAAGGGATTTGTAAGATTTTCACCAAGCTATGTCTGGGTTGATGCAGGTTTGAAGTATAACCAGTTGTTTGGTTGAGCTGCATTGTGATTGTACCACATTGCAGGGGTTTCACAAACATGTGTGCGGACGACCTGGGCCCACTTCCCCCAGGCTGGGAGACAAGACACACGGCCAATGGACGCGTTTACTTTGTCGACCACAACAACCGCACGACCCAGTTCACCGACCCGCGGTACTCGGCTAACCTCACCATACTGCAGCAGCGAGTGTGAGTTAACTCTTCCTGTGGTCCGTAAGGCTTCTGTGCAACTCCGCCATCTCGCCCTGTCAACGGCTACACGTCTTGCTTTGCTCCATGTTCTCCATCCCAGTTGTTTATGTTCTTTGTCCACAGTAGTTTCCAATGTTTCCACTTTTCTTGTTCTTTCCGGCATCCATGTCAGTGCTGTCAGGCAGTAGTTGATGTCGTTTATCCTCAGCACGTGTCTTTCATTTTCTTCTTTGTAAGTCTAGCAGTAATTGAGCTACAACTATGCTTATATCCTATGTATCTTTATTATACTACTTCTTGACATTTTACATCACAGGCGTCATGTTCAGTGGTTCATCTGCAACCCATGCAAGGATGCGTAATACTATTGTCTTTGTCAGAATTCACCTTAGAACTATCCTAGAAATCAAGCAGAGAGTTGCAAAGAACTGCTTGATGTTGTGTAAATCTTTGTATTCAGTACAAATACCATGTGAAACCATCACCTGCACCTGTGTGTATGTAACAACCTCTGCCAAGTACTCATCATCATCAGCAATCCTTTGAATCTTTCCATGGATTGTCGGTGCCATGTTGTGTGTATTCGTAGATGGCTTGCCAAGTGCTATCAAACTAAGGACTGGATGAACCAAGTTATTCTTTTTGGAAAATGTTTTTATTCGCCTGTACAGTTGAACCTCGCTTTCTGGTCTGGTCACCTCGCTAATACAGCCACCTCACGATTAAGGTCACCCTAGGATAGTCCCAGATTTCTTCCATATACAGTAAAGTATTGGAAATTAATCCCGCTAATAATGTCACTTTTGCCCAGTGCCGAGGGTGACCTCAGTAGTGACCTCAGTAGTGACCTCAGTAGTGACCTTCCACTGTATTACTCATGTAATGATGTTTTTGTGTTCAGAAGAAGCCCCCCGGCCGACCCCCCGGGTCTGTCGGGGCCTCAGCTGAAGAACAACAAGGTGAATGAGTCACCTCTGCCCAAGTACAAGCGAGACCTCGTGCAGAAACTGAAGATCCTGCGCCAGGAGCTGCAGTCGATGCAGCCACAGTCTGGCCACTGTCGGATAGAGGTGTCACGCGAGGAGATCTTTGAGGTGACCAAAACTTACACTGTGTCCATTTGTCTTATCACTTGGCCTATATTTAGGATGATTACGTAGTGATTCCATTAAAGAGACCTATTCTTATGAGTTAATCCGCCTGATTGATTTCATGCTTTTTCACTTTTCGCTCGATTTTGCATACTGAAAACTGTCAATGCCAAGGTGCGCCACCGGGACACTTGCCAGTGTGTCACAGAAATAGTGTCCTCGTTCATACGATGGCAGCATTTTTCATTTTTAAAGCATTCCTTAAATTTAACAACATATTCTGTTTAGTGGTGAACTTTCCATATGAGCTCGTTGTCCTAGAGAAACAGTCCTCTTGTTTCTTCTCTTACCGGCAATCGTCCTCTTAAAGATAGTAACCTTTTTTATTCCTGATCTGATTGAAATAAACTGTAGAAATAGTGATAGTCAACAAATTTTCTAACCCCCTCCACCACCCTGTTCAAGGCGCATTTTGGTCGCGCTTTTCTGCACATTTCCTGCACAGTAAGGTGCGACACCTAGTGGTTGAGATGGTGACGCAGATAGCGCCGCTAGGATTTAGCATGGCATGCATCTATGCGGGTTGGTGTTTCAGGCTGTACCTAAAATTGCAATCACGGTATTTAATATTATTTTATATCATCATAAAAATCTTACCTTAAATGTGTCATTGGGTGCACACAGGAATTTTGTTTACTTTTTTGTGTTATTGCCGTTTGAACATAGCGAATACTAAAACTTGCAGTGGGATTTGATATTTTTTGATATCACAGTAAAGATAATAATCGTATCTACAAATATGCCGCTGGATGTAGCCATGATTTATTTTAATTTGTTTAGTCCTTTGGGCTGAAGGTCCAACAGACTTATGCCATCACTCTGTCCGCTGTTAGCTGCCATATCTCAGAAACTGTTCAGCAACTTTTGTTCTCTAATTTTGCACATTTTAATGTACTGTCACTTACCTTACTAGATCTTTAAGTTATCTTATTATTATGAGAAATCTGTATTTAAAGGTATTGTCGTTTAAACATCGCAAATGCTTAGCGGATATAATGCAAGGTTGAGCATTCACGATGTTCAAATGGCAATAACTCAAAAGTTAACACAATTCCAGTGTACATCCAGCGACAAACTTGTAGATAAAATTATTATCTTTATAGTGATATCGAAAAACAAAAAAATTCTGCGATAGCAATTTCATGTACAGTCTGAAACAACAAGCCGCACCACTGCTCGCCATGCTAAAGGATAGGGCGCGCTCAGCGGCATTGCCTGTGGTGACATCAGCAACATCTGATGGGCTGGTTGCTTGATGACATGCAAATAACCACGTCTGAGCAGGCTTGGTGACATGAGTTCGCATGAACAGGCTTCATATATGGCACCTTGCTTAGTTTACGTATACAAAGTTTCAAAGACATTTAAAATTTCATTTCACTTAGTCTAAGGCGTGGATGGTAATTATTATTATTATGTATCGATTTTTTATGGCATGTTTTCAAGGGCTTTTATTAGTTTTCTAACTACAAGTACAATGTCTATATAGCCAGTGGAGATAGGGAGTTGAGAATTAATCTGGAGTTTAGCGGTTGTTGAAATGCCACAGTGGATGTATGTTCTGTGGGTAGGCACGAGTGAACTTGGTTGTTGCATTGACTGCTTGTCTCTTGCAGGAGTCGTATCGCCAGATCATGAAGATGCGGCCGAAGGACTTACGGAAACGCCTAATGGTGAAGTTCCAGGGGGAAGAAGGGCTGGACTATGGAGGAATCGCCAGGTAGGGTAGTCAGTGTCTCAAATAATGCGTAGATTTAAAGGGAAAGTTCTGCTGGGTTATCACTTACCAGTGTATCAGTTGTGCCCAGTCCACTCTTATAACTCACCTATCAATATGAACTAGTGGTGTCTCATGTCATTAACGAATAGCCTTCCAAGCATTGTATCAACACTGCCTCGACATAGCAACAAATATGACGGTAGTCCAAACAGATATGCCTATCGACAAGTGTACTTTACTGTAGCAACATTTTGTGTGTTCGGAATGAAAGAGTTTACCATTAAATTGAACCGTAAGTAACATTTAATTCTGGTATTTACGGCATCACATGACAGTGTTGTAAACATGCAACAAGCTGAGATATATTAGGTACGTCATGCATTATTCCTGGTAATATAGGTTGCTTAAAACGTGATCTTACAGAATTTTTTTTTTAGTAAAACAACAATGCATGAAAAAACCTGCTAGGAGATGTCTTAAACACAGCTTGTTTATTTTATTGATTTAATTTCACCGTAGTCACATTTTACACGTATGCTGACTGTTTCAGTTCGTTTTGAATTAATAAACAGCTGGAAATAGAGGAAAGTAATCCTTTGTGGTTCACCTACTTCTAACAGGGAGTGGCTGTATCCGCTGTCACATGAAATGTTCACCTACTTCTTACAGGGAGTGGCTGTATATGCTGTCACATGAAATGTTCACCTACTTCTTACAGGGAGTGGCTGTATCCGCTGTCACATGAAATGTTCACCTACTTCTTACAGGGAGTGGCTGTATCCGCTGTCACATGAAATGTTCACCTACTTCTTACAGGGAGTGGCTGTATCTGCTGTCACATGAAATGCTCAACCCTTACTACGGGCTGTTCCAATACTCCCGTGATGACATCTACACACTGCAAATAAACCAGGATTCAGGCATCAACCCGGTAAGTCGACAGCTTCAGCTCGCTCACAGCAAGGTATACATTCCAACACTGTCACTTATCTTAACAAGATTGCCTGTAGAAGCAGAAGTTACATCAGTAACATTGCATATAGTAAAGGCATACACTGTTCTGGATTAATGTTGTGCAATTATCTACCTTAAACAAGACTAAAGTTGATCTGATGAAATAGTTATAATATTTGTAAAACCTCTGTCAATTTGATTAAGAAGAATTCAAACATTGTATTATAATAAAACAAATTTTTCAAACCAAGAACATGCTTAGTGTGGTCTGTACCCGACTCATGACATCTTAAAAATGCTTTTTTTGCATTCAACTGGTTTTCCTATCACAACTGAATGGATTTCTAGAATATGTGGTCCCTATTCCCATGGTTATTCGCAAATTCTGAACGTACTTACACATTGTGCTCAAAAATCTGTAGGAAAAACAATACACTATTGACAATTACAAGTTATGTTTATTGTGAATAAGTTCCCTGCGTACCTGTACATACAAAAATTACATTTGGTCATAACAAGTTGACACCATGTAACAATTTGCATGCAAAGTCTATGAAACTGATAAAACCAAACTGTAGCCTTACAATGTTGTTCTTTCCTTTGCAGGAGCATCTGTCTTACTTCCACTTTGTGGGGCGTATCATTGGCATAGCCGTGTTCCACAGCCACTACCTTGACGGGGGCTTCACCCTGCCCTTCTACAAGCAGCTGCTGAGCAAGTCAATCACCCTCGAGGACATGGAGAGTGTTGACCCCGAGTTACATCGCAGTCTCGTCTGGATGCTGTGAGTCGCTTTCTTGTCAGTGGATTAAGTGAATCGTTGTGGGTTACACTATTAGCGATCGTTTTTATGCAGGATCGAACTTTTACCCGTCCAAAAATGTCCTGGTAGATATGCGCGCCCACATGTGCACACATACACTCTGGTCCAAATGGCCTCACTATTATGATCACACATGGGACTGACCTCACTATTACGATCACCATTGGGAATGACCTCACTATTATGATCACCCTTGGAACTGACCTCGCTATTATGATCACCATTGGGACTGACCTGAAAAGTGATGTGACTGTATTAGATGGACTAACTTCCTAACCTTTTCTGTAGAAATAAGTTGGGATAGTTCTAGAGTGACCTTAATCGTGGGGTGGCTGTATTACTGAGGTGACCATAAAACGAGGTTTGACTGTATATTTATTCTGTAGATATATTTTAGTGAGAACTGTTTGCAAATATAGTATCTTCAGTTGAAACCGTGAATTCTCAAGTTTGGAGTATTATTTCTCAGTACAGCTTTTTCTGTTATTACTATCACCTATATCTTGGGTGATGGTGTCCCTGGAAAGTGCCTTGTATCCTCTGTCATGTGTCACCAATAACACGAACAAGGTGAAAATGGTGAAATGAGACCCATTTTGTGGTGGACTGTCACATTTCTGTCACAAGTTTGTACAGAAACTAATGTTGTTTTTAATTTATCTTTATCTATAAATGAGATATGGTTACCTTGCTTGAGTTAATCAGACAAAGCATAGACGTCTGTGTAGTTCAAAAACAGTAAGAATACAATGTGGCATTGATGCACAAATGACTTGTGACAACTCTGTTTCTCGGTAGTGCCATCTAGTGCATATATTGGGTCCACTCATTGGATCAGTGCCTCCACCTGGTGGATAGTTTGTTACTCAGGTCTTAATGACATGGTGGGCAGAACTAACTGAGTGAACCAAAACATTTTCTGTGTTTAACATTTATACCTAATGGTTGCTGTTCACATGATGGAGATATTAGAAGACTTATTGTGCTTTTTCAGTGTAAGTTATTATCTGCTGTCTTGTACAAATCTTGCCAAGCATTTGTGGATAATTATTGCTCCACTTTTCAGGGACAATGACATCATTGGAGTATTAGAAAACAATTTCTGTGTTGACCAAATCTCGTTTGGAGAGATGCGAACACATGAATTAAAGCCAGGTGGGAAGGACATCCCAGTCACGGACGAGAACAAAAAGGAATATGTCAGGTATGAATGAATGGGTGAATGAATGAATAAGTTCATTCATTTTAAATAAAAAAATGTTATTTCACCAATATAATTGCAAGTACATATCGTGGTAGAATAAATGTATTAACAGCTCTCCCTGGGGTAGATTGTTCGCAGATAGGCAGAACATGTCTCTGAATAATAACAGTATTTATTTTTTTGTAAAGTGTAATTTCCATTAAAATGCTCAAAGCACTGTTCAAAATCTTATTGTTATTAAATACATTTTGTGTGGCAGATATTTTGAGTCACGTGTGTTTTGTTTATGCTGCTCTATTAAAATTAAATAAGTTAAAAATATGTAAATAAGTAAAAATCGTGTGTATCATTGAAACAAATTGACAGTATGAATAAGTTTTAACAATAAGTATAAAAATCTAATAAATAAATAAACATTAGTAGTAGTGTTGGTGTTCTGTTTATTTGTGCCGCTGGTTCCATGACAGGTTGTTTGTGAACTGGCGCTTCATGCGCGGCATTGAGGCACAGTTCCTCGCACTGCAGAAAGGCTTCAATGAGCTGATACCTCAACACTTACTGCGGCCGTTTGACGAGAAGGAACTAGAGGTGAGTGTTTGCAATAGCTTAGTTATAGGATGTCAATAATAGAACCTCCATGGACTGTTTCTTCTTTCTAAGTATTCTTTGTTTTGCTTTATACTGTAATGTACTAAACGTAAAATAGATTGGAATTAGCTGCACTAAATATTGTATTATAGTTTTCTCTGATGTGTTTTCCCCGGATCTTTTATTAAATTTTGATTGAATATCATTGTGTTTTTAAGAAAAGTGTATAGAGGTTAATTGCTAACTGAATAGATTGACTGAATAATAATAACATATAGTATGTTAAAACAATGTGTTATTTGCTTTAAAATAAATTATGATAAAATGATGCAAGTCATCTAAGTGTGCTCGGTAATAAGCAGGTCCGTCTTTAAAGTTGTCTTGAAAGATTCAAGAAATGCTCATGAAGTAACATTAGTTGGTAAGAGCATTCCATATAGCAGTCATGTGAACGAATGCACAAACTCAAGTTTGTAGCGTTTCAACCACCAGACGACTGCACCAGACAGTTACCCTTACCGGAATGAAGACGTCTGACTGGTTTATAGATGGGCACAAGTGTCTGCATGTATGCTGGTGAGAGGTCAAAGGTCACCGTATAGCTCAGTGTATACACATTGCGTGTGTTTCAGTTGATGATCAGCGGGCTGGGTAAGATAGACATGGAGGATTGGAAGGCACACACGCGTCTAAAGCACTGCACCAGCGACACGAGCATTGTCAAATGGTTCTGGAGGAGTGTGGCGGAGTTCGATGAGGAAAAGCGGGCAAGACTACTGCAGTTTGTCACCGGCAGCTCCAGGGTGCCACTCCAGGGCTTCAAGGCCTTGCAGGGTGAGTGTGGGCAACACTTTTTCTTGGAGGTAGATTTGTGGGGCACGGTAGAGAAGTGGTTAAACCATCTCTTTCATTTGAGAGAATCCTGGGTAGAATCCTCCTGCTTGCATGGCTCCAGTCCACTGAGCAGTGTCAGTGAGTACTTGGTCATAGACAGAGGTGAATGTGTGTCAACTAGTTTTTGCACAGTAATTGTACTAGAAATCTTCCCGGAGAGTTGAGATGGTGTTCAAAGGACAGGTCTACCAGGGGGTAAAGTGTTTTGTACTTTGTACAGTCCCGAGTACCACTAGTGGTCCACCCTAACCACTGCTTCTGCCAGTGCTGCCGTTCATCTGATACCATGCCATGTTAGAACATATCTTTGTCACCCTCGGTGCTTCTTTTATGTCTCAAATTATTGAGACAAGACCAACAGGAACATGGTCTCTGATTCATAAAGGATATACAGTCACCAATTTAGAGAGCCAGGTTTTTAAACCAAATGTGCCATGCCATGTTCGGATCACGAACTTAGAACCCTGGCACGCAAGTTGCACGTCCTAACCGCTACACTACCTCACCTCACACATATTGGAAAACAGCTCTGCAAGCATATCCACACAGTTCCTGGTGCTAATGATCACCTACAACTTGGATGTCACATCCAGGGATGTGTGTTGATTCTCGTCAAGAGAAAAGGGATTAAGCCCCAGCCACATGGGGCATTCATGGCCGCAAATTGTTGCTTAGCTAAAGCCAGCATGCAGCTAAAAATAGCCTGGCTGGTGCTATGTGGTAGAGTAGCTTGTTGATGCAGAGATCTTTTTGTGTGAGGACGGATGGATTGTATGTGAAAGTTGTTCCAGCAGGCGTTAATGTAATAATGTAGTTGATTTATGTGTGTTTTTTATGATAATCGTCACCACTTCTTATAACGACCATTTCATACTAACACCAACGAACACTTTGTACATACAACAGTGGTCACTTCATACTTACACCGGTGACCACTTAATATCTGGACCAATGACCAAACACGATGTGTGGTTTGTGCATCTAATCACTCGCCTACTCCGTTGTTTTCAGGCTCAACGGGTGCCGTAGGACCAAGGCTATTCACAATACACCAGATTGATGCAAGCACAGACAACCTGCCCAAGGCACACACGTGGTGCGTATATGTCATTGTGCACTTGTGTCACGTGTTGGGAAAGTACTTGGGTTAAACTTAGTGTGTGCACTTGTATAGGCAACACAAATATAAAAAAAGTGGCCACATATAAACAGTTTTTTCTGTTTCAATGTTGTGCAAGCATCTCATTATTCATTACTGCTTACACCAGTATGTATCATTCTTTGCAGTTTCAACCGCATTGATATTCCTCCGTACGAATCGTACGAGAAGTTTGTGGACAAATTGACGTGTGCTGTTGAAGAGACGTGTGGATTCGCCGTCGAATAAGCACAGACGTCACCGTTGTTTGGCTTAGAACGAACTCTGGCTTCACCATCACGCCGGCTGGTTGCTGGATCTGTCTGGAGATAGTTATCTGACGAACCCTCCCGAACCAAAGCACACGTGTAGCAGGATTTAGCGTAACATTCAAACTTCTTCAAAGTTATTTATTAATCATGAAAACACGTCCTACGTCGAAGGAGTCCCTGTGACGTTTTCATGGCATCGCCACTTGAGAACATAGGCTTTGTGTTGTATAGCCCTACCGATAACTCTTATTGTTAGATGTCTGCATGCCAGCGCATGCAGACCCATGGCCGATCAGTCAACTGTGCTTATTTGCTCAATGTCATCAATTGACATGTGGATGAATTGTCCGTCTTAGATGATGCGATGCTACCGCGACAACACAACATAGCCAAACGGGAGGAGGTACACAAACACGAACACAAACATTGCGTGTGCGATGACGATGATATTCGTTACGCCGTAACGCTGTGTCTGCCGTAGCGATGACGCACAGCTAAGAAAGTCGGTGAGACTGTGCGAACTAGCAACTAAGTGCGGGGATAGTTTTGTGTTGACAGCCAACGTTAGTGCCAAGTCCGTCGCTACGAATACACAGTATTGTTGCCACCGCTGTTGATCAAATGTGTAATGACAAAATCGTGTGTTGTGTACACGTCATATAGTATTTACTGTGTCACAGGTGTCGTCAGAGAGTCGCGTGTTCGACGAACGTATGCATACGCATAACGTTTGTATCGGATGCAAAACAATGTAAATGTAGGACTTTGTTCAGCAAGTATTGACGTCAGTGTCGCGAGTACCACTTGGAAATAGACGAGTTATCAGTGCAGTGTATCGACGAAGGTGGTTCCAGTTTGCCTCAGCAAGAGATGACACAGTCTCAGATATTCCACAAGGCTATTGCCTTTATCAAAATGCCTTGGCGTCGAGTTGACGGAGGATTCCGTGTCGCATGCCTCAGCAGTGTGAAATATTTTTCGTGAGGACAGAGATGCGGCATTCCTCGGTGCCACTGTGATATTTTCGAGGTCAAATGACTGATATCCGCGGCTTAGTATCTGTCGTGCCACAACGATTAAAAAAAATTGACTATACATATGGTTGCAATGTGGCGCGTATGCATGTTGAAGTATACATGTGTAATTATTATTAGGATATTGTAAAGCTGATTAAAATTGGTTTTATGTGATGTACATATGAGCTGGTCGCTGTTTTGTGTTGCATATTAAGTGTGTGTGTGTGTGTGTCCGTTTGTCTGTGTGAGCCCATGTGTGCGTGCATGCTTGCTGTCTTCTACTTATTGATATGAGTGGCACAACATATAACTACATATCGAATCGTGTGGCATGCTTATACTGGATTGTGCATTCTGTCGTGCTAAGGTCTTATAAACATTTTATAAAACATGGCTGTCACAGTATATTGTACATTGGACTTGCTATAAAGACTCCGGATATTTACCCATATAACGTTTGATTACATTATAATCGCTGTCCACATATCTATATTTTGTATATTACGGCTCTAGGCGGCGTAGTTCATAAGATATAGAGTAAGTTAGTTTCGACTGCTGCCATCTTTAAAAATGGCGCATGTGAATGTCGGACAAGGTCGAAGAAAATATTTGAAATCAGTACTTCAGAAAGTATATATTTTGAACCCATGATTACTGCTTTATGTGAGGCGGTTCTAAAGATATGGGGAAACTAAAGAACAAACGTCGCCAAAGGCGTCCAGGGCAAATTACAATTGTACATAATACCAGAACTATTAATTACACCTTTCAACTGAATACATATAAGCAGGATACAATTTCGCCACAGGGATGTGTTAGATTATGTTAATTATTTCACTGTTAAGACAACATTTTAAAACAATTTGTTTGTTGTCTCCATCGATGACATAACTCAATAATTAGTTTAGAATATTGATTCTTCACATGAAGATTTCCTCAGATTTGTGTAAAAACAACATATATTAGTGTAATTTAAGAGAGTAAGCCTACACACACACACACACACACACACACACACACACACACTTACACATAATAATAATAAACTGCTAATTGTATAATGCCGTGTATCCGGGTAATAAAAAACCTGTCCATATTAAAATACATCATTGATAAAACATAATCACTATCATAACAATTTAAGAAAGAATAAAAGTATAATATGTAATATAAGATATACCTTTGTAAAGAAATAACGTACGTTATATGTAATGAAGTATTGGACATATAAGTATATACAGCTATACCGACTACAGTGCGTATTTAACTAACGTCAGTATAATATAATGTTTTGTTTATGCAGCGCCATCTCCATTAATGTTCATAGTGCTGTACATAAAACTAATATGTAACAAACACAATAATTAGTCACTGCTTTAAAATAAATAATATAAAGATATAATTAAAATGCAGAAACATGACGTCAGTGAATGACAGTATGTATTATATAAGTATCAGGCATGATTCTTGAAAATACAAATTGCTGGTCATATCGTTGTTGCAAGCATAACCAAACTAGACGACCACTTTTCTGCCAGTTTCAAACAAATTTCGCTCGAAGGAAGGCCGCGATATTGCATACCGGTATTTACCATGTATTCGAGTATTGTTCTACATATAAGCAGGATACAGTTTTGCCACAGGGATGTCTTTTTCTGATAGCTTATTTTTTTGGAAAAGGCGCCGTCCCGCTATTTTTACTGTTGTACGACGCATTTGTCTGCCCGGGCATTCGGCGTTTCGGCGCGCGCGCTAAAATAGAATGATGTCATGCAGATGTGCCGCGTTACTGTCTCAGTGCTGGCGAGAGCTATCACTGCGATATGTTTGTATTTGTCAGTTTGTGTGCCAAATGTCGTGCTTTTACAAACAAAACACGTTTCGTCAACATAATGCGATTATCTGCCGCACTGTAAGGAACAACGGATATCGGCGACAGTCTGACCAAGTCCCAATATATTGCTTGTAGTGAACGATACGGTCAGGAATGTCACACGGAGATCGTATGCAGGGCGGACCCAGAGATGGTAGTCGGGGAAGGGGGGGGGGGGGGGTAAAAACCTCCACTGGCGGTCGAACCAAATTGTGTAGTAGAATTTGTTTGAGTAACTTTAGCTTCTCCATTGTCTCCGCTGGACTGGTGACATCGGAAAACGGGGGTGCTGTTGTCGTCACTGCGCGGCTGTATCAGCTCTTCTTCAGATTCTCCGCTGGCTCGCCTGGTTCGACAGTGACCATCGGAAGAGGGAGGGAGGGAGGGGGGTGCTTTTTAATTGTTTTCGCAGCCGCATCTGCATAACTTCAGCTTATTTTAAACTGAACGGGTCTGCGGGCACGCTAGGTTTGCGGGCACGCCAAATTCCTAAGGTCTATGGGGACACGTACCCCCTGGATCTGCCTATGGTACGTGATAATCATAACAGGAGCCATGCGAACCACACGTAGCACGGAGCTGGAAACTGTCACTGGACTACAAACTATAGAAGGCATAAGCAGCCAAGTTCAAATGACTTAACGACCATCCCTTGCACCCAAGAATGAGTAAGCCAACAAAATGGAGACTCAAAACATCCAGCTTCATACACCAGAGCAGGATGCTTGAGAGAAAAGACCCAGAAGTATTGGATCACATGCCAGAACCCATACCGTCAAGTACATCTGTTCCATTATGGAAGAGGATACATTTCCCTGTCATCAAAGACCACATCCCAGGAATCCAGCAGAAGGGAACACCGTCTGATGAGGAGAGAAAAGGCATATCCCTGGAGTTCGTACACTCTCGGTACCCTCGTGAGCAGTGGCCACATGTCTACACCGATGGGTCCGTCACCGAAGCAATCCGAGATGGAGGTGGAGGTGGAGGAGTGTACATCAAGTATAGAGAAGAAGAAGCACGACACACAGTTGCAACCGGCAAATACCCCGCCGACTTCAAAGCTGAAGCGGATGCCCTGAAGAGAGCTGCAGAACAACTGCAGAACAACCTGAGAAAATGTTTTATAATACTGTCATCTTTATGGATGCCATCTCAGTACTCCATGCCCTCTCAGTACTTCATGCCCTCTCAATACTCCATGCCCTCTAAGTACTCCATGCCCTCCAGAACCTCCGAAAGAAGTAACTGAATGAACTGACTTCTACTCTGTCAGAATTGAGTGTGCAGACAAAAGTGACACTACAGTGGATCCATGCACACTGCGGATTCAGGGGAAACGAAACAACTGACAGACTTACAAAAGAAGGGGAAACACTGGAACAAAACAACAAAGGAATACCATACAGAAGATTTGCCAGTCCGAGCTGTGCTGCTGTGAAACAGCCCCGATGACCAGAGAGCACCTACTTCAGCACTGCCCACTACAGGATGGCCACAGGCGGCAAGCGTGGCCAGATGACACACCCCCTAAATGAGAAACTACATGGTGATATCGAAGCTTTGAGGACGACGGCATCATTGGTGAGGGCGACAGGCGTTTCCGTCTAAATGAACTTCGAAGAAGAAGTACATCAACAAATTCACTAACGATTTCAATCTTGTTTACTTTTAACATATTAATATTGTAATCTCCAGCGATGACATAAGAATTTCAACTCTCTAGATGCGTTGTTTCCGGCGTTATTTCATCAACAAATGTTCTGTAATTATCAGGGTTATTCTTTGGTGGTCTATATACATTTCCAAGTAAATTTTTTTTATGTAAAGACTTACAATTGATTTCAATAAGCTGGCCTTCCCCAAAATGACTTGTTATTAATATTCATGACTGTGTAATCGTATTTATCGTTTAGGTATATAATTAAGCCACCTTTCTTGCTGCATCGTCTGCTTTGAGAAATACATACGTACTTTACGTCTTTAATTGTATAAGAGAAGTGTCACTATGACCACATAGCCAGCTTTCTGGATACAAAAAGTACTAAACTAAATTGGAAATCTAAGTTATTCAAATCATTAATAAACATTTGGAGTTCGTCGAACTTGGCGTTACTACTTTCAATATTTGTACTTAAGATTGTGGAACTATTTCGCTTAGAACGTAACATGTTAGAAAGGTTATCTAAATCTACATATGCTTTCATCTTCATGCGTATATTTATCGTTCAGTCGTAGAATGCTATGCAACGAATTTTACTCAGTGCCACCATTATTTATACGAATCAGTAGCCAGACTCCGTCATGAGGCACCATTTTGTTTGTTGCATGCGTGACATGTTGATTTAGCAGGTATCATGCCGCATTAGTAATGTGATGCAGTTATTTGTATTACTTCTGTCTATATATTGTTGGCGAGGCAAATCTTGACGGAGGTCACCTGCATGCATACGTTTGATTGTGACGTAGGCAAAGAAGGAACCAATAGATTTGTGTGCCTTCCGAAAGTCAAGTAATCACTAACTAGGAAGTGTAACACAGTTTGAAGGCTCCGTTGCACGGAGGCAGGGCGTTCACCATGGCTGCCCACCATGTTGCATAGGTCAGTCTCCTTCGTTACAATGATCTCATTAGCCTCGTTGGTGCACAGCAACGGAAAGATCACATCAACTTGCTTAAGACGTTCCATGCCAACATAGTTCGCTAAGTACCCGAGAGTGCGATATTGCCGTGTCAAATCTGAAAATAAGCATTCGGAGTAAACATGAGATCACATTAGTTATTGGTTCCGTGACCAGGATCCAATATGACTCGGGTGGCATTGACGATAAAGGTCATGGACGAGACTATCTTAAACGTATGTCCACGAAAGACGTCGTGATAGCCGCGGTCAGGAAGTAATAGTACATTGTCAATGCGCAGTCCTAGGCTTTCTCGTGGAACAATCATGGGAGAATTGAGGGAAAAGGAGGTGAGGAAGACCTAGACTGCGATGGGAGGACTGTACAAAGAGAGACTTGGAAGGATTGGGAGAGGAGTGGAGAACGAGAGCAAAATATAAAGGGGAATTGAGACAGTTGGTTAAGAGAGCAGTGCAAGAGACAGACATACAGATGGACAGAAGTTCTTTATTAAGACCCATATATATATACATATATATATATATATATATCACTCAATATGTCAGTGTGTAAAAGCATAAACCATTAATATAGTAATCACATGTATACAAATTATCACGTGTGGGTTAGGGAGACTCCCACTAAGGCTAAAAAAGCCGCTCTCATGGGAGCCTCCAATTATATTGATGACAAATCCTGGTGTACAAAAAACTTGTAGTATAAATCGGGTAACAGAGTAAGTCAGACAAAGCTTAGAACATTACATTATACATGATTTTGGTCGATTGGCTATTCATCCGAAGAGGTACACATAAACGTATTCATATTTGTTGTTCACTCTAATGACAAATGTAACAATTTCGTAATGTACATATAGGTAAATAAGCCTGCAAATAATGACGTTTAACATACATTGCAAACCCAATTTTAGTTCTTGCGATTTTAATATGTGTTTTATTTTTCATAATTTAAGACTTTTAAACAGTGGTTCAGTGTGAGCATTATATTTGCTTACGCTAGTAATTCGGACAAGTTTCTTTTGAAGTTTCTGAATTCTGTCACGTTTGTAACCCCACGCGGTAACGCCGTAGTTTAAGTGTGGCAATATTAGTGTGTTGTACAATACAATCTTTCTATTAAGAGGCAATGACCATTTTAGTCTATTTAAGACATCTAGCGTCCTTGAAAACATATTTGAAACTTTTTAATGTGACTTTTCCAGTTACATTCATTAAACGTTATTCCAAGAAAGTTAAATTCTGTCATTCTTTTAATAGTAGTGTTATTTATGGGTAGCAACGGGTAAGTCACGCCTTTTCTTTTAATTTTTTTGAAGAGCACATACGTAGTTTTGCTTAGGTTAAGAGATAAGTTGTAAAGTTTTAGCCATTCACAAATTTTGTTTAGTTCTGTGTTTATAGCAAATTCTGCGTTTCCCATTTTTTCACACGTTGAAAATGAGTCAAGAGTACTTGACAGGGTGGTACCATCGGCATACATTATGAAACTAAACTTTTGGCTAGCCTTGGCAAAGTAATTAATGTATATATAATAAACAATAGTGGGCCTGAAATCGAGCCTTGAGGTACGCCGGTTGAAATATGATGCATTTATGATTTGACATCCTCTATTTCAACATTTTGTTTTATATTCTTTAGATAATTTCGAATTAAATTTAACGCTACTCCTTTTATTCCATACTATTCTAATTTATCTAGTAAAATCTTGTGATCTAGTGTATTGAAAGCTTTGGAAATGTCTAAATAAATATTTATAGGAATTTCATGTCTATCCATATGTGTCATTATCCTATCGGTTAATTCAAGGGCAGAAAATTCAGTGCTATGTTCCGTTCTAAATCCATATCGGTTTTCGAACAAGATATTTTTGCGTTTAAAAAAATGAATCTAGCTGGTTGTAAATTATCTTTTCAATTACTTTTGATATAACTGGTAAGAGTGATATTGGTTTGTAATTGCTGAATTGGGTATCGTCACCCTTTCTAAAAATCGGAATTACTTTGCGATTTTAAGTTTATCAGGGAAGATACCAGTAGCTAGTATTCGATTTGTAATTAGTATGATTCTATTACTGCAGGTTTAACTAATTTTAGTAATCGTGACGAAATACCGTCATACACGCAATTTGTTTTTTTGGTTGCATATTATCTATTGTTTTATATATATAGTTTCTTCGTCAATACGTTCAAAAGTGAGTGAATTGTTACACTGCTCATTCAAATTAGTATCTGTAATTTCTGTTTATAGGATTACTGATTTGTTTGGTCAAATTTGGGCCAATATTGGTAACAAAAATTATTAAATGTGTTTGCAATAACCTTCTTGTTTGTTATAATTTCGTCATTATATGTAAAAGACTTAGGGAATATTTTCTTTTCGCATGTTCTAGACAGAATGTCGCTTACAGTTTCCCATGTGTTTTAATGTTATTTTCGTACTTGTTGAAACAAGATTAATGCAGTTATTTGGCTGTTCGTTTGCTTTTTTGAGATCGGTGATGATAACAAGATAACGGAAATTGAGGATCGGGATCGACGCCAGCCTCACCCTTGAAGACAGGGAAACAAGAGGAGAACAACAACAACAACAACAACAACAACAACAACAACAACAACAACAACAACAACAACAACAACAACAACAACAACAACAACAACAACAACAACAACAACAACATTTGCATTCGAGTTACATGGTCGCATCTGATAGTTAAGTCCCCGAAATGTATAAGTACCGTTACGTTCGTAGTACTGGGTGGTACTCCCAACGTTTCTCCGGAAAACGACAATGGCGCCACCTATTGAGTTGAACATTTATGTACATTGACCCTACTTTTAATATTGATACCATCGAACAGCATGTTCATTTATGCAATGCTAAACAGTTATACTGGGATGTCAAACAATAATGTACGTGTCTGTGTAAAAAATTCTAGTCTATACATTCAGACAGGTTTTGTAAGGCAGTTATAGAAGCTATGTTAAAGTAAGTCTGTCGCAGATACAATAATCACGTATGTGCGTACCTTCGTGCACTTACCGCCCCTGGCGTCATCCCCACCGAATGAGAAAGCATTTGACCAACAGTCGAGACAGTGCAAAGATGTCGCGCAAGGCGTTTATGGTTATCGGACGGCGCTATCTCGCCAAATACGCATCCTCACAGCTCGGCCAATTTAACCAACAAAGACACATTTTCAGATACGGAAATGAATGCCCACGTCGCATGCAGATATATAGGAAAGACGGTGACGCAATTATATAATTCGGAAGGCGTTGTATGGATATTAACTTTGACCTTTACTGGTAGGTCACAAACAACTACGTCAATACCTACACGAGTATTTTGTGAAAGTTTCGACCTTCTTCACACAAAGAAATTATTCTTTGCGAGCCGCTGCATGGGCCTTTGGTTTGACCTTCTCGTTCTTAAAGTTGTCGTCACTGATGTTATCAAGCAGATGGAAATGGTCGAGTAGGTACTTGTGTAGCAGGTAACGATGAGACGGCATCTGCATATTGACTAGCTTGTGTCACTCCACCTCTTGACGACGTCATGCAGTTTCTGTTCACTACCCGTCTAAGACTCCGAAAACGGCATGGTTGTAGGTCCGTTTGTATGTTATTGTAGGAATCGTTTCCGGGAAACTATATATATATATATATATATATATATATATATATATATATATATATATATATATATATATATATGTGTGTGTGTGTGTGTGTGTGCGTGTGCGTGTGCGTGTGCGTGTGCGTGTGCGTGTGCGTGTGCGTGTGTGTGTGTGTGTGTGTTCGAATAACACATAGCCTAAGCTTTCACATGATATCAATATCGTTAGGAACGGACGAGCCGTAAGAGTGTTAGCAACCGTTGAATTTAGCGTTTTGGAACGTGTTTGGAGTTGTACACGTTTCGCTCGCTTAAATCGATTTTTGATCTTACAGAGCTGTATGTATAAAGCAGCTGCTAGAATTGCCTTGGTCTGTTGTCAAAATTGGGACATAATATATGAAATTACTTCATTGGATGATATTAAAAAACGAGCCAGGTTATTCAATTGCACAATCATTAGGCGAATGGACATGCGGTGGCGTCTCTTCAGCCACAGGCGCCGGCCAAACAAGCGATGATTGCGTTCTTCCAAACTGGAGGTACACAGAACCGGCCTCTCTGGGGCTCTCGACGCTGACCTCCAGTCATGGAGATGCGGCTATACATGTGATGTGGGCTGACGTAGAGAAGCTGCGAGGGCTCACCGAGATCCCCTCCGAGTGGCTAACACGTCACAGAAAGACGGAACGGAATAAAAAGAAGCGGTGTACGAAGGCGTTTGACTCATCTGCATGGACGGGGGTAACTCATCATGCTGAAGGTGTACACCAGATACTAACTGAATTTAGAGATGCACTCAGAATGCATTCCTTTTCTTCATCCTCGTTTCCCGTTGTACGATGGTGAGGGTCAGACACGGTATTGCTGTACAACTCTTTCTGATCTTTCTCTCCCATCATCAGCTCCGTCTCGCCGTCTTTTATCTTCCTCCGATCTCCTCAAATTCCTTTTCACACAGTCCTCCCATCTTAGCTGTGGTCTTCTCTTTTCATGAGTCCTTGATGCTTTCCCGCTTCAGCTCGCTTCGTTTGTTTGCCTTTATCCATCATTACTAGATGGCTTGCCCACCTTATCCTGTTTCCCACCAATCTTTTACGGTATTCTGCAATGCATCTCAACCTCTTTCCTCAGGTAAACAATTCTTCTTCTATCCACTCATTTTGTTCTTGATATTCTCCGAAACCTGTTATTCTCGCGAACTAGCAGTTTCTGATGTTGTTGTTCTGTTGTTTCTATATTGGTTTACACGGTGTAGAGTAGCATGGGGCATGATGCAACTTTTGGGGCATTACCCCTATCACGTATCTAAATATAGAGTTCGAAAATAAGACTTTCGAGACAGACGGCAGGAACAGCATGCAAAACTTGACGTTCAGTTAGAATATAGAATACGGTGGCAGCAAATAAATACGCAAGAAGTTCTTTAGTAAAGTTTTGTTCTCCACAAATTATAAGTAATGGTCAGCACAGAAGTAGCATAGTGGGCAGTAACCACAGAAAACTGAAAGAAAGCCATGAGTTTACACATAAAACGAAATATATTATTATTATTATCAGTGGTGGTGTTGGTGTTATGAATGTTGCATATATGGGCGATAACATGAAGTAATGGGCCCACTGGCGGGCGTTTTCACCCGTGGGGCAAAACGCCACTATACAGAGGTCCTCCGGTAAAATGGCTGTAACTTTTTTCTGTCACATTGAACGTAGACAATGTCATTACATGATACTCAGCGCGGGGTCTCAGAGAATCCAGCAATCGATCGGGACATTTCCTACCGAGAAGTAGCTGACGTCACAATATTCAGCTGTTTGACGTCATTTAATAATACATAGTCATTAGAAGGTGACACGGTTCTAACGAATTATGCAAATAACTGTCGATTTTGGCGAAATGATTAGTGTTTCTACTCAACATATAAGGTCATTTTTATTTAATTTATACTAGAGCGTGGTTTTTGCCATACGTTACCTAAGCAAATGAGAACGCGATATTCCGATCCGATTGTGAAATGGTCACAACAGCAGAAAAAGACATAATTATACACTAAATAGTGGCTTCATCAGCATATAGGGAGACACAGTGGAAATTAATATTCTAAAAGAGCAAGCTGCAATTAATCACCGTAGCCCGTTTTATCATCATTAACTTGCGAAATATCACGAGTTCAAGGAGACGAGTTCTGGGTTCATTGGCAGCAATGAATCACCTACAACATACCTATGGCAACAAATGGACTAGATTAAAGGTAATCTCTCTGTTCGATGTAAATAAAAAAATTGCAAAAATTGCAAAAAATACTGATACAGGCCTATTGTGGGCAATTTATCAGATAACATACATTAAACATCTGTATAAACGTTTTAAGAAAAATGTACGGAAAAATGCTAATACACTAAGAAACAAACACATCACGTTTAAGCAAATCTGGTTAATACACATTAAATCTGCTGGCGGAAGGAAAACATCTATAATGAATTGAAGAGTTTAATAAAGATATATCATCTTACAACTAAACCATCCGGGTGACCAGAATCAATATCAAAAAAAGATTTCAATCAGCTGAGAGACGAATGTGAAATTTATGGACCTAGAACGTGCAAACACTGACAGCTTTGAGGAGAGAGATATAATGATGCCACTGCAGCAGCTAGGCCTACATTAAAAGAAAAAAGGATGGAAATGACAAAGTAGGGATAGGCCGACATCCTACACAGATTCAGCTTGATAACAAAACGGATCGACAGTTTTGGAAAGTAAAATATTGTTATGATGAAGTGATGATTGACTACCAGTGTACTTTGTAAGG
>OZ023210.1:54973376-54987791 GCA_963995525.1 Escarpia spicata | reverse complement strand
GAACGACTGTAAAGACGATATTAATGGATTGCCGGGTGAAGAACAAAAACTGGTGGAGCGCGTTGATGAAACATTTGCAGCATGTGACATGGGGATTAGTGCCGAGAAAACCAAGCTGATGACCAACAACCCCAATGTCATCAAGACAGATATTCAGGCAAATGGCCAAAAGCTTGAAACAGTATCCATATTCAAATATCTGGGTACAATTATCACAGATAAGGGGGTCCAAACCTGAAGTGTTATCAGCAGCGCTGACAAGACTAATATACATCTGAAACGACTACATCTCACTCAGTTCAAAAATCAGACTTATGTGCTCCTTTGTGATGTTCGTATTCCTTTTACGTTTGCGAGACGTGGACCATTGCAGCAGACCTACAAAAAAGAATCCAGGCCATGGAGATGATACTACAGCATTATCGCGCGTATCCTATACAAAGATCATATTACAAGCCATCGGACCTTTTGAAGACCTCCTGACGACAGTCAAAAAACGAAAGCTAATGTGGTATGGTCATGTTACTAAATCAACCGGCCTAGCAAAAACCATCCCGCAAGACTCTGTGCCAGGAAGAAGGAGTCGGAGATCGAGGAAGATGTGGAAAGACAACATCCAGGAATGGACTGAGGGCGGCAGAAAAGGTGAGTGAGTGAGTGAGTCAGTCAGTCAGTCATAGAGTCAGCGACTAAAATGGTTAGCAGACACGTTTCTTTATTGGCAGCCTTCGTCCTCCATTTACCAGCCTCTTCTGCTTTTTTCTTATAACCCTCTTTACTAAGTACGCATACCTAAATCACGTTCTGTTCCCTGTTGCCTGGCAAAACCATTGGCTCTGCTATTTTTAGTAGTCAACCCTTCTCCATCCTCATCAAATGATCTATCCATACCATCCTTCCTTTTATGGTTCTTCCCTTTCAGTCGAGAAGCATCGCAACCTCTTCATTCCGCTCATTCATCTTCCTTCCATCGGCCTCCTTAATTGTTCATTGGACCCAGTTTTTCTGACGTTGCTGAGCCATACAAAACAAGCCGGTGTTGCAATCTCTCTCCGAACTTTCCCTGCTGTTACTGCAGACAACAATGAAAAGCTAGTAGATTGTTTTATCAAAAGAACGGCTAAATTGAGAAGTAGGGAATTATACTGCTATGATCATATAAAATAACATTCTATGGTTAAAACTGCCGATGTGTGGTGGCTAAGTTTAATAGCGTGCTGCATTGTCTACCTAGCGGCAATATCAACAGATTCTTGTGTAACAGATATACCTTTTCTATCACATACTTCAAATAATGTATGGTTATTTACATATTTGTATAACGGAACATGCGTTTCAAAATAATTGATGTAGACTAGGAAACATTTAGGTCCAGACATGGTTCCCTTGGTAGGGCTATTCCCGCTAGAAGTGTGTGTGTGTGTGTGCGTGCGTGCGTGCATGTGTGTGCGTGCGGGCGTGTGTGCGTGCGTGTCTGCGTGCAAGTGTGCGAGCGTGCGCGCGCGTGCATGCATGTGTCTACTGTACAAGAAAAAAAAAGGAGGCAGTGCTGATAATATCCACCAGCTTTTGACAGAAGACAGCAGCCTACGACTTTAGCAATGTTCAGTCTTTGAGTGTCTCCTGTGAATTGAACGTAACTCGAAGTAATTTTTGTAGGATTGTATAAAATAACTCGCTGTATGAGCGAGCCCGCGTGGCCGTTGCCGTCGGACCTGCGCCGGCCCGTCTAATGCGTGGCGGATGTCCTCCAGTCGGGCGTAATTCGCGACTAAATGCGATTCCTCTCGCGCAGAAAGGGTTTATGTTTTGTTGCGGTCACGCGGTCGAGGACCAGACCAACGAACGAACACTTGCATCGGCGCCGTCGGTGGATATTCGTCGGTTGTCGCCGGACAACGCGACGCGGGAGGCGATAACGAAGATTTATTTAGGCGCCGTATTCGCCGCTGCTTCTTTGAGATTGAGAATCATCTCAACAAGGGACTGCGGCTGATATAGATCTCTGATACATTTCTCCAGTCGTCACCGCGGCTGTCGGAACTTGCTGGAACCGTGCGTCCGGGTGTGTTTCAACTTTTCTCACAAACACGTCGTGCGTGGTAGTCCCAGCGAGCGCACTTTTTATCACACGCGATCATGCGAGCGGCTCGGTCCGGCCTGGTACACGATGTAGATCAATACCGGCGGACAATCGGGCTTTGGCAGTTTTGTGTCTCGGTCCCGCGGTAACGGTCAACCATGTTGTCAAGGAACCGAAGTCGTGGGGCGAAAGCCCGCTGTCACAGCGGAGAGGAGATCCCCTTGACCACTGTCCGAACGATGTCTATGGAGA
This sequence comes from Escarpia spicata, assembly GCA_963995525.1. Taxonomy (NCBI): domain Eukaryota; kingdom Metazoa; phylum Annelida; class Polychaeta; order Sabellida; family Siboglinidae; genus Escarpia; species Escarpia spicata. The sequence continues at coordinate 54,985,456 of OZ023210.1, read as the reverse complement.
CGGAGTCGACGGATGATGATAGTTCGCCAAGACACACTGCCCCTGTGGACAACATGAGGCGGCGGCAGTCCGCCTATTCCAGGTGGGTAACGGGATTGTCGTACGGGGGTGTCAGGGGTGTTCATATTATGTTGATGTACACATGCGTACACTGTGTATACTCTTAGTCGTGTAATACGACTGTTGTTTTCTTCCTTCTCCTTGTGCCTTTGTACAGGGGTGCAATTGAGCTTAACTCAACACTGCCCTGTTCTTTGCTCCACCTTCTTTCTTAGGTCTCTCATTTCAGTTGTGGTCTTGATGGTTCTCCGCCTCTTGTTTCGATCTTATCTTATATCAGGCTATTATCTTGTCTTATCTTATATCAGGGCTATTATCTTCTCTTATTTGAAACAAGTCGAGTAACTTACATATTGCACTTCTTTTTCACCAAATAATAATAGTTATTATGGTGTAGTAACATAGGCATCGGACCCGTAGGGAGGCCCTTATAATATAGGTGAGGTAGCTGGATATAGCATTAGCCACCCAATATATAGAGATGATTGTTGGATTTGGAGTGCAATTTAAGGTTTTGGTCAGTCTTGGGGGGTTCAAATTTATGTTTGTAGAATGCCTGAAAATGAGGGTTTTTTGGCGAGTCTCAATGGGGGGGTGGAAATTGAGGTTTTATAGAGCTTTAAAGTGGATGCTTTGGCGAGCCTCAGTAAAGTGCAAGCTGAGGTTCTTGGAGAGTCTCAGCCCCCAGTATTCATCACGTTTCAACGACAGAGAGTAGTTATTATTTCAGCTGCATGTGCGTACGTCTGTTGAATTAAATGAACATTAATTCTTGTGACGTTGTTGCATCTGTTCATATTTCAGGGGGCCGTTTCACCAAAATAAAAAACTCATAGAGAAAATTCATTATTAAACAGAATTCGTTGTTTACTGCAATGCGCGGTTTCAAAATGCAAAAACCAGCCGTCGTATCACAGAGAACATTATTTCTGTAACACTCCGGCGCCTTATCACCGAGGAGATTATTTCTGCGACACTCCGGCGCCTTATCGCGAGGACACTATTTCTGTGACACTCCGGCGCCGTATCAACGAGGACACTATTTCTATGACACTCCGGCGGAAGTGTTCCGTGGCGCACCCTAGTGTTCCTGCTTGAAATATCGTAAGACAGTTAGTGGAACGATCTCCAGGTGTCTGTCTTCGGTTCGGTGATGTCCTTTAACTGTTTTTTTTTATTTATGTTGTGATTACTGATATTACATTCCTCTTAATTACTTCCTCGAGACAACACCACGGATTAATTAGTGTAACTATCAACATTAGTCTACATGTGGCTGATAGCTAGGCATATAGTGGTAACCCATTATTCTTTGTGGTATATAATCCGTTATTCTATATTGCAGGTAATCCACCATTCAGTGTGGTTGGTAAACCACCATTTACTAATTATGGTAATCCACTATTCTGTGTGCCTGGTATCCCACCATTCTGTGTGGCTGGTAATCCGCCTTTCTGTGCGGTGGATAATCTACCATTCTGTGCGGTGGGTAATCTACCAATCGGTGAACATACGAGATGATCGACGTTTGCCAGCCATGCGCTGGGAGCACGGCCGCCATTTGTACAGTCCCGCAGCGAAAAGATGATTCAACTTTAATTCTCAACCGGCGGACCCGCTTTTTCATTGCTGTAATAAAGGCAACGTTTGGAATGGTTGCCAAACATAAACAGCAACTTAACGGCTATTAAATTGTCAACGCAGCTTTAGTTGTTCCTCCGCGATGCCCCTATGTATTAACATAACTGTTTTTTAGTTACTGTTAATTTATCATAAATTGTCTTTTGACGATTTCTTCATCATATGCCGTCTATAATGTTCGGCATTGTGTCCTCTGTCTTGGCCCTCGACCGTGCACTCGCAATTACATTTCTTTGTCAATTTGTCGTCTGTGTCATTCTAGTCTAAGGCTATGAAACCGGGTTAAAAGCGAATAAAAAACTGAATTAGCCAGCGACCACGAACGGTACAAAAAACAAAGACTGGGCTTAAGCCGGAAATAACATTATGCGTTAATTGAGTGGACATCTCAGAAGAAGAATTAGTTTCGTCATCTTATTAACATTACACACAGCTAAGAAAATATTTAATTGCAATATGATATCTAGCTAACTTTAACTATGCGTTGCTTACTTATGATTTTGTATTACGTTGATACTGACTTATGGTGTATTTTCATAACATTAATTCATATACCTACCACAATTATTATTTTTATTTCATTAGTCATGGCAATCTGTGAAAGAGGGCAATTTGACCACAAGTCCAACGCTTTCACAACATAGTGACGAATCGACTTTTTGAATCCCCAGTACAATTTGATATGTCACTCTCCAACCAGTTAAATTTCCTGTCCAATTTCGTTATTTTTGAATTTTGTTTTATAACACGTCTCCATATTATATATTATACTACAAATAAGTAATAAATAGGGTGGTTAAAATTATGGACATATAACAAAGTGTTACACAAGCTGTTACTTTGACAGTCTATAATAATAACTTGAACGTGCACAAAGTCGAATTTGAATGACAGCATCTGGAATGCCTGACAAATCGTGTATGGGCCCACAGAGTCTTTTGACAGATGCGCAAGTCAATGGTACACGATATTACAAACTTGCACGAGTGAATGCTCGGTGTTTGGAGAAAATATCGTTGTTTCCCTTGTGGGGATCAGGTTACATGTTATTCATAGCCAACATTTGAATCGGTGCGACGCAGGACACTTTACCAAGACCTCCATCCACCGACATTGTAAACGCTTGTATACTTTATATTTATTTGTTATTGATCTACCTATATAGCGTTCCTATATGCCAATCAAATATCACTATCTACCAGGTTTCAAAGTATACATAAGCCGACTCACAAACCCGCTGCATTTTATGGGAAACTTGTGCAGCACCAATAGTATTGCACTGCGACCGCTGTAGTCGTTAAATGTTATACCTATGTGGAAGACACACAGAAGCATATAATTTATCAAGAATTTTCCGTTTTAGGCAAATCCCTATTAAAATAGGATATGGCAGAATTCCTAAAATGACCCCTAAATCCTAATTCTATACGGCAAATGCGTATGAGATGGCGGGGTGAATATGTCAGTCACTGACTGGACGGACTGCCCTCTTTTTGCTTTCCGTTTCTCGGTGCTTGCCAAGACGAACAAAGAAGCACACGCACCCACAAGCGGATGCACCCACCATCACTCGCGATCGTATGCACGCACCCACGCACGCACGCATGCACGCACGTACACACTCACACACTCACACACACTCACACACACACACACGCACGCAATTAAACTATATTTCCAAGCAGGCTTGAGTCCGTCATAAGTATACATTGCATCTACATTTTATAAAGACACATTTCGGCCTGTGTAGAAGTATTTGTTTACGACTTCGAGTTTTTATGACCTCTAGCTCTCCTCGCTGCATCCAATCACCCATCGGTCAGTCTGTTCGACCCAGCGTGCACTAACACTATCAACTCCGCCACGCACAGAGGCACACACATATAAATGCACACAAACATGTTCAAAAACGCACACGCGTGCACAGACATAAGCACGTGTGTGCGCATCAACGCACACGCGCACACACAATTCATCCATCCAACCACCTATCCATCTATGCATCCATTCATCCACCCATCAATCCACCCATCCACCCATCCACCCATCCACCCATCCAACAAACCACCCTTCCGTCCTGCCTATCCGATGACGTGCCAATAATGTAACCTTGACGATATCCCTACTTTCGAGAACGACTCGGAACAATTCGTTGACATTTGATTTATCACCGCAATCCGATTTGCCATGTGAAAGTTAATTGTCGGTCAAGACGACCGTGGTTGACAAACGTATTTCAAGAGACCCTTCCTTCCCAAACACACAAACCCATAACCTTGTCCTCCTCTGACGCCACTTGTTCCTTGGTGATCTTTATTTGCCAGTGGGCGTGCGTGCACATTAACCTTCGTTAGACGCTCTACGTGGTTCTTGTTCTATGTCAGCCACGCATTAAGAGAAACAGCGCCACACATAACGTCTCTAACTTGCGGACCCGGTCATCACAGCCGCTGTAGTTGATACGTTAACGACGTCGGAAATTGAAGCAAATGGTGCCGTTAAATACGACGCCAGACACGACGTTAGAACACGACTTTGCGCATTTCTGCGGCATTACATCTGCGTCTGATTGCATCAAAATTGCATCAACGACGTTGGCTAATTCTGCAGGCGCTTTTGTAATAATAGTGGTCTGCTGTTCAACGGGAAACACGTTGCCATCTCAAGGACAGGCATAAACCGAGCATTCCTGTCTTTCAGGGTTTGCTGCTGATGCTAGATTGCTTTAGATGATGTCTCACTAGCACTGTACTACAGTCACATGAAGTTAATATTATCCTACTGCTTTTAAGATAAACTCCTCGTTCTTTTTTTTTCTTCAAATGTTTGCTATGTGTTACGTTCATGTATAGGCCTACAACAAATGCTGTTTTTATTGTCGAATGTCAGATGTTTAATGTCATTTCGTGTTTGTTTTAAATAACGCTATTTATCAACAATGCAGTAACAGATCTGTAAACATGTTCATCAACGTGGGAAAAAAATAACGTGAATAAAACGATTTTCACAACCATTAACTTACTTCAAAGTTTTTTTTGTAGCCTTCTTAGCAAATTGAATTTGGGGATTTGTCGAGCAGAGGAAACATTGGAATCCCACAATTTTCAGTTCACGAAGAAGGCTGCCGACGGCAGCCGACACACAGAAGTAATTAAATAAATAATAAAACTGAATACTTATTAACGGTGAAAACAATTCGATTAAAATGCAGCAATAACTAATATAGTTTATGATTTAACAGAGAATTAAAAATTTACAGATTAATATATTTTGAGATGATTGTAAAGAGAAAGTGAGTGAGAAATCAACACACTCAAACACATGGATTTAGTGAAGCAATGTCAGGAGTTCGGCTAGCAGGTAGGGAACGTCGTGCAAAACGGGCCCCAGGAAGGAGATCAATCAATAGAGTGAAAGTCGTGTAACTGAGAACAGACATGCATCACCACGCTCAGGCCATACAAACGCCAACTTCGATTGAGAACAAAATGTAACAAAAATCCTACAAAGCCTCAAACCAACCAAAGGAAGAGATTGTTCGCCATGCCACTACGATGTATCGTAGCTTCGAAAACAAGCGAGACAACTGGATGCAGAAACAATAGTGCACCAACTGTCGGCGCCGTCTCACAGACATATAACCGGAGCCAGATATTTGTTAAATGTATAAGGTTCTTCGTTTTTGCCGTGATGTCTCGGCTTTCTACGTAAACATCAATCAGGCAACGGTACACCTGTTTTGCAATGAAGTGGTGAAGTACCAGAATTACAGAATTGACTGATGTCGTCTGCTGAATATTGCACGATAATTAGCTATCCAAACATATACAAAACCGCGTAAATGTATCTTGTAAAACGTGTAATTAAAGTTGTTCGCTCAGCTGGTTCAACCCAATACAAATCAATTTTTGTGATTTCTAATTAATTTAATTAAATAGTGCGTACCTTTTTAAATGATCGACATAAACAACTTACGTCGTTTCATCTGGTAGCTTGCCAAACCAACTACCTGGCCGATTTTGCTTTCAACATGTTTTTGAGAGCACGGAAAGTAAACAACATTATCACAGAGCCATTTGCTCGATCGCATGGTGTATTCTGATGAAAATTCCTATTATTTTGAGACTCCGTTAAAAACGGTGCGCCCTAAATGAACTAACATGCCATAGCAGGTACCAGATGTAGGTATGCTTGTTCGCAAAATGAAATTTAAATATGACGATCGAAAAAAGAAGATTTCAGGAGGAACTTTTAAGTGCAACGAATTCACACAGGTAATTCATTGTCAGTTTCCTATTTGCTTTAGAAGGAGGCCGCGCGTGATGTTAATCATTATTAGTATACATTACAACGACACGCCAAAAAAAGATTCTCTGCAAATTCATTACGGTGTCTATTGCCTTTCATGCGCACTTGTTTTCAAGCCAATCTTTTTAAAATGGGCGTCCCCGCAGCACTGTTTATGGCGTATCGCTGACCTGCTTTCTAATTGGAAACAATGACCACAGCTCGTTATGCACGAGTTTAGTCCGTGTGTGTTGTGGCAAAGATTCATTAGAGCTTCTGCAAGTGTTTCACTGTCCGCTGCGCCATGTACGACGTGTTTGCGTGAGTATTCGTTCGTTTCCACGTCCGTTCGCCCGGTACACAGCCAGATATAAATTCGATTTTCGGTATGAAAAATGAATTAGGCAGTCTCTGCGAGGTAGTTTCTGCCTCACGCCATGCAGCGTATTAATGTCATGAGTCAGTGTCTTATATTATCATCTGCGGACACTGTTTTGCTAATACTATATAAGCCTATGTTATCTCAATTCTAAACCGTGATGAGTCAGGTTTTGTTTGTTAATGAATATTTATTGACATGTTGAGACTTACAAGTGTGCCATTGTGGCCATTACATGTGAATTGCGGCGTGACTGAAGTAGAGTAGGATTTCAACTGAACACAGGGGATGACGTTTAAATTGTTATAATAACTAGGTATTGCGACGTGCAGAACTAACAACGTACGTTGTTTTCTTGTTTATTTGATAATAAAAGAGCAATTATATAAATAAACATTGTCCACGTGAGCATATGTCATATTTCAACCCGAATTATTTGAATATCTAAGGTGATCTCGTGCGGTTTGTCCTTTACGGTTCCAACACACGTTGCAATCAATCATAGAAGCACGACAATAGTATTGATCTCGGACATTTGTAAGAGTTCCGACGTTTGTGACAAGTATGATACACGAGGCTGTCATTAACAACACGTGTGAAAGTGATACATTACTTTTTGATATAATATCTTATGAACGTGTTGTGGACCTTATCCTAAACTGAGGGCAACTGTTCACGTCTTCTCCCTTAGGTCCATTTTGGACGACCTTGTCCTCTGCTATCAGCTATTTTGGTCCTGTTTCGCTGTCAGTGCAACTGTTTCCAATACATCTGGCCCCTGTGCATCATCTGGTACCTCGCGTGTTTCCAATGCTTTTAATTTAACTATTAAAATTTGTTGTAATTTTCTTCTCCTTGTTTCCTGTTCTACAGGGGAGGTCAGGTACAATATTATTGCTTCACTCGTTCTGGTCTTCTCTCCATTATTTTATATCGGCTGCTCCATCTCTCCACCGTTCATCCACGTCCATTCTTGTCATATCTCTCTTCACGCAATCTTTGCACCCCAACTTTGGTCTTCTTCTTTTCCTGCGTCCTTGATGTTGTTCCACCTCTGTTCTCTTCGCGAGTTTGCCTGCATCCATTCTTACCGAGTGGCCTACCATCTCATCTTAGCTCTTCATGTCGTTGACCAACGCATATGATACATTATTGTCAACTAGTTGTGTTTGTCCTCCTTGTTCCCTACTGTACAGTTGTTTTATAACTTGTTTTGTTATTAACAGTTACGCGTGTTCTGCTTTACTAGATGGTATTTCTCCTACCTGAGAGAATTGAGTGGTGAACCACCCTCATCCAGAGGGCGCCACCGTAATTGTCATAATTTTAATCCCTTGGTTTGTGTCTCTAAAGCAGGGTGTAAGCTAGGACGGACTAGTCTCTACAGGAGGGTGTAAGCTAGGACGGAATAGTCTCTACATGAGGGTATAAACTAGGACGGACTAATACGAAAACGTCTATCGCGCCTAAATCTTCAGAAATCCGAAATTCGGAGGCACATCTTCGGCAGTCCGTCGCAGCATTTATCAACACGTTGATGAAAACGCGAAGGAGTTAAGGAGAGTAAGCACAGTTGAAAAGCTACGTTTTCATGTGATGACAACACCGTATTGTGGTTCCTCAGTGCTGACATTAAGACAATCTGAAAAGAGTTGATGCGGCAACCGAGAATACTAGTAGTACCAATGCTTGTTTCAAACTTAGGAACACATTGCAGATCAAAACTAAACGACCGGAGCTTGTCTAGTCTTTCTTGTAGAAGTAAGCACAAATCTGTCAATATGTTTAAACTAACAGTCAACGCATTTGTTCAGCTAAGTGTTTGCTTCGGCATCTTCTATACATACATTGTACTCTAGCATCTCTTCACCGGTGCCTCTGTCTGTCTTCATTCGTTTCCTTGGCCCATTGGCAAGACGTCTACAAGTTGGTTATACATTTCAAAATAATAAAGGTTTGTTGCACCATGGTTACTATAAGCCAGTCATTATTATTATTTATATTTATTTTATACGGTCAGATGCTTGAGTCGAATACAAAAATAGAGCATTTATGTGGACGATGTGTCCCATTTATCACTGGGATAACGCATATTTTCCTGCAAAAACAGAAAACGAAAACAGCACGTCTGGCGTAATGAGACGCGCCGGTTTGACAAAACAAGTGCGATGTCCAGACCAACTGGCAACTACCGACTAATTATATTATTATAGAAACAAACGGAGCAGTTTCTGCCGACTAGGTCAAATCATGACGAATGCAGGTATCCGAGAGAAGCTGTAAATGTTCCGCAAATGATGCAAAATAGAATATAGGTGACAGGAAATGGAGCTAAATTGGTGGACGTCAAGCCAACAATGTATCGCACAACGACAGCGTAATGGGTGAGTCAAGGGTGTTTCTACTAGATGCGATGCGTGTCTACCTGTGATTGACAATAACCAAACCCTGGACATCCGGAAACATAGAAACCAATCACCGAGTTATATATGTTGGTGGGTGTTATCTGCATACGCGCTAGGTGGCGCGCTAGGTTCTTCTTCTCAACTATTTTCAGTTATCGCGTATAGTTTCCTGTTCTATTTCCGGTGGAGCAATGTGCGTTCCAATTTGAAACGTGGTGTATTCGAATCGTATGTGGGGCAACACATGGTATACTTAGTTCATCTACAGGAAGCGGCAGTGGTCTAACTTGTTTCTACAATGGCACACTCTTGGATGTGGCTAAACAGCCTTCCCTAAAAGCTCTTTAATCTGTTACTATCTGTATAAATTTGAGCATCACAAATATACAAATACATCCTTACCAACATGATCCACGGGAAATTGTCAGATAACTTAGATAATTAGAACATATTCACATTAAACAAAATATATTGCAAACGCCCACTACCACGTGTGGAACTAGATTATTCATAACCCATAGATTATATATATGTAATGGTTTTTTTTCTTCGGCATCCAATGCTCATAGCTCTAGCCGTTTCTCTTTGAAGGATCTCTAACGGAAGGAGAAACCAACTGTTTCCACAGACTATTTAATTGCCTTCGTATCGCTAAGCCAATACTTACAAAACGTGCGATCTCACATTAGCCAGTGTGTTTTAACCACTACCATTAGCAAGTAATTAATCATTAACCTATCAATGCCTGTTTCTGATACAATCTCACAATTTGTCCCGAAATCCCCGTCTCAACTTCTAGAAAGGTATAACGTCGTGAAATCGATAGTCTTTGATCTATGCCAATGGTATGCACATGTATCATTGAACCCACACAACTTTACAGAGTTTTCTACGTCACGTTTTTGTCTCGTTCAGCCTCTTTGGATTCTGCTGGGAGATTTGGTCACTGACGAGGTAACCCACATTGCGTTCATCAGTCAATATCCGTAATTGCGATCTATTTACGGGAAGCCTATCGACCCAGGACCGTAGATGCAGACAATCACAGGAAAAGACCTGACATAAAACATGGCTGCTCACATTTAAACTCTGTGCGATGTGTTTCTGGGAAAATTTGCTATTTTTCGAATATTTTGACTTTGTCACAACATCTAGCGAGTATAATTCCGGTGTAACGGGCCAAGAGCCACAAGTAGAACTAATACATTAAAGTTTGATATTCTAGTTGTCAGAATACATAGTATAAGCATAAATGTAATAACTTGCACAATTATTTGCAGGAAAAATAAATTTAACATCAAGAAGAAAAACACAGAAACTAAAACCAGCTATTTGTGGCACGGCAACACGCGTCGTGGTCAAAGGTTAGGCCACAGTTCAAAGGGGCAAATCTGCGCTTGCGCGCGCACTCGAAGTACAAGAATATCTGCTTGTTGCACTGTCTTCGGTCTTTTACAACGGTCATGAAAAATAGCGCTACACAAACAGAATTTGCCACATTGCACGGACTTCCGCTTTACCTTTCGGAGGGCCTTCAACAATTACTGGTCGTACGATAACTTCGAATGCAGGAACATTTCGAAGCACTTTCATACGACGGTCTACTTCATAAATAATGACAGCAGTAGGTTATTACATATTTTGAATCACTCTTATACGACTGTCTACTTCATAAACAATGACAGCAATAGGTTATTACATGAACTGCGAATTTACACGCACAGTAAAACGCCAGTTTTTATGTTTCAGTGTGGTCTGTAATAAGGCAATTTGACATGTCTCAGTGTGATCTGTTATAAAACGTTACAAGTTAGTGTTAACGAAAAAAACCTGGGTTTTCGTAAGTACACGGAAATATACTTGGAGCTACAAGCACTTTATCACAATCTCCGTATCACTGTATTTTTCATACTGTTATTGGACGATATATCACAGATCTACTGAAGTCCGTCGCATGCATTTGTCTTCCGTGGCGTAACTGGTTTTTGATACTTTGTGTGGCGAGTTTCATCTAGAAGAAGCCACGTTTCAGTGCAACACGTCAGCGGCCGGTTTCATGACGTTCTTAAAGTTCAGCAATTACTTAGCGTCTCATGTTTGCGATGACAGTCATCTTAGCGTTGCGAACATTCTTATATTATCGGGCAGCCATGGGGGTATACCTTGACATCGAGAATGAACTATGTTTTTTGACGGATTATTGACAACAAGGGTGTCCAGAAACAGAATCCGCCGGGTGCCACCTTGGCACCCTTGAGTAATGTATTTTCATTTGCATAAATCCAATATGGCATCCTCCATATATCCAATTATAATTGTAAATTCACATTATCCTAAATTCATTAAGTGGCTGGAGGCTTTTGCCATCAAAGATTGAAACAAGTTTTACGATTGGGCTTTTTAAATTTGCATAAATCCAATATGGCCGTCACCATATCATTTGATCATATATCCAGTTATAGTTGGAATTTAAGAATGATTCCATCACAACCATTATTTAGAAAGGATAATAATTCGAATACCAAAATCTGGCGATTTATATATATAATTATATACAGCTATGTATATATATGTATATTATATATATATATATATATATATTATATATATATATGTTATATATGTATATGTATATATATATATATATATATATATATATATGGGAGGGAAGTAGGCCTAAAAGGGAAGTAGTCTGAACTCCATCGTTGTGAATACTTTCAATAAGATGATACTAAACAGAATACGTTGCGAAACTGATCACCTTCTAGAGCAAATCAGAATGGGTTACGTGCACGTTGCACTACAGCCGGCTATGTAATAACACTGAGTAGGCTAAAGGAAAGAGTTAGTTCAACAACTCTCCCTGCACTCACGACAGTCATAGACTTTCAAAAAAGCATTTGACACAATCCGTCTTCACAAAATAATGAAGATTCTTAAGATCTATAGTATTCCCGAACAGCTGTTAAAATCTATTATCAAAATGTAAAAGACCACGCGTACTAAAGTATTGATATTAGATGGAGAAACTGCATTCATATTCTTGTATATGACTCTACATTTGTTGAATGGTCTTTCCTGGTAATATCGAATATGAACCGAAACATTTTTGTGTAGTACCCATCTAGTTTTTATAGTGTCTTTGTTAGCGTTTAAGACTCGCATCAGTACAGGAGCACACTCTCCACTGTTGCAATGAACACTACTGATCCTGGGTGGTTTAACTTTCAGATTGCTCTTATTGGCTACAGGCTTTCCATGCTACTAACTTCCAGATCCTGATAGGTAAAGCTGACTCAGGAGCCGAG
>OZ023210.1:54905876-54968376 GCA_963995525.1 Escarpia spicata | reverse complement strand
TTATCGTAACTTGGTACTACGCCCTATATATAATATAATACAGTGTTCCAAGTAGGTTTATTCGTGTAGCACACCACAACCAATATCTTTGACACATTGTCATTTGTCTTCGACATAGCTCTTAGTTATCACGCTAGACAATCTTCCACTTCTTTTTCCGTAGCAACCTTCGAAGAAATCGACTTAACAGCTTTGCATATATTCGGTAGATGGCATCGAAATGACGCACAGTTGTCGATCGTTTTGGAACCAGGATAAACGGCAAGCAGGCAGTCGGGTGTTTTGGTAGGGTTGGAAGGGTTGAGTGTGGTAGAGAGAAGGGAGGGAGGGAGGGAGGGAGGGAGGGAGGGAGGGAGGGAGGGAGAGAGGGAGAGAGAGATATATATATATAGATAGACAGAGACAGAGAGAGAGAGAGAGAGAGGGGGGGGGGGGGAGGGAAGAGTGCGGGAGGTAACGTGTGGATTGCACGATCCTTTTTTTTAAGGGATGGTGACATTTAGCAGAATTGGTTTACTTACCGAATCCCGAAGGTTAACGTAGGTTATCAGCGAGAATGAGCTTAATCATATGTACTATGACAAGTTGTCATCATCCAGTGTAACGTGGGCAGATTCGTCCTGCCATTCACCTTTACCTACGTGACACCAACCAAGGCTACGTACGCTATGCCTATCATATTTATCCCACGTGATGCCAGTTGATCGTACAATTGTTCTGCATTTCGTATTATCCCACTTGACGCAAGCCAAGGCTATGTTTGGTTAATCTATCATCTTCGCCTACGTGGTTTCTCATGAACATAAGGGTAACAAATGAAAACGGGTAAATTGTAAAATTTCACAATCCTGGCTAAGGACCTGCTAGAGCACCGTACCAATGCCTTAGTTATCAAATCTGGAAAACAAACACCAACTCAGCAGAATGAACATGTTTTACAGAGACTCCGTGCTTTGTGGCAACAACGTTTGACAACATAACAGAAGTAACTAGACGCAGATACTTCGCGACAAATGACTCCACACTGGACAGAACACGACTGATGGTCATCACACACATACAAAGTCACGTAGTGTCTTCCGGTAGTTTCTAACCGGAACTTCGACATCAAACATTCAAACTTCTTTGTCTGGCCACTGGCCTAGTTCAATCCCTTGATGAATTCGCTTGCACGACTTCCGTAATCAAGTTTAGCCTCAATCCTGCGACAAGGATATTCGGTTTCTGTGCTTCACCTAATTTGAGAGAACTTGATTACTCGGCGGGGGATGTTTTCAGAGAGTAAAGAGGCAGTTGAATGCTGGGCCATCGTATAAATACCGACATTCAGTTGGTTTCCGCTGGACCAGACACATCCGCCTATCAGAGTTCACCCCTCAAGAGTCTGACACTTGGAACGTGTTTCTCGTTTCGCGGAATAGTGTCATCTAGTCAAAAATATGGATTTAGAGAAAGTCCTTGAATTCTGATGGAAACGCTTAGAAGCCATTCAACCCTTTGCATTTGGTGGCAGCCCGCCATGACACGATTGATGTGTTAACTTAATGGGGTTAGGTAAGGTTGAAATCTTCGGTATAATAGGGACGATGTGTTTGTTGGGTTAGACAAAGTATACGTTTTATGTATGACAGGAATGACATGTTAGTGGTGGTACCAAATGTTTAAATGTTAGGGAAAACAACCATCCACTCATTAGCAGTCTGCGCCATCATCGAATACGTTGGGATAGATGTGTCTTCAAGACTTCAGAAATCTTCCTTGAAAGCTGCAGGTCGAAAAGAGAACAATAGGGGCAGATCACGTCTTTGCGTCAAACAATCATTCGACGGCCAACCTGAAACAGTACTACTGTCATTTTACCAACAACATGCCCCACGTAGGCCGTCACATTGACATGAAAAAACATCTAACAAAAAGGCAAGACTACGGCGCCGATCAGTAGATGACTCTATATCTCGAGACCGATATCAGCCACTGAGAGAGAAATAAGACAGCAATGGCGTGAAGACAATTGACTACTGACAAAAAATTACTACATTAACACAATTCCGGTCAGAACCCGTTCCCGGATGTGAACGCTTAAACGGACACCCTGACACTGGGAACGGCGTGCAACTTTGCCACGTGGCGACGAGTTACCACTGGACGTCCCGTTACCGGCTCACTTCAAACGTGGGGTTAAGCAAACAACGCGACGTCAATGCTATTCACTGGACACATCTTGCTTCAGAAGAGAACGTAATCCGTTTTCAGTGTGTGCATGTCCTGTATGCAGGTTACTAATACATCCGAAGCACGCAGCAATTGAGTGTTTCCATAGAAGCGAGCAGCATCCATTGGTTCTCTTCCTGCAATCAGTGATCGTCCCATCACGTGACACCGCCACACGATCGCTGTGACCCAGTCCGACAGCGGTCCTTGTTCACGCAAGCCCTAATGAGACAATATTATGATCTAGCGCACGAATACTAGTTTTTAGAGATACATCCGGTTTTCCAGCAACGTTTTGGAGCGAGTTGTCTACTTCTATTAGAGCACTGTCTCCTGCGAGGGATGTCCCGAATTTCCATGCATATTTGGAAAAATAGGGAAACCTCGTTGGATTGGAAATATCGGCGTATTCTGTGTGTTTTATAAACATCAATAATGTGTTGCCGTTGTCGAAATTGGATATTTGCGAACAGGTATATGACATATGTTGTATGGAGTTGTGTACGACCTATTGAGTACAGGTATATGTGACACGATTTGTGTACAACTACGTACCACGTGTTTGTGTGTAAGTATGTTACGTGTTGCGTACAGCTATGTGTCATCTTCTGTGTACATACATGGGTTCACTGTATAGGTATGTGCGACCTATTGTATACAGGTACTCCGTACGTTGTGTTGATGTGTACGTATCACCTATTGTGAACATATATGTTACATGTTATGTGCACGTACGTGTCACTTGCTGTCCGACATTTTTGTCAACTATTTGTTGATGTAAACGTTAATTTACAAAAGAAACGTTTGATTAAATATATTTATCATTCGGCGAAATATACACACAGAAGGAATGACTAAACGGTGGATGGTTATTCAATAAGACTATAACGATAAAACAGCTGTGTGTAAGATTGAGGTATTTGTGAATGTTCAGACGAGCAGGTTGTTTTAAAAACAATTTCGACGATCCATTTATCATGCACAATAATATTATTTATATATTGCTAGCATTTTCAAATAAGAACGTTTACAACGTACACATTCCTGTTATCAGTACTACACAGCGATTCTCGTGTTACACAAACGAAAGATATGCTCTCTTTTATAACTATGAGCGCGTCTACCGCCAGACATACGATTCGGCGATTTCAAAGAGCAGCAACACACTATTTCGAAGTCAATCCAATCAATTCACAACGGATGTTTACCGTCGACATTTCGTTCATACGCCCTGGCAAGTAATTAAGGTGCTGTAAGCTGCGAACTATTAATAATGGTCACCGTAAGAAAGACGGTGACGTTACCCATGAATCACGACCAAGCAATCTTCGTCGGGGGACTATGGGACCGTGAAAGGGCCGCTAGGTTGCGCCCATCGCTTTAGTAGCGAGCGCCAGACAGCCGGGACATGTCGCCGTGTCTATTTCTGTCAGTCGACAACAAAATACTACGTATTGAGAATTCTACCCACACAGGACTGTCGCACACTTCTGGTGTCAATCATGTTAAGAGCACGCGTGTCTTTCACTTGGTAAAGACGTTTCGCATGCACTCGACTAAATATATGTCAAACGCGCCTAGAATGCTCAAGCTGGTTTACTATGATTGTATGGTTAGAAAAGGAGCGGTCGACCACTTTGTCATGCAACAACTGGCTGCTGCGTAAACTATTGAATAGTATCTTCTTCTTTCCCGTTATCCCTTGAGCGGTGGGGCCACATCGTTTGATCTGTTCCGACTTCTCAATGAGTGTTCTCCACTATCTCCACCATCTGCTATTACCTCCCACTATCGGCTGTTCGCTCGTGTCCTTTCGAGATCTCTCTTGACACTATCTCTCCATCCGAATGCTAGTCGTATAATAAGTTTCTCCTTCTACTACCCTCCTCTGTTCCCAACTGCGTTGATGCGTTTCTTAATTTATATCTCTTCTAAAAAATCCACGTTTTGCCTTCTGTCTTCCCGTGTCGGTTTACATATTTTCTGACCCATTTGTCTTTGTTACGTGTGTACGGTCTCACTGTCTGTGCAAACGTTCCCAAACCAATGAACATGGTCCTACCTATCAGTGCGAAAAAAAGTGCAAAGCTTACGTATATATAAGATATAAAAACCGGTGATTCGTAGGCAGCACATTTGTATGGTCGTTAAACCGTTCCCCGTGAACTGAATATTAAAACATGGCGAATTATTTATTAGAATCAATTTGCATGCAAATGCATTAATGTCGCAAGCAGTTGTCGATGTTGAGAACGCAAACAAACTGTTTTGCAATATATTGTTCTTAATGTACGAACACTGAGAGAAACGTAATACAACGAGAATACGTCATTACTGATTGTCAGTCCAACAGGTCTGTCCGTAGGTGCATTGAACAATTATTAATTAATTCGGCCAGAAATTATTTCTACAAAAGGTCAAGTGCGAGATTATATTGTGACGTCATTTAATGTGGGATAATACAGTTTTATCAGCCCAAGCTACTGGGTACAAACGAAGCCACGACTCCCCATCTTAGACGGTATGCATGTACGTATAATAATATATAATTGGGTGCTAGCCAACGATGACATTGAACAGCCTTGATACTAATATGTGAATGTGTTCAATTGAAACACGTGTCCGCGGATGTTTTGCCTGGAGTTTTCGTGCGCATGTTACAAATGCATGTAACATGCGTACGAAAACTCCAGGCAAACATTCGCGGACACTTGTTTTAACATAACGCACACATAGGCCTAAACACGCCTGCACTCGCATACGCCCTTCCGCACCCACACCCTACACAAACGTATGCGCGTAGGCCGATATACCCCTGTACAGCGGACATCCCTCGTGTACAGTCAAACTGTTTTTTGTAGAAGGGGTGGCCGCCCAAGAGGTGGACTGTTGTTCTACATTAGTCTACGACTAATTACATTTGTCTACGCTTAATTACATTCGCCTTCTCGAGTCCTTGACCTCCGGTCCCCCGTGCCTAAATAACCTGTCTCATCCGTCAACTAGACATGTCTGATTGTACGGCGTCAGAGCTGACCAAGTGTCATTTGCATCATCCGATTGTAGTACGTCGACCTAGTCTGTCGCCTCTGTCCATTATCGTCTGACGTACAGGACTTGATCTTGAGCTATCTGGTTGCGTTGGGCATACACTAATCCGTGTGTTGTATATAGTCTTACTCGCAGGGTGGCGCGCCAGTTCCTTCTCAATGGCCATGCTAATTCTCGGTCGTGTTTGTAGGATTGACTCCTGGTTGAATACGTCGATGGTGAAATTGTCGATATTAAACTTATCAGAATATTGTTTCTCATTGTAAAGCAGGGGTCGGCAAACTTTTTGAATGGAGGGCCAAACAGATGACTTGGGCTAAGTCGGCGTACTACACGTGTATTATTGAATATTGACGGTCGTTATCCTAATCCTCGTGAGAACTGGTACATTATGTTATGTTTGGAATCTGAATATAAACAACCTTGATTAGAACTATATATTGAAATTGGAAAATGTGTTAACAGTTACGAAGAAGACTTATTATTATCATCAAACATAAACATGTAAATGTGAACAACTCTAGGACGTCACTATTAAAAAGCATTGATTATTCACGGTTCTTGGTACAGGCGTGGCATCATGATGACTAGTTTGACAAATGGTGCAGTTGCAGCGCCTCCTAACAAATTGACAATGAGCGTGTTTGATCAGATCAGGAAAGTGTTTCGTCACCAAATGCATATAGTAACATTTGCGTATAATAAAACTCTACAAGCTTCAACTCTATGGCGGTAGCTTTGAGTGTCACATAGCAGTATTGAAGTTCGGTGAAATCTATTCGAACAGCTTCTGGCACGTGTTGGAAAATAAGGCAGCTCCTCTTTGCGAGTCCTAAGATTGGAAAGACACTCAGCTTTGTGTTGCGCAGTTGTGTCTCCCACAGCAACAACGGGATTTCGGAGGCGGAAACGAACTGGGAAATCTAACTGATGATATGTTCTTGCAAATCCATTTAGGGTCTGTAAATGCCGGTACTTCTGTACACTTCTGTTGCATGAACACCATATAATCCAACATATCAGCTTATAGAGCTTAAGTGCGACGCAATCTAGCACATCGACTCAGCCGGCGCTCTTCGCAATAGAGGAGGTTTTGATACTGAGCAGTCATCTCAGCTAGGTGTTGGAACTGCCTGTGGTTTTAGTACAGTCGGAAGGTATGCCCCCCATGCAACCAGTGCATTTCTAAATGAAACTTACTTTTTTGCAACCCTGAAGGTGTCTAGTAAACAGATTTGGATGTTCACATTTCGAAATAATGTCCGAAGGGGTCCGTTTGGCGGCCATCTTGGATTTTGTCACGCGCGACTGATAAAATCAAGGATACCCATAACCTTTGAACCATTCATCGTACAAAGACAAATGAACCCACTTTTTCGTATAACTGTGGGATGAGGAATCGATTGAGATGGTTATTTGGACAATTCAAACGTATTAATTTCTTTAAAATGCACATAATACCATATTTTCTAACCTGAAATCGAGTCAAATACTAAGTTAAGTGATTGCGCGTAAGCACTGATTCACCATTATATGCCACTACTAGGCAGAAAATGGGCTAATTATGTGTCCAAAAAAAGGAAATTACACAAAATCTACCCACTACGATCAGTATCTACGTCTATGACTACGTCTACGTTTGCTCACTGATTTTGTGAACCTCGAGTCGGTTCTTGAGTTTCTCGCTCCTATAGTCAGACTTTGGGTAGCCATTTTACTCCAGTTCCTTGATGTAGAGGAGCTGCAGGGAGCATAGCTGCACCACCTCAATCTGCTCAATCACGTGATCATCAATAAATTATACCACATATCTGAATGCCTGCTGATGTGCAGCAGTCTTGCGACCCTGTTCTGTGTCAAGATTGCAGGTCTCGGTTCGCGTCTGTGCACAAACATGATTAAGGTACTTCACCGAGTACTGTGTCATCCAAGAGCAACTGAGACGGTCTGCAGAAGCTGTTTTCGATGTCGGACAGAAGTACGACCTTAATACGTTCGACCTCGGTGGGTGCATGAAGGCACTTCCCCTTAGATGTAGTCACTCCAGGACAGTTCCATATTGTGATGAATTACATGGGTATGGTGACTGGGCACAAGTTCAGGGGCTCGGGCTACGCTGAGATTATCCTCGAGGCTGGCCTCGTCACCAGCGGCTATCTGAACAGTGTCCTCAGTGGGAAGGCTTATGCTAAGGCGTTATTCTGTCTGAAGACTGTCTGTGAGGCGATGGAGCGGCTACTGATGGAGAAGTTTGAACAGGAGGAAACCGTCCATGTAGACAACCAAATGGCCCTCCTCAACCTCGCCAAGTCGGCAGGAGGTCTAGTATGGCTGTTCTCAACGTTCGCTGCTTATCAGCGTTGGTGCCGCACCACATCCGCTCATGCCCAATATTTCGAGATGTGTGGACTCATCAATGACGCCTAGTGTCCAAAGGCAGGGAAGCATCGCGAGCGCGAGGCTGCTGAGATCAATAAGAGCGAGGAAGCTGTGCAGCAAACACTCACTGCTACCCAGAACTTCATCGACCCCTGACAACGTCGCATCCGGTGTTCCTGTTTCCCCGGAGGTCGAGATCGATGTCCTTCGAACTGACACAGTTGATAAGGAAGCCAAGAAGGGTTTCATCAGTAATCGTTTCCGGAATAGGTCATCTGAGGAAACCTTCTTTGCAAGCTCACCTCCACACAGGAAAAGCTCATCCAGTATTGTGAGCAGAGCAACCTGGCCTTTATGCTTCTTATCAAGTCGCAGCTCCTGGATGAACCTCTCGACCTTGATGAACTGATGCGGTACTCCCTCATTCCTGTTCCTCCCAGCTTCGGCACCCCCGACGGATTATTCGCCAAAACGAACAAGGCCTTCGTGCTACACTTCTTGCTAAATGACACCCCCGAGGAGGTGCCCTACCCAAAAGACGCGATCCACATCCAGGATGGCATAGCTCTCAGACACGTGCTCACCAATCTGCCCCATACGAACGGTGACATTTGCCTCCAGGTGCTGGACCAGATGGCTGCCAAAAGAACTCTGTGTTCTCCACTGACTGCTATCATGCAGACTCTATCAAGGCACATGAGAGATTGCGCCGTGGCTTCTCACAGAAGTACAACATCGATGGCCCGACCACCAGGAAGCCCGCCGACTTCAAGCTGTCCCTGGCCAATGAAGAAAGCAAGCGACAGCTCTGTCACCTGCTGTTCCGGGTCTGGAGCAGCAAGGCGGCGGCCTCGCGACTCGAGAAGTGCGGGGCAGCAGTTGCCATCGTGGAGGGGAAGGCACATCAGCTGGACTCATCCAATGGTGAAGTGACTATGTGGCGAGATCGATGAGTTGTCCTCAGACCAGGAGGAGACGGACACCCGGGTCGTTCTCTACCTCCAATATGTCGCCAAGCAAGAGTACAAGTCGGCTGTAGTGAGAATTCCTGATAGTGACATATTCTTCATCCTGCGCCACCACTCCAACACTCCATCAGCCTCACCATCTATTTCGACACCGGCATGGGCAAACACCGTCAGTCTACGTGACGGAGCTGGCCAAGTCACTCAAAACAATGTTAACAGGGCAAGGAATATCTTTAAATCAAACTGTTTATCTGTTCTTAACCAACTAGCACCAGACAAGGAGGTTCGACTAAAACAAAGAACACAACACTGGATGTCTAGCGAAATACTTAATCTCATCAGTCAAAGGGATAAGCACCTAAGTAAATTGAGAAAGTCACAAATCAATCTGACTACAAGCTGTTTGTTTATTACAGAAACCAGCAGGTCAAATGTAAAAAAATATAAATACTATGTAAATGTTGTAAATAAAAAATCAACCAATAAAACCGTGGCAGAGTCTTAAAGAAGTTGGTTCATCGTCAAAATGTAAAATAAAACCAAAGAACATTTGTCTGATATTGAGGATGGAGTATGCTTTGATAAATTGAAGGTCGCGGAATATTTTAATGAATTTTTACGTCTGTTGCTTCATCACTTGTTGAGAAGCTGCCGGCGAGTTCCGGTCGGTTTGGTCAACCACAAGTTCTTTACTTTTTGTCGAAATCAAAATGCTTCGAAAAATATGTTTGGCTCAATGAGCATAACAGAGAACAGGTATCTACGATATTGAATAACTTGAGCGCTCGTAAGGCAACAGGCTTAGATTAACTCCCTGCCAGATTGGTCAAAGGTGGTTTCTCTGTCATCTCAAGACTTCTTACTAACATTATAAACTTATCGACAGCTACTGGGAATATTCCGGATTATTTGATGATGGCCAGGGTTGTCCCACTACATCAGAAGGGCAATAAGACTGATGTTGGGAACTATAGACCTATTTCAGTGTTAAATATAATTTCCCAAATGTTAAAAAAAAGTCTTCAATCAATTAAGTGACTTTTATCAGAACACACATTACTAAATTTAATGATCTTCAATCTGGTTTTCGGTCATCGTATTCCACTGATACATGCTTGATCAACCTAACTGATTATATTGAACAAGAAAGCGACAAAGGTAATTACACAGGCATGGTTTTGTTGGATTTACAAGAAGCGTTTGATACTGTGAATCACAGCATTCTTTTAAACAAACTTAAGCGCTTAGGTGTAGATGAAATCTCTGTAAGTTGGTTTAGATCTTATTTGTTGGGTAGAACACAAGTTGACGGATCAATGTTGACGGATCAATGTCTCGGGCAAAATGTTTCACTTGCGGCGTACCATAAGGTTCCATACTTGGGCCGCTACTGTTCCTGTTATATGTAAATGACATGTCTGCTGCAGTAAATTGCACGCTCTTGTTGTATGCGGATGACTCGGCCTTGCTTGCCTCGGGAAAAGATATAGCTGTTGTAGAGGCAACCTTAAGTTCGGAACTGGAATCCGTCAGTGAATGGTTAGCCGACAACAAATTGTCTCTCCATTTAGGTAAAATCAAATCTATAGTGTTTGAAACGAAGAGAGAATTGTACAAATGTAACAATCTTAATGTTGTGTGCAGTGGAAATGTCATTGAATCAAAGAAACGTGTCACTTACTTAGGAATGACTTTAGACATATCCCTTTCTGGCGATATCATAGCTTCTAAAATCTTTTCAAAAGGTTCAAACAAACTTTGACTACACATGTTCAGCTGGGTATAGAGGATTTTCGAAGAAGATGAAAGGCAAAATGAAGTGTTTACAGAATAAGATGAGATTTACGTTAAATAATCCACCGAGGTTTCAAGTGGGTGCAAATAAATTTAAGTGCGTAGGATTACTCCATGTTGAGTATAGAGTAGAACAGTTAAAGCTGGGTCACATGTACAACATTATCATATTTAAGAGAAAATGTAATGCGGTGCAACATAGTTACAACACAAGAGCAAGTGAATCGGCATGTGTGATTCCAAGAGTTAAGGCTTCTGGACAAACTTCGTTTCTGTACACAGGCATATGCCACTGGACTAATTTGCCAATTGAAACTAAACAATATCGCTTTAAAACTAGTTAAAAAAAAGTCTATGTTACATAGTCGCTTGGTTGCCTAGGAACACAACCTTTATGCTAAGCTTTAAACTTATTAATCCAGTTTTTTTAAACTTAATATTCCTATATTTATATCTTTTTTAATATTATAATAAATTTTGTATTATCTATATTTATTTATTATTATTTTTTAGGCCCACATTTGAATGTACTTATGTGTGCTTTAATGTGTTATCCTTGGTACTAGTATATATATATATATATATACATGTATATGACATTATTTTATGTTCTAGTTGCAATTATATAATTCTATTGAATAAACTCACTCACTCACTCACTCACTCACTCACTCACTCACTCACTCACTCACTCACTCACTCACTCACTCACTCACTCACTCACTCACTCACTCACTCACTCACTCACTCACTCACTCACTCACTCACTCACTCACTCACTCACTCACTCACTCACTCACTCACTCACTCACTCACTCACTCACTCACTCACTCACTCACTCACTCACTCACTCACTCACTCACTCACTCACTCACTCACTCACTCACTCACTCACTCACTCACTCACTCACTCACTCACTCACTCACTCACTCACTCACTCACTCACTCACTCACTCACTCACTCACTCACTCACTCACTCACTCACTCACTCACTCACTCACTCACTCACTCACCCACCCACCCACTCACCCACCCACTCACTCACTCACTCATATATACGAACGATACTTGCAGTGTTCAGTCACGTGACTACCAACTCGGCAACCTAGTCGTTCGTACTGTAATTAGATACAGCCGCTGTGTTATTTTCCTTTCAATTATTACTAGATGGATACCATTACGAACCTGTCGTTCATGTCCGTGTGAAACGTCACAACTGCACGAAATGATTGAATGCGATATAATAAGGGATTTATCACACATCCCGACTTTGTTCTGTTCTGCCCGCACGCATGCACTTCCCTCAATTCACGCAAAATGTGACGTCAGTGGAAAATGAACTTGCGCGCCACCCGACGACAATGTAGCCAATTCGGTTAAGAAGATCCTGAGTGTGAGAGAGCAATGGTGCATTAAATCAGGCATTTTGAAAAATGTCATATATTCTTTTTATGTACAAGTTACATGTTTGTAGTCGGAATTGAAATACAGTAGTCCTCCTTCTCAGCGGCCCGTCGCCAACGGCCACCCCCCAAACAGCGGTCAGATTTTGGTTGCATTAAGTCTTTTATCATTAAAACGACCCTACTATAGCGATAATCCGTCTAACGCGACCAACGATTGGGTTTTTCCCAGGTCATATTATCCGTAACCGCTGTCTAGGCAGCGTGATTTCCCATAGCGCTCGTCATGCACGCGGTCCTTGTGCTCTGGCAGGGCGCGGCCATGTTAGATTTCGGCTACATTACGTTAAGATGCTGCTTGTATGTACAACAGGCTTTGCGCGTCCACACATCCATATACATGAATATACACTCTGGGTCTTTGTTCTAAATGGTGTCCTATGTAGAAAGTTGTCTAGGTGCCCTTTCCCCTTGTAGACCGGTCACGCCTTTTACATGGCCAAAGTACCTTTGCAGAAAATGAGGCCGCTTAAGAAGGGAACTGCTATACTGCCTTGTTCGGGTACTGTTGAAATAATCGCAATTACGGACCGACCGTGACTGTTCTTCGTTTGTTAATCATAACAATCGTTAATATTCTTTCTTATTAAAATAAATATGTTGAAGATACACTGCCCGACAAATTGCGTTTATTGACCCCGAAACCATTTTCGCAATTTCAATGTTTCTCCCACAACAATTCAAATAGTATACAAAGCATTCAAATTATAAACACTGCTGCAGCGGAGACAGGCGGGGTTAATAGCGAGGCTCTGGCATTATTCTTTAAAGATGGGCGCGACAAGCAGTCAAGACCAAATTGGGACGAAGTGCAACCGATTGAAAGTCGTTTCTGCTAATAATACCACCCCGACTTGAAAGGATGATAATGTGGCTTTAAAATGAAGAAGAACCACTTGCTATGTGTCCGAGAGTTAAACGTGTGGTCTCCGTGCATTGAGGCTACTCATAATCTGCGCACGTCGTCTTCGCATGAATCGATTCGTTCCCGATGAGTGGGCCGTTTTGATGCCGGCTGCGTCCACTAGAGCTGACGGCGCAATAGGACATCACGCAACGCCTACACCTCGCTTGGTTCACGACGCCGACCATTCATAAGAGTCGGACGAATACACCGGGACTACGAGACTCATTTCATTAAGTCAGATAAATAGCTTGTTGTTACTGGTTAGGGACAAGACGTGGTGACAGAGGTATCATATACGACCAATATCCCGCAGAAGGCCTTAGCGTTTATCATTATGGTAAGATTCAAACACTTGTTTTTGCCTGTTTAGTAATAAGTTACACGAAGCCTCACACGAATGTCCGTGACTAGAAGTACGATTGAAGGTGTTAGGATAAACTGTACACCCTGGTATGTTTCTCAGGGGTGACTTAATAACAATACATTTCTTCTGTAGCGGTCCATCTAAAGAGTTGTTTGGGAGCACTGTACAATGGCGTATACGTTATTGTCTTAAAATCGTACACATCCCGAGAGACATAATCTCGTTAAAACGCTCAACTTCAATGGCGTTTTGAGGTATTATTTTTATTTATACATGCAATATAAAACATGACGCACAAAAGTGGAAAATCATTAAGACACACGTGGACATTTTATCAGTATGTATACACGAAGACTATTGTTAAAAGCCACGTGGTGCAGTCTCACAAAAACCGCTACGGGATTGTGCCACGGGCATGTTCCAGTCAGACAGAGTTTGTGATGCTGGTATAACTGGCCAAGAATAATCCCGTGCCAAGAGTAGGTATTCGAGTACTGAGAATGCGTCACGCAAGCAAACCGAACAGTTTGATCTGCCATTTTAACATTTGACCTGACCGTTGGCCATCAAGTGTGCTGCCGTGTGCTTCTTGTTTGTGCGTTTATGATGTTCTTCCTGCAGATAATTGCACGCGTTATTACATTTATGTTTATACGATGCATTCTAACAGTTGAAATGTGTAACTTGAATGCTTTACTAGCACACATCACCTTAGAAGCAACGCCTATTTCTGGCCCTGCCCTGGTGGACGCCTACTACTAACACGGGGCGACTCTCAGCCCGTTGCACCGGGATGTCCTTACGTATGTATTTCCTTGTAAAAAGCTGTATATTGACCAGCTATATCAATACTCTGTGTAACAGTAAAACGGGGTTAAACCTTGCGTGCAAGAATAACACACACGCAAGCAGCTTGGAGTAAGCAATCATAGATTTATTCAGAGTTAACGAGATTACCTCGTGAAGCTCCGTGCTCCAGTTGGCAAGTCCAGAAGGAAGTCATTGCTTTATGGAATGTCCAAAATATGTTCATCCTTGTATAATCTGTCTTTGTCAGACGAGTGGCAATTCAGTTTCTAAGCATGTTGGTGGTACTTACATAATACTGTCATGTATATATATTTGATTCCATTTATTTATCATTTAAATATTATAAAATATGGACATTACCATCAGCACCCGAGAATATATAAAACGTAACTTACTTCCTGGCCTGTTTGCCCGCTGGAAGCACAGCTTTAGGCCATCAACCATGGTCCTCAACTCTTGTTTGTTTGTGGCATTTTGTCATATTCTTTTCCGGTGTAACCCATGTTATTTTTTCGCTTTCGTTGTCTCTTTGCCAAGTGTTTCCCAACCTTCCTCTCTTCCCCTGGAGGTTTCATGTAAAACAATATGTAAAATATAACTTGTTACGTTTATTCAAAATAGCAGCCGTGTGTGGAAGGACAGTGCTAAAGACCTGGATGCAAAGATGGGACAACACTTGTTAAGAGGGCGCAACGGCACAGATGCCTACCATGCAGAGGGTCAAAGTGGCCGAAGAAAATACTTAGTTACTGGTTAGGGAAGAACAGTCGTCCTGCTGTTCAGCTTGTTGGGTTCACGAATGCGAGACTCCGCTACAACTGGTTTGATTAACGACCGTGAAGACAGATGGAGACACAGTCGCCGTGAACCAGGCGGGACAACACGATGAATCGGCTACGGGTTTGTGATCATCGATTTACACAGCTTCTTCCACGCCAAGGCTTTGAAATATAGGTTGGTAGGGGCCAGAAGTCGAGTCAATCCAGGCTACTTTCAGACATTCTTACGACAATCTCGTGTCATGAGGTATAACTGTCACAGGTATATTATATATTAACATCAATACTCGAATAATAAATTGTGTGTTTCAATTACTATTGCAATAGCCCATCTCAGACAAATGGACAAATTGGTCTTTTGCCATTTATGTGTGTCTAATTTAACTATACCGTCATGACGTTGGGACATTTATATTTTACGCCACACCCAAAAGACGTAAAGGTTACAATTCCGCTTGATAAATCATCATTACCAGCTATCCCCCGAAGCGAGGATGATCTTTCCATGGATAGTAAGTGTAATTTGTTTTGTGTTTGTACAATAGATTACAGGTCCGGTCTTTGCTTGACAAAGTTTCCCGCAATGGGAACGTATTCTTAGAATGTTGTGACAGTGGATTTTAAAATTATCAATGGCTCTAATATTGCTTGTCTAACGCTTTTTTGATACGGTAGCTACTCTGTTGCTTTCGAACGACATTGTGTCTTTGTGTGTGATCGATCGCTTGTTAGTACATAATCGATCCCAGGAACATTATTTGTGTCGTTTTCACACTTGTTCATTTCGCATCTTAGCACGTTTTTACGGCGTTTACGCTGTTCTTCTTGCGATCGCATCCTGCGTTTCAGCACAAGGTAAAACTGTTCTCGTACAATCTTGAAGTACATGGCCAGTCTACGTAAGTGGTTGTTGCACAATGATAGCTGCAGGGCTTGCCGCGTATATTACGGTCATAGTACAACTGTATCAAATCTAGTGCTACCCAAAGCCTATCTACGATGCCATTGTTTGTTTCTGTGCTGGCAAAAATGAATTCCATCACATACTGTGTCTACTAGTTTCTCTTTTCTGTCGTCTGATTCAGCATTAACATGAGCATCACTGAGCTTCATTTACTTCATTCACACTGGTAGATGAAGTCGTATTTTGACCTATAGTCTGCTAAGATTGAATAGATTGTCATCACCGAGATAAGTTGTTTGTACACCGTAAGGAAGATTTTTAACCGTATGTTGCAAAGTTGCTGTTGTTACACATAATGGGCGAGAGATCAGTATAAACGCGACGAATGATAGTCCAATAGTAGGTGTGAGTGTTTTAATAACGTCGTCGTTTACATATATTTGAGACCCAATTATGCTAGAAGTGTCGTATCGCAGATATCTTACACAACAGAATTACCAAAACACACGTTTGTTTATCACATCCGCCTATAGATACGATATGCTTGATACGACGATGTACGAAAATACGCATGCTTCAGAATAATGACTAATAAATTGAAAATTGCATTAAGGTTGCTGTCAGACTCCATGCTTTAAATTCGACATCCATCTAGGTTGTCTATGTACTGACCGTAGGAGTATTGCCGTGCGTTTTATGAACCAATAATTTATGTCGTTACGACCAATACAAACGGTAGCAGCGAAGAGAACAATAATGATAAAAATAAGCCAGGAAAATTGCTCTCGACGTCCCCGGACATTATGAGTTGCTGCTACGGGAAATAATACGCTCTTAACCACGTCCCGTGACAGTCGCCTACGTATCAAGCAGAAAGTGGCCTAGGGACACTAGCTGGACATAACTTCGTAATGCTGATCCGGGAAGTCAGTGCTTCTGCATGATCGCCAACCGATTCTGACCTGAGAGCGAAGATAAAATATAGAGTCGCAATGATTATGGCATCAAGACGTCGACCGTATCGGCTGGCTTTGGGCAGGGAGATTCACGGCGGATGGAGAACGGAGCAACCGGAAGTGGCCGGGGTCAGTGGATGAATGGACACGCACCGGAAGAGTGCGAAGATTAGGGAAGATGGGACATGAAAAGTGAACTAATGATAAGGAAGAAATTTATGATGTGTGCGAAAATTGATAGGTTTGTGTGGGAAAACATACAAACACCAAACACTGACACGAGGCTAGGTGCAATTGAACATGATTTACGGTAGTTGAGTAGGACAAGACGACATCTTCTGTGCATGCGTTCTGTGTGTGTGTGTGTGTGTGTGTGTGTGTGTGTGTGTGTGTGTGTGCGTGTGTGTGTGTGTGTGTGTGTGTGTGTGTGTGTGTGTGTGTGTGTGTGTGTGTGTGTGTGTGTGTCTTATACGTTTTAATGAGCTCTTCTACAAAGCATCCAACACAAGCAGCATACTCCAGATGGCGACCGAACAATTTATATTTATAGGCCAACCATCTTACGCGTGTGTGATACTTGTCATTTTGATAAATCTGCCTATTTCATTGTTAAATATATTAACGCTGCAAACATTGCCGTAATCGGTTGCTGATTTGTTCCACCCATTTACCAAAAGGTACGACGACCGTATGTGTGATTTTCCAAGCAACAAATGTGACTTGCTGTGATGGATCAACTCTCCCATCTCTCACGGCATTTTGAGCTATACTCTGCGGAATCCTCCCAGTGACTCGTTGACCTAACTGTGCTCTTATCAGTTGCAACATTCTTGTCCTACAACGCTAGTTTCATACGCAGATATCACGGCTCATGTAAGTTAATTCCTCTGTGGATCAAAGGCTCGGTGGGTGTTGCCAAACTTGTCGGAACTCATACGTGTAGCTCTGTGGTCAAAATGCGTACGGGCAATCGGTTTACGTGGGGTTTCGACGACTTTCAGTGTATCAAGGTTGTATTGGTATAAGCGTCGGTCGATCGCATATTCCTAGTTTTCAGAAAAAAATCGGGAAACAACTGGACCGTTCATTTATAAAATGAATTCACTACCAAGCAAGTAAGTATTATAATGTGACGCTCGTAACAATTAGAGAAAGGCGATGTAA
Source organism: Escarpia spicata (assembly GCA_963995525.1). NCBI lineage: Eukaryota > Metazoa > Annelida > Polychaeta > Sabellida > Siboglinidae > Escarpia > Escarpia spicata. Next base: position 54,950,623 of record OZ023210.1, on the reverse strand, counting down.
TGAGATTGCGTGTTTCACTACTGCAATTATACGTCATTCCTCAATTTCCCTTAATTCGCTGTTGGACGGGTTCCGGATTAAAGGCGAATGTGTTTTGCTCTACAAACCGAATTCAGTTTGTCAATCGTGATAACAATTCATGTTTTATTTAAATTTACATGACATTATGGACAGCTCAAGGTAAGTAATCTTATGAAAGTTAAACATGAGCAGTGCTACTAATGACGTCCCCGACCGGAAACGGTGACGCTCGAAATGGTTTGCCGTTATTATAAACAACCGTGCAACACTTAAGGTAGCTGGGATGGGTATCATGTCAGTTGATTTCTTTATGTTTTTCTTCATAGAACATTAGTAGGTGTCAGTATGAAAATGTGTACTATTAAAAAACCAAAACACTAGCGCCATATGTCACCAATTCTTCCTTTAAAACTAGTATTTTAGTGTGTCTATGGAAAGTCCCTTTTCAGATTATTGGAAACTGACGATGTTTCCATAATGACGATGACGTGTGCGTCAGCCCAGTTCAAACATAAATTCGTTCACAATGAATGCAGATCATATAGTCTGGTTATTCTCATGCCACTATGCTGTTGTATTATAATTACCTAAATGCATCACACTGTCAAATCACCAAATACTGACAGTAGTTTTGTTTATTTTCCGATAATGCCCGACCTCAGCCGCCATTTGCAATGACACGTGACTGACCCCAGCAGGTGTCAATCAATCTTATCTACCACAACAAGTTCAACACGTGGCCTTTCGTAACACAATATCATGAGACAATGTAGCGGGAAAACCTTGGGGAAAATCTCAGTAAATGAAGTGTCTGTCAAATCATGTTGAAATAAGCCACATGCCAGTAAAAAAGTCACATTTCTAAGCAAAAAACAAGCATCTGGTGACACTTATATTATTAGTAACAACCAGGAAGTATTACTTAATGTAACTTTTTATAAATGTGACTTTTTATAAAAACTACAGTACTTACAAAGCCACAACTTGGCATATGTACTCGACATGTGTTTACCCAAAATTGCACGGGATGGTTTTAAGTTTGGTGAAGGGGTCGTGCCAAAAATGCAGTATGGATTTTTGCTTTCTTTCAATATTGTAGCAACATGTTTATGAAGCTGTATCAAACTTAATATGCATTTGTTTACCAAAAAACCCGTCTGAATGTCAATAACATGTTTGTACTTACAACCATACACATTTTCTTTTGGAGAGTTTCTCAAAACGAAATAAAATGCCATTTTAGGGTGATGTTTTACATATGTTTTAATTGTCTTTAAACACATTTAAATATATATAAACAACATAAAACTCAATTAGTTTTAGTCTGGAGTATTGTTTAGTGTCATAGGCAAACTCTGAGAAAAGATGGTTAGCTTATCTTCAAAATTTATATTAGAAATTATTAATTCAAAAGAAGCATATGATAGCTAATGCAGCCACCTTAATACACTAACTGGAATATTAAAACATATCGCCAAGGACTGGTGAGTTGAAATGTAAAAACAAATCAATGACGTTAGATTGTAACACTCTACTTCAAAAAACTCTATCACGCATCGGTGGAGTTTGCGTTCATGTTCATGTTCAAAAGACCCAGACAGCGCTAGACTACGCAGGTACATAAAATAATGTTTGCGTTGTTCGATGCGACAGTGCAGTTTTTACTTGTGCTATAAAACGATGCATATAGCACATTTATATCCGATGTATGGTGCATGCCATCGTAGATTATGAGGACATCAAACATTCGGTTTATTCTCGGACGAGAGGGAAGCTTGTCAGAAGGCTGTACGATTCTTAAATTTTAGGGAAAACATAAACAAAAATTAATGTAGGGCATTGCGATATGATAGAAAACAAGTTAAACGAACTGTTAGATGGGATAACTCCGAAACGAGATTGGCATCAAGAAACATCTGAAATTGTAAGTAGTTAGAAGCAGTTTTAGCTGATTTGGAATTGTTTAAAACACGATTGAGACTAGATTGACAATGAGAGTACAGAAAGCACAACATGGTTGTAGAATGCGGGTAAAAGAAAAAAGAATGATAACATGACGAGACATTACGAAAGGGCAGGTATGAACAGCCACAAGTGGAAGAACATTGTAGAAGACCTGCATAAATTAAAATTAATCATAGCACGTTTTGAGCAGACTGGGTAAGGTGAACCATAGCCAGCAAACTGGAAGAGGTTGCGCTGTGAGAGAGTTGGATAGATGCGTTCAGGTCACACGCACAACAACAGACAAACCCGGAGGTCCAAAACATGGCGCTACCGATGGGAGGTTTCATACGGAAGGTGGCCACTAAGCGCTGTTATACAAAGACATAACTTAGATCATCATCTTTATGCTGATGATACTCAGATCTACATTTCGTTGGCTACCCCGGATACAAATCGCTCCCTTAATCAACTTAGTGATTGCCTTCAATATATCTTCCATTGGATGACTGACAGCAAGTTGAAATTAAATGCAAATAAAACTGAATTGATCATTATTGGTACTCCAATGCAGCGTTGTAAACTGGATGGTTTTTTCCCTACGCGTATTTTGAATCAGTATATCACGCCAGCAACCTCGGTGCGGAATCTAGGAGTGATCTTTGATAGTAACTTCAATTTCCGACAACATATATCTCAAACATGTCGCTGCTGTTTTTATCATATTCGTGATCTACGCCGTATTCGCCGGTATATGTCATTTTCTGTTGCTAAGACTATTGCAACAGCGCTTGTTAGCAGCAGACTTGACTATTGCAATTCCCTCCTTTATAATATCGCTAGCAAGGATATCACAAAACTTCAGCGTGTCCAAAATTGTCTAGCAAGAGTAGTTACAAGATCTCGTTTTTCTCGCTCTGTGCCACTTTTGAAGTCTTTGCATTGGCTTCCTGTACGATATCGTATAATATTTAAGATCTGTACCATTACATACCAGGCATTGTCCAATAAGCAACCATCTTATTTGCATTTATTGCTTACTCCTGTAAGAAAATCTACCCAGCTTCGATCATCTAGTTCTGACCTACTTTTTGTTCCTAGAGTCAACACTAACATTGGAACTAGGGCTTTTTCTGTTGCTGCACCAACTCTTTGGAATATGCTTCCTCTTAGTGTTAGATCAGTTGAAAATATTACAAAATTCCGTCGTCATTTAAAAACGTATCTTTACAACCTTGCTTATCCACCTTAGCTCCCTAGCGCCTTGACCCATATGTTGACAACTGGAAAACTACTTATGGATTTTGAGATTGACCAACCCTTTTGTTTTGATGCGCCTCTGAACTTGGTTTCCAAGGATTTAGGCGCAATAGAAGTTATCTTATTATTATTAAAAGGAAAAATGAGTAAGTTCCCATACACACTGTTCGAGGTGCCGTGACGTAACCACTGATTGGACGTCAGCTTGTGGAATCAGAGCCAGTGTGATACATCTGCAAGTAATTGGACCAACATTAGTTTGTACTGAACCAGTACTGCCGTGGATTAATGACAACATTTCGTGACAATATGTCAACTCGTACAAAGCTAAATGTCATGCGCGGGACGTGTAAAGTAGGACTCCTACGTATAATAATATCTTGCGAATGGTGTTAGGATTATACATAATTATATCATAGTACTAGTGAGCTGCTTTTTATAATAATTTGCCTACCTGTGCTGTTGTTATTATACATTTGACACATTTACATGCCGATTGCAGTCCTCGTTTTACGTGTAACATCGATAACAGTATCCAGGCTATTCCATTCAGTATGTTTGCAACTATTGCTTCTGTCACTCATACGGAACCATAATAATCTAGCTTACATTACGTTATATGTACACAGTGAATAAAGAAATTGAATTGAATTGAAAAGACCTTCTGGAGTTTAAATTTATTTCGGTGGAACCCGTTTAACGGATACATGATGGCGGAAATAGTGGAAATATAATATTAGTCGTCGGATTACAACGCATGTAACATATAGCTATGCACAATCTTAATAAATATTAATAAATACTTATAATCGCAAACACTATGGGTACCACAAAATACGGATAGCTAAAACAACTGTCATTTTAGTTAGAAAATATATGAAAGACATAAAATAAGCAAAACATCACGGAGCGACAACGACATGAACGAACTGGATGAAAGCCAGAAACGCAATAACTTTCATCACAATCATTGCGATCATCCCGTCTTTATCAATTCCATCTGTATACGTTTACTCTTCAGTAAATTTAACGCTTGCAGGGCCAGTAGATGGGCTGGTCGGTGCTGAGGTGGCGCCACAATGCGGTATGATTTATTCAAACGGCCAACCGACATCTTATGGAAAGCCTGCTATCTCCCACACATTTACACTAATCGCTACATTTATGGCCGCGCTGATTGGTACCGGCCGGCCTGCTGTCTAAAGACGAGCCTGCTGCAATGACACGCACAAGTGAATGAGTTAATTTAGTGTAATCCGCGTGGATCGATAGTAATATTTTATTTCCCCCGGGCGGATACACCCCGGCAACCACGGAGCTGGACGTCGAGTGGATCAACCAGTAAAGTCGGTTGCTAGTGCGATTTTAACATGATTTAACAAGATCGCCATCCAGAGCAAAACTCTCAAGCTGGCAAGTGAATAAAGAATAATTTTGACGTATCGAAAGAAGACTGCAATATTATTTTTTATCTATGTTCATCCGATCCTTCTGAAGTAGTTGTCGAGTTTGCATTTAAAATTGGTCACGCTGCAATTGCGTGTGCTAACAATCGGTAGATAATAACACTATTTATGTTCAATTAATATATAGTCCTCTGTGAGAATGAATACTTTCTGTATATCTAATCTACACTATTCATTCACTAACGTTACTTTGTGTTCTCTAGTTCTTCTGTCTTTCTTATGTGAAAAACAATATCATAACCATCCAATATATTCACAATAATTCTTTCTGATCTCCTCTCGATTTCCTGGTTTCTATGCTTGATAAGCTACAACCATTTTGATGGTATAGTGTCAGCTGCCTGCAGTGGAAACTCTTATATTTATATTATGCGGATCTAAGAAATCAAGTTCGACAATGTCGCTTTCCGTTGGAACGTGTATACAGTAGTAATGAAACATGTATCATATTTAATACAATAATTATTGTTATATTATAACTTTGTATTAAAATTATACATATAACAACAGGGTGGCTCTTGTCTTAGAGGCATGCAAAATGCCTTAATGAGAGAGTCTTCCTGACCATACATTTCTTTAAATTTAGTTTCTGTATATAAAATGTATTTTATAGTCGAATAAAATGATTCTGATTCTGTATGCAAATCAGTTGCAATACAAATATGTAGCATCAGTAGAATACCTTATACAGTCTTGATCATATGTATGTCAAATTGTACATAATTCGTTTTCTGATATAAAAGTTAAAGATCAGAAAGTCCACCAACCCATATAGAACATCTAAAATAGGTGGCTGCTTGATCGAAACTTTTTCCGAGCATCTTTATCGTCCTTGGCCGCGCGTCTTCATTAGTAGCCGACGCTTCAACCATGACTCCAAAACGCCTCCATCCCCTATTGTCGTTTGCAAATTGTATCTACTGTTGAAACAACAACACCGGCATTACTTAGTAGTCGTCTTGACTACTAGTATAACTCACTGTTAAGCAACAGTGCAACACGATACTTAGAGTTTATCTAAACTCCAACGTGCACAACATTGCCCCTGATGCCCCGTTGTCCACCTGCACTGTGATGTCACGTAGGTTTTCGGTTAACCATGTGCACCTAACCAAACTTAAGTTGTCCTCTTTTACACATTGTGCTCTATCTACAAAACGACGACTCTATCTTACTAGTTTCCTGTGTCTTTCTAACTTCCACAGGCGGCACAGATCACAAATCTCACAACGTTTTGCTCCTAGAACTAAGCATATTTTGCAACGCCCCAACATCTGGAAAGTGCTCCCTATCGCATTTTTAATTATAGCTACTTTTAATCAAAAACGACTGTTTTTTATATTGTATTTTCACCTGAAATCTGCGGTGGTGGTTATTTGCTACCTTAAATACATATAAACATATAATGTTAATCTTGTAAAATGTACCTTCAACCGGACACTAACCCCAAGCTAGCCCTAATCTTAACCTTCAACCGGACATTAACCTTAAGCTAACCCTAACCCTGTACCTTCAACCGGACACTAACCTTTAGCTCACTTTAACCCTGTACCTTCAACCGGACACTAACCTTAAGCTAGCCCTAACCCTAACCTTCAACCGGACACTAACATTAAGCTAGCCCTAACCCTAACCTTCACCTAACCCTTTGCTCAACAGACGAACAATAAAATGGCATTTGTTTGTGGAGAGGTAGCACGAAGTTCCCTCCTAAATCTTCAGTGGTCGCTTCCTCTGGCGATACCTACTACACATCCCTGGTTATTACATGAGGCGTCACGATTCTTGTTTGTTGTGCCTCTGAGCATGTGGCGCCATCATGCGGAAGATGGAATAGAAATTTTGCCATTTTTGTCCTTGATGCCATTAATCCGATGATGGACGTCAAAGTCAACGTCAACGTCAACTTAAACGTCAACGTCAATGTCAGTATACGATCAGTTTCTTCTTGACATCGCAAGATATTAACTTCGATATCAAAACGCACTTTCGTTTTGTGGCAAAATTGGTTCTCAATAAAGTGTTGCGTTGCTGAAATTGTTGGCAACCTAACTCGCTAGGCGGCGACACTATCTGAGACAGACTCGTTTGGTGGTTGTTTAGCGGAATTTTGTAATATTTACTCAATCAATAACAGTCTTAGTTACATGTGTGTCAAACTCTATTTGTTCTTAACGCGCAGCACGAAATGGTCTGGGCCTGCAATATGCACCACTGTTTTGGGTTCACGGTGATGATTCGTATTTATTATTATCCAGACTCTAAGTGCGATAATTCCTGGAACATCGTCATTTAAAATGGTTATTTTACATCAAGCGAAATACGTAATTAATGATACATATACATAGGATGTGTTTGATACTTGAAATCCTTCATTAAATGCGCGGCCTTCAAAACGTCATTAATGTTGTATAGTTTGCAGTGCAGAATAATTACATTTGTCTCAATGCACGCAAACCTGGTTTCTCGTGCAAAAGAGTTGGTTAGTGCACTAGGAGTTTGACTCGGTATCTGAGACACCTTCATAAGGCACACACTAGGTATGATCTTGTGCCTAGTACCGCTCCAACGGAGATCATTTTGGCGATTTCTTCTTTAAACAATAGACGTCTATATGCAATATACCATGCATACTATTACGGACAGTTTAACAACCTATAATGGCGTAGCCAGTAGGTATGTACTCACCAGGTCTTCTACTGGTTTTGTATTATTAAAAGTGTACCTGTGTTGTTTGAAATACCACGATGTGAAGTATAATTTAGAGAAAAGGATGCGGTGATGTATACATCCCAGGTGATATGTCATGCATATGATACGGTGACAACAGACTCACTAAACAATAATATTATTACACAATTAAAATTAGGAATTGTGAATAATAGAAAACAAATTTAGCTACCCATGTCCAGAGCAGTAAGGAGAAATACGCCTTCAATACTAGTTCACTGGGGAAAGATCACAATTTACTTCCGGCATCAGCATAACGAAATAAAATTATGCTATTGATTTTGAGACGGTACCTTACTTCTAGGACTGTTTGCACCCTAAGGAGAATTGTTTTGAACTAGTATGTGTGACAACCGCAACAGGTATGCCAGTCAGAGACCTACATGTCAGGTAGCTGGCTTATAACATGTGACCATGCCGCTGGTACTCTCCGTACGAAGACAACATTGTCTTTCACAACATCTGACGACGGGGAGCTTTTCCAATGCTGCTTTTCTTGAAAAAAAATAGTAGTATTTGAACAAAAGTGTACCACAGGCCAGTGGCACGACAACCGACAACTGGTGTCATTGTGGTAACATCCGTACCGTTATTTTGCGAACAGCACTAAATGGTTCACTTATGGAAACACAGACACTGATCCGGATCGGGTGCACTGCAGACAGAGATCAGAGCGTCGTTTAAAAATGACATTATACCTTACCATTCGGAGCCCACGTATCAACTACAAGCACGTCGCCGATGTGTCTATAGAATGTTATTCTAGTAAGCAGCGGTTTACGCGCAATTAAATCCAGCGAAAAATATGTGATCGCGCCAACAGAAGCTAAAATTAAAGGTCGCGTAGATTCTCTGACGTCATGTTTGAAAGAGCAGAAACAACATTATTCATTATCGTCTTCCTTATTTCCATTCTTCCGTTCCTCTCGCTCCTTCTTTCTTCGCCTGCTGAAGCTGCATGGGTAAAGTCATGAATTTAGCAGCAGAAAGCACAGTTACAATGAACAGAACTGATGATGGTTAATGCGCCGTACCGGTAAATCACGAGCTGTTGTCAGTGTCTAAGACGCTTTCAGCCACTCTAATTCATATTGTTGAATAGCATTGTACGTACGAGACACCGGGTGTGGCACGCAATGATTTTATGACATAATGATCTAGTTTAATTGTTATTACCAGGGTCGGCGAGCGTTTCAAGTTCAACTCGACCAGTTATGCTGACTGTCAAATGACGTTGACCGATGTCATATCTTTCAACGTCGTCCATTATATTCAACTTCCAGCGATATGATTACCTACTCCTTCGAATTATTTATAATTGTCTGTCGTGTTGCCGTACACTTTTATAACAATTTCCGACCTTGCCAAATATGCCGTTAATCGTGAGGGAAAATGTACTAATGTAGATCCAATCATGCTGTACATTTATCCATTCGGTTAGGGATCATCTCAGAACGTCGATGTCCGATATCTGACTAAATTACTTTCATTTCCATAGTCCCCCTCCCACCCCCTCTCAGACAAAAGTTTGTAATACTTGCATATCCACCTTAGCTCCCTGGCCTATCGATCCATCTGTTGACGACTTTAATACGACTTATCGATTTTGATATTGACTAACCCTTTTGTACTGATGCGCCTCTGAGCTTGGTTTCCGGGGATTTAGGCGCAAAAGAAGTTACCTTATTATTATTATTATATCAACGTATTATTGATTTCTCTTAAATGCGTTTTTTTTTTAATTCTTAGATGATTGTCGATTTGTAAACACCCGTGAACGGGTCATTAGTCCCGGGTTTTATGGTGTGTAAATAAAGTTTACTGTTGTTATTATTATCAGTGCATTAACAATATCGGCCCTAAGCAAAAAATATCGATGTTTGACGCCAGACGAAATTGCTTCTGACTTCCCCCCTCCCCCAAACGAACGTAATTTTGTCTGATGTTGGACTTCGACGTTCTGAGCTGATCCCTTAGCATGAGCTTGATTTCCTTTTGGTGACGTTTCGTTTCGTTTACATGCTGAAGACGTCGTCAGACTAGAAGCGCCCGCAATATTAGGGCACGTTGATAAAATAACACTCCCACTAAATAATGACCGGATACGCTTTATTGTAGAACAGTACAGATGTCCTGCGACCCCTTGATCGCGTTTCCCTTGCAGCGGTTTACAATGTGCATATAATAAATCTAGTTTTTTCATTGATTTTTCCTAGAGCCAAACAAGGCTTAGCCGGGGTAGCACTGCCGTATGCCTATAATAGATATGCAAGGAGCACATTTATCGCCATTTGGGTGAGAATGGTCGATATTTAGGTACAATCTTTATGATCATAATTTGTTATTATATACTCGTAACTAGCACAACAGAAAGAATGCTCACCTACGCTCATATTATAGCTCGATTAATGCTGTCTGGAATATAGCATATCGGCACAGGTGGAGATGTTGCCGCTGCGGTTAGATTAATGTTCTCCACCGACGGGCGTTGTGTTCAGTTGCTGCTCATCTTCTCCGCGGAATCTCCGTTAATTACGTCATATAAATGTTTATTGCGTCGTTTTTCATCCCGCCCGAATTTAATCGAGTGCGAAAAGCAAGGGCGTTTAAGCAATGTCGCGGATATATGTCTGTATTGGACAGGGGCACTAACATAACATGTTTGAGGTGTGCGCGAGAACAGCTTTCCTCGTGTATTCAATGTCGTGCACGCTGACATACAGTTCTACCGTGTGCTCACGTCTACGTATAGGAGTCATTATATGACAGCGTCTCTGGCTTGGCACTGACGATTCAACGCTACTTAGGCTGTGTCAACACTGGATTAGGATTCATTTCCGATTCCAGAATCCGGTGTTACGTGCCAAAAATAGTCCCGTGCCAGAAGTAGACGCGTGCTAGAACTGTGTCAGAAGTGGGTGTTGCATGTTAAAATTCAACATTTTAGTAATTATGTGTAATTATTTGCAGGAACAAAATAATTAATACAAGAAGAAGTGAAACACTGAAAATTAAATAAATCTTGGTTCTTTGGCACGAGTTATAGGCTACACGGTCAACGGTCACGCTGTTCTTTGTACTTGCGCGCGTATGCGTAATAGGCAAAGGTCTACTTATAGCATGGGACTACCCTCGGCACGTTACACCAGAGTTAGACAATATGAATGGACTCCGATTCTAGTGCAAATGCTCTCACGTCGAATAGGGTTGACTCTTGTTACACCGTTTGCACATTCAGACGGAAGCCGAATGAACATTATAATGTTGGTTTTCGCTTTGTTCCGCCATCCCCATATAAAAGGGAAATGTTTATATATATATACACACACGCATGCACACACGCACGCACACACGCACACACCCACTCACACACACACACACGCACACACACACACACACACACACACACACATTACAACTGCCTCCCGGTGCCGCGTTTGTCTTCTGCATCTCTAGCACTGCAACTGTGTAGGCCTGAGACCACGCTTCTGCCTTCACCTACAGCTGGCAGTGTTGGCCTAAGCCATCACATTGACGAAAGATCATAGATTCACTTGAAGTAAACACCATTAGCAAAATAATCAAACGCAGACGCGCTGTTGAATATCAAAGAGTTTATCACAGCGTTGGTTATGGCCCACGACACATGCGCGTACTGTGCAGTGTAGATCGAGTACATTTGTTGCGTATCCGGATCAAGAAAGTCACCCTGGCGTATGATCCGAAGTAACGGGTTCAGACTAATAAACCCTTGGTGAATCATGTTAAGGAAGCCGATCCCGTACTTAGGGTTGAATATGGATTAGAAGTGTGCAAGTGTATACGAGCAAACCGGTGTAATGACATAACCCGGATGTGACCCAGATTAACATATCAGTGTAACTACAGCTTGAGAATGATGGTACTGGTCTGTTTACGCAAAAACAGCAAATGACTACCTCCAGATTTAATATAAATAAGATGTTATGGTGAGACAAAATATTTCATAGTAGATTTTATCAATCTTGAGGATGAGGATATTGCGGATAAGATTTCATTACATGAAGGCTAAAGCGCAAGTCATTCGTGATCTTATGCACTATCACGTATATAACGATTGGGCACCGACGGCATTTAGTACTGGAAGAAACTGAATATAGTTTGTAGGCGATAGTATCTGGCGGTATTAAGGAGCGATGACCAAGCCAGCCAACATTTTCTAGGCTAAGCATAGCTAATCAAAGTGAATCAACAAATGACACGCTTGGTGTGTTTGTGTTTCCAGACGGTTTGATTTACTTATCGTAAACAGTAAGGTTAACAAAACAATTAAAATGAATCATTTTCAGTGCTTTTCTTCGACTTATTTATTGGTTTGGTATCGAGTGTCATTCAGCGATCTATTACATGCATTAAATGAGATACAACGATTAAGACAATTGAGGTCTTTCAATTATTGAAAGTTCCAACTAGCTGCGACGCAGTAAAGCAGTAGAAACACAGCGCAATACTAAAGCTGCAGCACGTGTCCGTGCGGTTGTAATGACACGTGTAATTAAATTGCATCTACTATGGAAAATGCCCGACCCCGGGACAGGACAATTTGGTAGTTAATACGTGACAGCCATGATAGCAATATTCACTAAATATTGCGAAACACACAACGTCATTATATAACACCATAACGCACTTGCATGTAATAGTATGCGATTGTGTCAACGCACGTCAAACGTACGTGCATAGACGCATGGGCAGATATCACAAAGTATTTGCCGGGCGCGCGTAGTTTCTACGATTGTTGCAAGTTACGTTTTACATTGCAAATTTTTTTCCGTACGATCGATAAGAACTCTTACCCCACAAACCACAAACATACATGCACACATGCATATGCATACACACATACATACATACATACAAGTACGTAAGTACGTACGTACGTACATACATACATACAATGCATACATACATACTTACATACATACGTACATACATACGGGGAGCGCAATGGCCGAGTGGTTAGAATGCCGGACTCTCCACTTCGGGGTTCGAATCCCGGCGCCGGCTGAGCGGTGGGTCGGTATTGGTTCGGCTGCCGTGTCAAACCGTGGGCAATTTCGTTCACCCTTCCAACCCGCACCGGCCAGCGTGGAAGGGTAGGCCAACGACACCAGCATGCAAAGCACATTCTTCAAGAACAGCTGTCGAGAGAAGGTAAGTAGACTGAAGACGGCAATGTATAACGTAAGAACACTACTAAGAGATGAACAGATACAAGAACTGGAGGAAGAACTTACGGAAACCAAGTTGATATGGGATGTGATCGGGATCGGATAAGTCCGAAGAAGAGAGGAATACTTCAACGGTCCAAGCTGTTCACGGCAACATTCGAAAGCATATTCCGAAGACTGACCTGATGCTTGAGGATAGACGGAGAATATGTCAGCCATCTTCGCTTCGCCGACGATATACTCATATGCGCTACTACCGCCGGCTGGACAGCATTCGCCAAACACCCCGACATCTTCAAGGGTAACCTTGGAACCTGCTTGAAGAGACAAGTCTTCAACTCATGCGTATTTCCAGCGATGACATACGGCGCGGAAACATGGGCACTCACCATCCAGGCAAATAACAAGTTAGCAGCGGCACAAACAAAGATGGAAAGAAGTATGTTGAACATCACATATCGGGAGAGAAAAACAAACATCTGGGTAAGACAGAAGATAAAAGTCATAGACGTGATAGAACAAATCAGAAAACAGAAGTGGACTTGGGCAGAGCACACCAGTAGACTACGAGATAATCGATGGACATCGCGTATCACCATCTGGAGACCTTACGAAGCGAAACGATCTAGAAGAAGACAGCCGAGACGGTTGAGAGACGAACTAGACGAGTACTTGAAGGGCACCATCTGGCAGAGGAATAGCGCAAGACAGGCATATTTGGAAATGACATGCTGAGGCCTTCGCCCAACCACGGGACACTACGGCTGCACAATGATGATGACATACATACGTACGTACGTACGTAAATACATACATACATACACACGCGCGCGCGCACACACACACACGCACATATGTACGCACGCACATACGTACGCACGCACACGTGTGTGTACACGATATCTCGATTATAGTTAGAAGGCCTACTGATTGCTTAATGATTCAGTCGGTGTCGGTGTAAATACGTTGCTTTGTTAATACCCAGTACACCAGGCGACGGTCTACCGAGTTAGTTGTGCAGTCAGTTTCACGTCTAACCGATTGCTCTCGAATGCGTTAGCGTGCGTCTGGACGTATTGCATTAGATCCAAACTCAGGGATGCTGGGTCGTATATCGAAGGGAAGCATATCATCATAATTATCATTGATCGGCCGGGGCCAGAGCATTGATAAGGGTTGATTTTTCATTGGGGATGGAAAGTCAGCTACACCAATACCAAAGTGTTCACATGTCATCTCCAAGGTATGTCGGCCATTTGTTCTTATGGACATTTAGGCACTTCCTGGGCATTCTGGTTCAATTTCTGCCAAGCTTCCTTTCCAGTGTTTTACACAGTGTATTTGAGACCGGAAACAGACAGGCGAACTGATTAAATTATACTGTTAGTAGCACCAACCAACTCAATTACTGTTATTAATTGAAATAATTAACTTAGGCCCACCACATCTTAATTTCGCATTTTCGTGATAAAATGGGAATTGTATTGCGCACAAATGACAAGTATGGCAACATGCTGAAATGCATACGATAAATGTACAGTATAACGCAGGCTTCAAATACATACATCAGTATTCCGAACACTGCAATAACTCGCTGGAGGATATTAAATCAGGAAATTTGATGCAATTTTCGTAGAATCCGCACGCAACGGAACATATGGGCGACGGAAGGAAGTTGCACTCATCTAGCGGATATGTGCAGCACGTTTCTAGGTTAATTGTTTGTATTTTATGTAAATGTCACACAACCAACCTCCGCAGTCGCTAATGTTGTAGAAGGATACTTCCGGTTACAAGCAGGGTGGAAGTCAGTGGCAAATTCAGGATATCATCGTCAATCATACTTAGTTTTCCATACATAAATGTTGTGGCGTAACAGGTTAATATATGTTCTATAGGATTTTGGGGTTGGTAAAGTTGAATTATTAGTCCACCCTTGTCAGATCTCTGTCAACGTTTTAAGTAATACTAGCATACGCACGATCAGTAAATAATATATTCCTTTCATTCATTGACCACTTTACGTGTGAAGATAACATTTCGCTCAATATCTTCATAGCAACTATTCAATATTATAAAAAAAACTTCCATGTTGTACCCGCTTAATGTTGTGGTATGTGGTGTTGCTAATTGCCATTAGACATGTTGACTGACTAGGTGACACATATACATCTGCCTAGCCAGCTACTCGCCAGCATGCTTGAATCTGCGCCAAAAATAACACTCATAAGCCAGGATATGAAATCATTGCACAGCCTGAATATTCGATTATCACCCAGGCGCGTAATGTTTCGAGGAGAAATTACCAGTATGTTGTTAGCGGTTCCGTCCGCCAGCCAGCGGTGTAATTACCGCAAAGTCGACGGCGAACTTCCGGGATCGGTCCTTATGTCCGTGCTAAGTTCCCGTTGTCCATTGTTAGGTGCATTCCACTTCACCTGAATGACAGCAATGACATCGCGATAGTTGAATCAGCAACTCACAGTGTGGCTTTTATATTACACCGACCTTGTCTTTTCCCCATATTTAATCTAATGTTCTTACTACTAGAAGAAATGGGTTGACGATACATTGACTGCCAAATTGCATTTAATACGCCCGACACTTTGTTAGCAGTTTTAATGGTGCGTCCACTAAACGTACACAAAACAGTCAACTAGTAAGCACAATTGTTGCGGAAATAAACGACGCTAACAGCAAGTTCCTGTAATTTGGGCGCGGCTAGCCTGATTTCTGCAGTGTGTGACGTCATGCTCTCACTCAGCGAACATCCGGCTAATACTGACCAATACAGAGATTTTGATTTTGAGAAGCGGATCAGAAGAGATATGTAAACAATAAGCATCTTCACATTCGTTGTCTCCCGTTCATACCAGTAGCTTATATTGACTTGAATTGGTGAAAATATCGTATACAATTAATACTCTTGTGCGATTTTGCTTCTGTATATGAAACCAACGTGAAATTGTCTAGATTGCAGGTGTAGTTTGTTGGTACATTTCAGATAATGAATAGTTCAGTATAATATCACTGGTAGTCACTAGTATCAGCACTACAATCTACGATAGGAATGTTATATGATGGAGGTATAAAACTCACATAGCTCCTTAACAATGAATGACCTTCATAAATTGCTTGCCGTGTTCTTGACGTTGTGCCTTCGGTTGTCATTGTAATGTTTGAAACCTCATGGACACAAATTGTTCGTTCTTCTTTTCTTCCGCAAGTTCCGTTCTACGTGGTTGAGGTTAAGGTAATTTACTTTTGTACTGGCCTATCTCTTGTTGTCCCCACTGCTCCCTATCAGCAGCCACCTCTGTCCATCGTTCAACTTTCTGCGTCCATTACCCCCCTTCACGTTGTCCTCCTATCTCGGGTGTGGTGTTCTCCTTTTCCTGCGGCCGTGGTGTTTTTTTAGTCACTGCTCTCTTTGGTAGTCTGTCCTCCTCTATTCTCATCACGTAACCTGTCCACATAATCCGGTTTCTTACTAGTCTTCCTGTTTATCTGGACTGCAACTCGATCTTTTCCCCAAGTTATCCATCCTCCTTATGTCCATCCGCTTCATTCCTGTAATTCTCTTAGACGTGCAACTTGTGTAGTTGTTGCTCTGTCAGCCCCGATGTCACCATGCCATATTATATATAGGCAAGTCAGTGCATCGCACTATTGGGACTTTCCTTTTCAAAGTTTTCAATACTTTTCTTTCCGTCATGATTCTATCTCCTCCGTTCTTTACGACCAAATGCTTGTCCCTGCCCTGTACGAACGGCGTGTCCTTGCCCTGTACGAACGGCGTGTCCTTGCCCTGTACGAACGGCGTGCCCTTTCCCTGTACAAACAGCTTGTCCCTGCCCTGTACGAACGGCGTGTCCTTGCCCTGTACAAACGGCGTGTCCTTGCCCTGTACAAACGGCGTGTCCTTGCCCTGTACGAACGGCGTGCCCTTGCCCTGTACGAACAGCTTGTCCCTGCCCCGTAACAACGGCTTGTCATTGCATTTAATTAGACCAACGGCTTGTTCTTGTCCTAAACAACTGTTTGTTACACACAAATGGCTTATCCTTTTCTTAAACAAAATTCTTATAATTATAATAAACTACTGGTACGTATCCTAGACCAGTGTTTCTTCTTGCCCTGGGTCAAAGGGTTGTCCTTTTCCTAGACCAAATGTTTGTCCTAGATCAATAACTTGTCTTTTCACTAGACTAACTGCTTGGTCATGTCATGCACAAGCGGCTTATTTTTTCCCTTTGCACATGACTTGTTCTCATCCTAGACCAACGGCCCTTTCTTTTTCGAAGACAATCTGAATCTGAAATCATGTTCTTAGGTCCTGAAGGAAAGAGCGTATATCACTCACGTTCGGCTCGTTCTAGAATATGGCTGCACAATGTGGGAGCCGCACTTACAAAAGGACGCAAACACACTCGAGAAAGTTCAAAGAAGAGCTGCCCGCTCTGTCCAAGGAGACTATTACTATCACAAGTGCGTCACAAATATGATAACAGATTAAGGTTGGACACATCTGGATGAGAGGAGGATCAATCTTCGATTATTACTTATGTTCAAAATTGCCTATAATCAAATTGCTGTCCCATCCAAAACATCTTAGTACACGCAGACAGACGCACGCGCTCAAATAAAGTATAAACATATAAGGGCAAACACAGAAGGACATAGGAACTCATTTTATTCCGCAGCTTAACAGTCTGGAATATCACGGAGGCGCCACTTATGGGTGTCACGGACGCTTCCAAACTAACGGAACAGCTAGGCCGTGCCCAAAGCTCATAGAGCAAACACAATGTCATCCATTGGCGCGATACCCAGCTGGGATTTGCCAATCGTGAAACAGAATTTTTTTTCGGTCATACCATAGACCAATCGGCTAAGTTTGAGTGGTTGATACATGTCTTTGTAACATGTTTTTCGATCTCCAGCTCATCAATGCCATGTTCGTGACAATATTAGTTTAATGACGTAGCTTTGTAATAAGTCATGATCTGTTAACTTTCCTGCCTATGAACCATATGGAACATAACTCTGTCAAAAATATTCTAAGATATATATATATATATATATAATCTCTGTATATAATATATGTGGTAGATACTAGACGTCCGCATGATTTTATATGGCATGTGCTAAGACACCTCTATTCCCTGGCGTCTGTCCACCTGTGTGACTGAGACAGAAAGTGACATCTGCTTTCCGGTTCATTCCGCCTATTTCTCGTGGCTACTGTGGACACTTCAGCATCAGGAAACATAATGTTTCTCGAAACATTGCAGGCGGACATCGCAGAGCACTGCGGGTAACTCCAGTAATTGTCTATGTAAATATTTCGATGCTATGATGTGTGAACGGACATTTCTTGTAATGCGCCAGTTGCGTCTGATGCAAATATGGAGGACGTAGCTGACAGTGCAATCATTCGTCTTTTGTCGGTGGGACTTCATCTAGTCACAGAGACGCCGGTCTATAGGTAGGTAAGTCGGAGTGAAATGTTGTCTGTTGGGCACAACGAATATAACATATAAGTTTATAGCATTAATTGTAATGTTTCTGCGAGATATCGTTTGTCAAATCTTGTCTGTGGTCGTTTGGTTACACTTTGATGACTGATGTGTCGAGTTCAGCAATATATGTGTCTGTAGTTAGATGCGTTTGAATGCAATTGCGATGATATATTATAATAATTTCATATATATATATACACATATACATATACACGTTTCTGCGAGAAAAGTTTCGACAAGTGTTATCTGTGCTTGTTTATTAATACTTTGATGATTGAAGAACAGCGCATTGAATTCAATGATGTACGTGTATCACGTGTGGTGAGGTTGAATACAATAGCTCTATAGACCACAACGATGATAACTTGTTTTGTTTGTGCTCATTCGTTAATACCAAAGACCCATTGATAATCTTTAATGGATCTCTGTTAATATTTCGATGATTGAAAAACAAGAGCGTCTGTTAATATTTCGATGACTAGAAATATCGCACAGAGTTCAATGGTGTGTGTCTCTAGGCAGGTTAGCTCGAGTACAACTTTGCTTATAAAAACACAACGATGATATCATAATACTTCAATATACATGTTTCTGCTAAAAAGGTGTTGACAAGGTTTGTACGTGCCGGTTTACTAATAATTTCATAATCGAATATATAATAACAATAAGCTTTATTTGTACACTTGTCTCCAGAATACGACACCGTTCAATAGTGTGCACATAGTCGGTAAAATAAAACAATATACATACAGAAGACTTCTTGGTGTAAACATAAATTTAGACTGATATTTTATTTAAATAGCGTCGTTAAAATAAACATTATGGCTATAAATTTTACACACACACGCACGCACGCACGCACACACACACACACACATATATAAGAAAAGACTACGTATTTATTAAAAGTGAGACTAAGATATAAAGAAGTAAACCAAATTACATGCACGCAAATTGTGCAATGGATATGAATATATATATATACCCTTAAAACAATATATTACACATTAAAAGCGAGTTTAAAATAGTGCGTTTTGAGGCGTGCTTTGAAAACGACCATTGGTGTGATCAGCCGCAGTTCCTCCGACAACTCTTTCCACAGAAATGGTCTGGCTCGAGAGGTATGGTGCCATATCGCTCCAGATTATATTGCGGCACAGTCAGAAGGGCGCGGTCTGCCGATCGAAGTGACCGGCATGGCACGTAGCCAGTGATTAGTGACGCAAGATAAACGGGGTTCTGCTTGTGTATGACGTGAAACACCAGGATCAATATAGTGTACTCTATGCGCCATTTCATCGGTAACCAGTGACGAAATTTAAGTCCTCCGGTGACGCTCTGTTGCCGGTCGCTCCGCTTGATCTACAGGACAACTCTGACCGCGGCGCGCTGGACCATCTCTCGGCGATGCATCTGGCGGTCAGTGATGTCTTACACGCCATAGTTGTCGAGCTTGCGCGTATTTTGGCGATGCGAAGTAGGTTGAAGTACGCGCCACGGCAAGCAATTGACACTTGGGCCAACATGTCTAGATGGCTGTCAAGGCACACGCCAATATTGCGAACTACCATGTTTAATGGGATTGTCGCGCAGTAAACACTACTGACAGAGTTGACAGTTGGCGATCGTTCACTTGACGACCTCAGTTTTATCCTTGTTGAGCAGAAGTTTGTTAACCACTGTCTCAACTCGCGCGCACATTCGTCAATGCGTTGAAGTGCATCTCTGTGTTGGGATGGTGGACACTTGGCATAAAGCTGAGTGTCGTCAGCGTATAAGTGGCATTGAAGGTTGTGGCGTTTGAAGATATCGCGATTGGTAGACAGTACAGATTGAACAACAAGGGACCGAGAACGGCCCCTGCGGAACACCTGCTGTGTTGTTCTTCGAGTAGATGTATGTTGACTTATCTATATATATATATTAGGGTGGCCAAAATAAAATATTTTTTGAAATCAACCATGCATACGGGCTAAAAATTTGAGGTTGGATGCGAAAACAACTGTGTTAAAATATCAAAGAAAAAGACTTCTCAAAGCACCCAAAGGTTTTGTAAAATCGCAATATAAGGATACATTTAAGAACACAATATCTCAAAATCTACTGAACGTATTTTACTAAAATTATCACTGTGGCCTATGAATCATATATGTATCACCCCTAATAAAAATTTGCTCAATACATACCTTTTTGATGAAACTGGTTTATTGCACTACAGGATGAACATTTGAAATTTCCGGGCACAGCATTTGTAATAAGGTAAACATTCACACAATCTCACGTATGAAAAGTGCATAGCAGAACAGCTGTTTTGCCATATTAAAGATCCATCATCCTCGTCTTTGTAGCCTGAGGCATCAGCCCATGATGCGACTCTACGACTTGGAAGATGAGCTGGCGCTGCTCTTCGTCGTCTGTGAGAGCCAGGTTGAAATCCGTCGCCAGTTTGACGGGTCGCTCTGCACAGTCGTTTACAACACGCAAAGCAGAGACAGTCATCACTGCGTTAAGATAGTCTTGGCGGCTGGGCCACGTCTAAGGTTTGCTGTTGAGAGCAGTGAAGAAGTTGTGCGAACGTTCCGTTACAAAAATAACGAGGTGCACTTCATTGAAGGAGACTGTCTTCTTCGCCTCCACCCGCTGCAGGTGGAGGCGAAGGCGGCTACAATTGCCGTCTTCTCGTCTGCAGAGACACGGTCAGAGAAGAGCGCCAGAGAGATTATGTCTTCATTGAGATACTAGAGATGGCCCCTCATCTTTATTGCTGCAGTCTGTGCTACCACACCATCCACTTCATCGAACTTCTCCAGGTCACGAAGGAGGCAGAGGTCGTTGATAGGCGCCTGTCTGCTGCTGGCTGCATCTAACCATGCTCTGATGTAGATGGTGATCGTGAGCAGGCAGATGCGCTGTAGAGCCTGTAGTTCGTGGCTAGTAATCTCGAACTGCTCACGGAAGGCGAATATCTTCAAGCAGTAGATCCCTTTCGCCATCCAGCGAGCACGGTAGTAGGCGCTAGGTGGGCTGAACTGGTGTCTCGAGTCACGTGCACCAACTAACAAGATGATGGCCAGAAGGATGAACTCGAGGTAGTCCTGTCGTGAGTGCTTATTACGAAGTTGTTCTGTTAGGAACTCGCTTGCTGTAACGTTATGCCTCTCCAGCCATTGCTTCCCGTGTGTAGTCAAGGCACAACCAGATGACCTAGTTGTCTCACTGTCCAGACAGTTGTACTTTCTTTGATCAATGAATGGCCAGTTCTCTTTGAGCCGACTGAAGAGCGGGGTAGTTGGACCCTTCGACACAAAAAATAGATCGAAAACTGCAGCGGCAATGATCTCCAGTATATGGTGTCGGCATGCGAGACAAAGGATATGTTTTTGAAATGCCTTTTGAATTACAGTGATGACACCTGTGTGGGTATCAGTGTTGCTTGGTGTTGTGTCGAAGTATAGTCCTGCCACGCGCTCGCCAACGCCCTCCCAATTCCACATACTGGACGACGGCGTTGCCCATCTTCGCTCCGGAGCCAGATGAAATTCGTGGAATACCGAGCAACCTTTCGACTCCTTTCCCTGACACTACGATGGGCATGCGATCTGATTTTTCACCTTGGTTCGGCCTGCTTAGAAGACTGCGATGATCTGAATACATCTAGATGTTTGTGGTGATATTTGCTGATAGAGATAGCCACACCAATGTCCAGTGTGCCATCAGAATCCGACTGTTCATCCTGTGATGACTCTGTGAGTGGCTCGGTTGTCGGCTCGGTCTCATCAGTTGTCTTGGAGGCAGACTCTCGTCGCTACATCTTGTCGTATTTTGGCATTTGTCGTTTCTGCTCTTTCACTTTAAAAGGCTTGTCCTCCCCAGCCATCACCATCTTCCTCCCACTTCATTGATCTTGCAGAAACTCCACATCACGAGCAATGCGGATCAGCTGATCACACCTCTACATGTGCCACATCAAACAATTCCAGCAATCGACTGCCAAAGTCAATTTCCAGCTCAGCTTGTCTCTTACTGCGCCTGTGTTTGTTCTTGCATGTGTTTGCATGCTGCTGATAGAGTTTCTTCAACTTCTCGACAGCATTCGGCTTCTGCGTCGTCGGAATGTTAGCCAGATGCCAAACCCGCAGCACTTCACCTGCCGCATTGCTACAGCTTGCAGGCAGCATCGGTCGTAGAAACTTCGCCGCAGAACTTCCCCAATTGAAGGCAGTTGGTTCAGGTTCTCAATAAAATGAATGACAACAGTTACTGCTTACGCGACGTTAAATAGAGCTTACTTACAACAAAATCTGCCTGCCTAAATTGTGGTTTGTAACTTTGTAATGTAATTATCTATATAATGCAGTCAATCATAATATAGTCAATTATGATGGATCACTGTTTTCTAAAATGAAAAAAATATTCCTTTTTTTTTATTTTCACAATTGTAGGTGATTTATACTTATAATCTGATTGATTGTTCTAGGGTCTTGACACAATTCTATTATGAATAGAAATTATAACAGACAAATCAATTAATTGAAATAGATTAAGTAGCTATTGATATATCGCGTTTTAAAACGTATCCCTATATCGTGCTTTTACAAAAACAGCGCATCGAGTTCTACGAGGTACGTGTGCCTACCGATGCAATTAGATCTTTCAGTGTACACGGGTCGTTCAGTAGCAGGCAGCAGAGGAGGTTGGACATTGCCTGATCGTCACCACAGTCACATCTTGTTGACTGCATGTCGTCAATGTAGTGTCACGCCCTCATAGTGATCTTTGCTCGGCATACTCCGGTGCGTAGGCGGTTGAATGAACGCCAGCAGAGCCATGGTTGGTCAGACCGTGCTAGTAGGGATTCAGCTGGGTGCAATCCGATTGCATTGATGTTTGTTATAGTCGTATTTTCCACATTTCCACGCAGGTGTTGCTGGATGATAAGTTTGACCGTTTATTGCAGTTTGTGAAATTGGTGTCTTGTGTCTGTTGCTTCTGTCGACCTCTCTGTGCGGCCAAAACAGTCCGCCTGATGTCAGGAGGAGCTACACCAGCCAGCAGATGGCTGTCTACATTGGTGGGTTTCAGGCAGCCCACCAAGATGCGTCATTACTGCATGACAAGTCATATAAATACAAAAAAGCATTCCCTCATACAAATATCACTTTAAATAACTTTGTCTTATGCTTATGTCAGAAAGAAAAATATATGTGGCTAGAATTTCAACAAAATATACGACGGGATGCAAGCATATTATTGTGGTGACATTTAGGGGTGATCTCGTATAAATTCGCAAATCTTTAGCAATGTGTAATAGTGTGTAATGGCTTGGTTATCGCAAGGTGTGGACATTAATCGATACAACTGCGCACTCACATACAAAGAAACACACACTCATACACATACGCACACACGTGTACGCGCACACAGACAGATATATGAACGCCAGTCTTTAGCTGCGGTTTTGCTATCCGATTTAGATCGCTCAAAATGTTAAGTCACACATCACGTGTTGGCGGACACTATAACTTCTTAAATTTATGAACCCACCCGTGTGCCTATTTGGTTGATTGTTGAACCGACAGCTTTAGGTCTACTTTATCTTTACGTGCAACCATATTTAGAGAGATGGTGTGCATACCATAAAGTGCGTCCGATTCGGCGACACGACCTTTTAAATATGGAGGGAAGTATAAGTAAATTGTGACTCTGACGTTACACCGACGAATAATACGTTTAAGCGATAAACACGGTGACGTAGATTTGCCATTGGCTACTATCGAGGAACGCACATGTTGTAAAAACCATCTAATTTAGTCTTAGGACAAAGTGCTCTGATGTCACGCCTACACATCGTTGGTCATCACCGTGTTATTGATACGTTCTACAGACGTATACTAGAATTACTACGCCTAGTGTTATTTTTAGTAATGATTGTGTGTTATTAGCAAAGTGAAATGCGGATTCTACATCCGCAGAAAAAATTACGACATCACTAACCGAGTCAGTGCGCAGTTCTTTTCAATGCACTCGATGAAAATATTGCAAAAAAAACCCGCCATGCAAACAAGGTTCGATGAATCGCCGTAGCAGATACAAACACTCGACCCTCGCTTGACGGTCACCTCGGTAATGCAGCCACTGAATTTAAATCACCCTAGGACAGTCCAACATTATTTATGTTACAATAAAATATAGGAAATTAGTCTCGCTGATAGGAAATTATTCTCGTTAATATGGCCACTTCGCTAAACAGGTCACTTTTGTCTAGTTCCAAGGATGACTGTGAATGTGAGGTTTCACTTCTTAGAACGAACCTACGGCGCTGTGTATGTGGGAAGCTCTGAGAGCATTGTGTGAAGACATTTCTGGTTGAGCGGTGCATTTAGAAATAAATCAAGCGCAAGGTGGATGACCTTTCATGTAATGTTCTATTGCTGAGGTTCCTTTAATGTCACGGCGTCCGTCCGTGACGAACATCGAACTGCGAACACCAGCCAAGTATGCATGCGTCAGGTTTGATTGCTGATAGGTAAGACGGATGAGAGTGCTGGTGATAGATGGAGAACTGTCTTAGGGGAACTGTGCGGGTGCGTGTGTGTGTGGTGTGAGTGTGTGTGTGTGTGTGTGTGTGTGTGTGTGTGTGTGTGTATGTGAGAGAGAGATATGATAGAGGGATGGAGGGAGGGAGGGAGGGAGGGACGGAGGGTGGGAGGGAGGGAGGGAGGGAGGGAGGGAGGGAGGGAGGGAGGGAGGGAGGGAGGGAGGGAGGGAGGGAGGGAGGGAGGGAGGGAGGGAGGGAGGGAGGGAGGGAGGGAGGGAGGGAGGGAGGGAGGGAGGGAGGGAGGGAGGGAGGGAGGGAGGGACGGACGGACGGACGGAGGGAGGGAGGGACATTTACGCTTTTAATGTGTCTCTATCAATGATACGTTGGACGGAAAATGTAACTGATATTTACTTTTAATGGCACAGTGATGCTACGCAGATTTGTGATTTTGATCAAATATGATCAGTCGTTTTTTATCATTGTCCTCGTTGTGTGAGTCGACACGCAACCTAACCCAAGAGATCATCTCTTGTCATTCGATTGCGTGACAAACCATAATGCCTGTGCAAGAAGGAATTTAACAATTATTTGGGAATAATGGTGTAAGAGCCTGAGTAATTACAGATCGATTGAACACCTGGTGCAGGTGTCTCTGTAATTGTGACAACCGTTCCTAATGGGTCAGCGAACGTCCCGTTTCACACGCTTCGAGGGTTTAGCTCGCGTTTCGCAGAATAAGTCTCTGTTTCCACGTTCACTGACCAATATATTGGCGCACGCTAGACACAATGACTTTACAATTTTCACTAATTTACTTTATATAATAATAACTCAATAATGGCATACATGTTTTGTCAAGCTGTCTTTGTGGACAATGCTTTGAAGTATGTGCGTCTTCAAAATTGGATCAGTGACATATGTTTTTTTTCTTGTTTCACAAAATAAAATATGTTTTTCCTGTTTTATGTTTTGAAATAATCTTCAAGACTAAACGGTCGCGTCTACTATATAAAGAGGCAACATGGCGCATAGAATGACACTACGGAAACATTTTCCAAGGGTCCGTATTGCACGCTGCAATCTTCCTTTATTTCCTCAGGATCTCCGAAATGTTACGTTGACATCAACGTTTGTGTCGCCGCATAACATAGACTGCAATAAATCTAAATGTATTGATTAGCAACGCCATCCAGAGCAATGCAAGTATTTTGAAGTCATACATGCATGTATGACCTTGTATATTGTACTGACGTAGGTTTCTCCAGAAAGGCAATGCGACGAAAAAACACATCCGTAACTAATGTTATTTATTTTTACCGCTAAGTGTGTTACTCGGCTGTTGCAGTATGCCAGTAATGCAACAGACTTAAGTGTTGGTCACACATCGTACCATTTAATTGCATGCTAGTGCATGAAACCGTTGGCGGATACACTTGGCACGGACCGCATCAATCTTATCTCCGAGTCAGCTTTCTTGCGCCAGTCTCACATGGATGTTCTAAACTGTGCGGCCGCACCATGCGTACAGCAGATTAGATTATATGGCTTACTAGCCACTGGACAATCCATCATAAAACATATTTCGGCGAAACAACATGTTTACTGTGCGGTAGAATTGAAACAAAGATATTATGTGAGATGAATTAGAGGTTAACGCTAATGACGCCCAGAGTCCGTCAACACAGTGACGTCATAACAGTAACTACATCCAACCATACGTATTTACGGCTGACTTCGACGCAGTCGTGAAAGTGTATCCCTTATGTTAGAAAGAAAGAAATATATACGCAAAAATATAGAGAAGAGAAATTAACTTGCGACCAGAATTGAGAGTACTGAGTCATAATAAAAGCCCAAAGGAATATGGTTTAGCAACCCATGAGAGAATTTAAATAAAATTTAAATTATCTATCTTATTGAATTGTCAATTTTCTGTGCCCTGTCGAAAGTATATTGTTGTACGAAGTTTATATATGAACCCTCACAAAAGAACGGACTGGTAAGCCAGTTTGACGGGAGTTACATGTGGCAACGGCTCATCCATGCTTTGGCCCCGGCCGACGAATGGTGATGGTGCAGTTATTGAATGGTTATGAAAACATTGATAAGACTATTTATAGCATTTAAAAGATAGAAAGCCTTGAGGACACGAAGCACTGTTAGTGAAAAAACAGTGTACATTTAATATCGGAAAGTATTCGTTATCTGTACACTATCTGTTGCTTATGTAAATGTTAGCGGCATGAATTTGTCTAATAAAACAAAATTAACAAATATCACTGAAATACACGGGTATCTCTACATTAGTTGTTTCCAGCGCTCGGCAACGTTATATAAATTGACTAGTCTGTACACTGCGGTTACAACTCACCTTGTTATGATCTTATGAGGTCTCATTCAACTAGTCAGTCTTTTCATAACATTATCGCCAAACCGACCTTTATTATGCTGGCACTTTCACTGAAGGTGGTCTCTGTCGTCCTCACTGGTTCCTTTCGTCCCAAATTGCGTCTCGAATTTTGATCCCCTCGCTGATATACCTGTGCCGCCGTTTCGAGCACGGTATGGTGTCATCCCCATGCCGCCAAAAAATTGAAAATGAAGAAAGGTCTTACAGTTAGACAAAACATAAAACTAATTAGGTGTGAACGTTTTAATGTGAAAGAAAGTAATTACATTAAAGGCATGAAACATAATATCATTTAATTATGACACTGTCTCTCCTTGCGTGTGATATAGGACGCCATTCACCCGTTCTCTGGCCTCTATGTCACCCGGTTATCCTGCGGTTCAGTGTCGTCTTTTCCGACATCGGTCCGGGAGATCGAGTTTCTCGACACGACTGTCTATCATCAGTTTGGGGCGGTTGCAGCATGTGTAATTACTCGGGAACAACAACAATTACAACGCACCTGGGTTACCAGACAAGCGTAAACTTCATTAATATGTCTGCATGTTACACATGACTGAACGAAGGTTTCATTACTTGCCATCCAGGAGGTTCTAGCAAGGCTCGCATTACCTGCGATAGGTTTCATTTCACAAGTGATTTCGTTATGCTACTGACACACGCAACAGGAAAAGAAAGTGATTATGTTTATATAACGAGGATTTCCTTCTTAATGCTGTAATTGTTGCGGTTGTGTGTGGTAAGGTCGTTGTTTTTACTATGCAGTGCAAACAGAATGTGCCAAAATAAAACACAAAGGCTGTGTGACTCATCTGTTATCGTTAACTACTAGATACTTTCTGGATTATGGAAATATGTTACTACATTTACTATAACAATTATAAATATTACACACGGTTTCACACAATCTAGGATGCCACAACGCGAACGCTGATGACATCTTTTGCCATTAGTGCCAAACATTATTGTGTTAATGGCACCGAAAGTGATTATGTTTATACAAGGAAGATATCCATATTAACGTTCAATTATTGTAGTTTGGTGTGGTGATGTAATTTGCCGTATTAATTATCTTAGAAACGGTTGCAGTTAGAGCTAAACATTATTGTGTTAATGTCGTATATGGATTTCTTTTAATTTCGACTCTATTTAATAATGCCATTAGCAAGGAACGTCTTGCAAAACAAGGTCAAGAAACTACGTTGTTTGTCGCATATCGGCAGTAGTTTGTGTTACCTTTCTGAAGTAGACCTCGACAACATCCTTTGATTACGCAATACTTCCATGTACGGTCGCTATTTTCGGCCTCAATATATGCATACTAATATACCAAGCTTCACCGATTGGTCCAAAAAGGTCAGCCATTGTGTTAATGCACACTTAGGATGCCGCTCTTTGTGCAACGTCGATCTGTGTGATAGAGCTGCATGTCTCGTTCCATCTGTACGAGGCGTGACATTCGTAAATGGAACAACATTTCCGCTGTGAATTCGCGTTTCTTGCTATCATTACTCACGTTGGCAGCCACTTGTGTGTTGAGATAAGCGAAGGTACATTAAGGGACGACACTGCAGCACAATAGACATGGCGGTTGGGACAGAGGAGACAGTAGCGTAGGGACTGGGCGTGAAAGGAACACCAGAGCGGGGAGAGAAAGGGATGAATATGACATAATGTGTACGCGATGATATTTAATTATAATCATCATCGTCATCATCATCGTCGTCGTCGTCGACATCATCATTATTACATCATCATCATCATCATGTCGTCACAATCATCATCATCATTATGCCTTGAACATTGTCAATAACTATGTTGTGCGTATTATAAAACTGTATGAATGTCACACAAAGCATTGCTATGCCAGTATAAAATTAATAGCTTTTTAAGAACTCGTCTTAAATGTAGCTACATATTATTATGTATAACATAACCACATAATTAGTCCAACACATGCATAAAACACTACAGACAAAATAGCCTTACTTATAGTATATCTACCAAGGCAATTGGCATTTGCTTTAACAACATGTATATTTCGACTAAGCTTCTAACCATGTTTTGTGAATCCTACAGTGTTACCAAATGGATCGATAATATTACTATTTAATATAAGTTCGGATGCACATTTGTTTAAGCAAATTAACTTCTCTGTTATAGCGTTAATGTAATCGGAACGTTGTTTACAAAGTAGGTCACTGGCGAAGTTAACGTAACGTGAACGACAATAGAATAGCGTTATTTGAGATAATCGATGTAGTTAGATCAGTAATTAAAACCTGAAATAACAATCTTTTAAAGTGTATATTAGTACACAGGAAACAGTCTTTGTAAATACTACCTTGCATATAAGCCGAACTTGGTGTGTGTCACTGTGTGTTAACAAATATAACTAACTATAACGTAAACAATCTTGTGTAAATTGTACACAGAAAAGTCTTTTCAAAGACTATATAAAAACTATTTTGAACATAAATAAATTCTGATATGGCACCTTGCAAGCGGCAACTCAGGGCAAAACGACACTTAGTTTGCAACGACTGCCAAAGCTGGGTGGATTTTGCGTTGTCTGGCTGTCCAAAATCATGGGCAGAGACCAAAGATGACGGATTCACCTTTCGGTGTATGGTGTGTTTGAGGGTGGAATGTCTGATGAAGGAGGTGTGTAAGTTGACGGATACAGTGAAGGAGATGGAGGTGAGACTCAACATAGAAATAGATGGCGCAGAGAGGGATGACGCGGAGAGAGTTGAGAATTCTACAACACAGAAGGAGCAAAATTGTGACACGGAGACTGACGAAAGGAGACTGAGAGGAGGGAAGGTGACCGGTGTGAAGGAACAAGAAATTGAGAAGACAGAGAGATGGAGGAAAAGTGTTCGGCAGAGGAAAAGAAAACGGGTCAGTGGGGATAGATCAACAGGTAGTCAGACTGTAGAGAACGAGGAGAGACGCGACAGCGATACAGGTGGTGAAGAGGTAGATACCACAGAGGCAGTTGGTAAGACTGTGAGACAGAAGACTGATGGAAGAAGACAGAGTGTTCAGCAAAAAACAGAAAACATGACAGGCGTGAAGGTGACAGGGGAGAAAGTGGCCGTAGTGAAGGAGGTAGCCGGGGGAAAGGGACGGGAGAGGAGATAAGAAAATGTGATGGGAGGAAAGATGAAGGGACGAAAGGAAGTGAGAGTAAGTGTGCTAGAAGAGAAGATGACAGGAGAAAAGGGGACAAGAGAAAACGCGACAGGAAAGAAGGGAATGGAAGAGAATGTGACAGGAGAGAAGACTGCAAGAGGAAAAGACAACAACCAAACATATGCAAACCGGAGGAGCTACTCCGAGGCAGTGATTGAGGGGGCAAGGAGAAAAGAGAGATTGTTTATGGGCGATTCAATTCTGAGAAAAAACAGACAAGACTATATGCGAGGGGAAGGACGTTGTTGTATGTCTACCGGGGGCTAGGATAGAGCATGTGACCGAAAGGCAAGACAAGAGTGGAACAGATTATTCTCTCGGGAATTTTGCCAGTAATGGGAAGAAGGGGGGCATCATACAGAAACTGTAAGAAGATGGCGATCAACGCACTAGTTGAGCAGATGTGTGAAGAAGAGGGCGTGGGATTCATAGATTTAGGGTACTTTATTGGGAGAGAAGATATGTACATGAGAGATAGCCTCCATCTGTTGACAGTGGGACAAGTTGCATCTATTTAAACTAAATAATAACTTAATAATTAATAAAATTCGCAGGGGGGACTCGCAGAGAAGCCTGAAACTGAAAGCATAGATAAAGACAGTAACAATAATTCAGCAAAGAACAGTCTGGAAAACTGTTCTGAAACTGGGTATAAATGTGTTTGTTTAAATGCAAGGAGTATAGTAAACAAAAGAAATGAACTAAACATTATGGTAGAAGATATTGACCCTCACATAATAGGTATAATCGAATCATGGATAACCACCGATATATCAGATGCCGAATTGGGACTGACAGGATATGTCATATTTAGGAAAGATAGAATAGGAAGAAGGGGAGGTGGAGTTATTTTATATATTAAAGAATCTATCCAGGCTTATGAAATAAAATTAGACAGAGAAGCAGATTGCGAAGAAGCTGTTTGGTGTAACATAGTTACAGGAAACTCAACGTTAACGGTTGGATTAGTTTATCGAAGTCCAAACATAAGCATAGAAGAGAATGAAAAAATACAAAACGCTATAAGGGAAGTAAGCAAACGAGACTGTGTTATTATGGGGGATTTTAACCATGGGCATATAAAATGGAAATCTCTACAGAGTATGGGTAGTGAAGACCACAAGTTTTTAGTTTTAGAACCAGATAGTTTCCTTTCTCAACATGTGCTAGAACCAACCAGGGGAGAGAATGTGTTAGACTTAGTTTTGTCCTCACAGAATGAATTAGTTGACAATGTTAAATTATTTGAGTCTCTGGGAAGTAGTGATCACAACCAGAAACATTTTACCATAAAAGTAAAATCAGAAAGAAATAATAAAAAGCAGTTCAGGAGAAATTTCCACAAAGGAAGATACAAGGAAATGAGGAAATATTTAGCAAAGATAGACGGGAATAACACATTGAAGAATAAGACAGCAACAGAATGCTGGAATATCTTAAAGAATGAAATAGAGTACATCGTAGATAAATTTGTTCCCTTAAAAAAACAAGGGAAACGGACCAGAAAGAAATACTTATCGAAAGAAGACATTAGAAACATTAAGTATAAACAAATGATGTGGAAGTCATATAGACGTACTGGAAATGACATTTATAAAGAAGCACTAAACCAAGCTACATCTGAAATTAGAAATTCAAAGAGAAGCTATAAACATAAATTAGCTTGTAATATAAAACATGACAGCAAGAGTTTTTATGCGTATGTTCGAAACAAACAGAAAGTTCAGGATAAGGTCGGTCCTCTAGAAGATAGCACTGGAAACATAATATCCGAAGGATTCGTAATGGCAGAAGACCTGAATGAGTATTTTAGTTCAGTGTTTACCAGAGAAGACACTAGTTCACTGCCAGTACCAGAGGCTAAGTTCAAGGGGGCAGAACCAGACTATTTAAAACAGTTAATTGTAACCCCAAAAATGGTAGCTAAGAAAATTATAAATTAGGGCTATGAAGGATAATAAATCACCTGGAGTGGATGGTATTCCACCCAAACTACTATTGGAAATTGTAGAACAAATTACCATACCGCTTGCAACAGTTTTCAACTTGTCATTAGAAGAGGTGGTTCCTTTAGAATGGAAAGAAGCAAACATTATACCGTTATTTAAAAAAGGTTCGAGAAACAAGTCAAATAATTATAGACCAGTTTGTTTAACATCGGTGATTTGTAAATTATTAGAAAGACCAATTAAAGATCACATGGTGGATTATCTTGTTAAACATAACTTGATAAACCCATCTCAACATGGGTTTCTAAAAGCGAGGTCATGCTTAACAAATATGTAATGTTTTTTGGAAGATATCACTAAGTGGGTAAATGATGGATCACCAGTAGATAGCATTTACTTAGATTTTAAAAAAGCTTTCGACAAAGTGCCACATCAAAGATTACTGCTTAAACTAAAGGCCCATGGCATAGGAAATGGTATAATTAACTGGATAAAAAAATGGCTGATTGACAGAAGACAACGGGTAGTTGTTGATGGGGAGGCTTCAAACTGGAAATCAGTTTTGAGTGGGGTTCCACAGGGATCAGTACTGGGACCTATATTATTCTTAATATATATATAAACGATTTGAACGATGATATCGCTAGCAAGGTGTTGAAATTTGCAGATGATACAAAAGTGTTTAGAAGGATTAAAAGTGATGGAGATAGACAGCATTTACAAGATGATCTTGACAGGTTGATCAAATGGTCTGAAAAGTGGCAAATGTTGTTCAATTTTGGGAAATGTAAATGCCTTCATGACATGGGAACGAATATGTAGAATATACAATGGGGGGAACTGTACTAAGTACTACTGTAAAAAAAGACTTAGGGTTGGCAATTAGTGCTCTCATGAATCCACACAATCATCATATCTGATGATTGTGTGGGTGCTAGTAGTGTGAATATGTTTATAAATAAAATCGACACATACCTCAGAAGGGCTGGATATATGTAGATAAACGGGTTGGACTCTCGATAAGCCAAAGGGCTTCCTTGTCCACCTGCCATCTAGAGTTAATTCTCTGGATGGCAATCTTGTGAAATCTTGCTAAAGTGTCTACACTACGCATACACGATCGATTTCTTCAAGTTCATAGGTAACATGTCATTAAATGCACAGTGCACTAACGTAGTGGTTTTCATATTAATATGATCAACTAACTACAACGTATGTAGTTAAAACTAGAGGAGTAGTGTGATTAAAGATATTTGATCTCTAGAAAATCTGTCTTAACTTTTTTTATTGATGAACAATGATAATACGTTATGTGTTTCCCCCCTAGTCTCAGCACAGTACATCATGCATGGTAGAACCAATGAACAACAATGAACACGGAGAGTTTTAGCATTTACAGCGAGAATTGGTGCGCATACATACATAGAGGATAAAAAGGAAAGTATGTACCTAATAATAACCATACTAATAATAATAATCGTAATAATCATCATATTCACAATAAGAGGAATATGGCAAGACGAACACGTGTTCCTTCGTAAAGACTCTGTCTCTTCAGCCAACTGTTCCGGTGTAGTTTATGGCCGCCCGCGAGCCATCAATCAGACCCAAGCACAAGAAACAGATGTCAGCTTGCTGATTGTGCGGCCAGTGTACGCCCGACATGCCGTGTTACACACTGTCGCCAACAATAACGCTTTTTTCATCTAACGATTATTTACAAGACTAACGGCTGGTGATAAATCTTCGCCTTTGTTTGAGAGCTTATTGTACTAAGAAACGTTTATTGCGCTAGACAATAATTCTGTCGAGTTTGACAGGAGCTATATACGTCATTTGTCATGCGCTAATGAATACCGGAGTAAACGAATTGCTCATGACTGAACTCCACATAGTTGAACTCCATATAGCTGAACTCTATGTGACTGAACTCCACAAGGCTGAACTCCACAAGGCTGAATTCTGTGTGACTGAACTCCACAATGCTGAACTTCTCAAGGCTGAACTCCACATGGTTAAACTCCACAAGGTTGAACTCCACGTGGTTGAATTCCACATGGCTGAACTCCACAAGGCTGAACTCAACCAGGCTGAACTCTATGTGACAGAACTCCACAAGGTTGAACCCCCACAAGGCTGAACTCCACATGGTTGAACTAACTCCAGAATGTTGAACTCCACAAGGTTGAATTCCACATGGTTGAACTCCACATGGTTGAGCTCCACATAGCTGAACTCCACATGTTTGGACTCCCCAATGTTGAACTCCACAAGGCTGAACTCTACATTGTTGAATTCCACATGATTGAACTCCATATCGTTGAACTCCACAAGGCTGACTTCACATGACTGAACCCCACATGGTTATTTACAAAACTAACGGCTGGTTAAGAAGCGTTTATTGGGCTAGTCAATACTTCTGTCGAGTTTGACAGGAGCTATGCACGTCATTTGTCATGCGCTAATGAATACCGGAGTAAATGAATTGCTCATGACTGAACTCCACATTGTTGAACTCCATATAGCTGAACTCTATGTGACTGAACTCCACAAGGCTGAATTGTGTGTGACTAAACTCCACAATGCTGAAGTCCTCAAGGCTGAACTCCACATGGTTAAACTCCACAAGGTTGAACTCCACATGGTTGAACTCCACATGGCTGAACTCCACATGGTTTGACTACTCACGAGTTTTGCTACTTTATTGGAAGTACGGCATACTGTAAATTATAATTAATAATACACCTTACTACTGTGAATATATAATGTTATTTTGAGATGCATTGTATGGCACTATAACATTTGTTACAAGTAACAAGTAACTCTGAATCGAAGGGAATACGAGAAACCAATGTATGAGTTGGCGTATTCATGTATGTGTTCAGGAAACAGTAGCATTCGACGCGTCACGGCAGCGTCATGGTTAAAGAATCTCTATGCTCTTATTGGTTAAGCACAGGGGGCGTGTCTCAATATGTCGGCAGCCGGGAACTGTAGGTTTTTCACTGGAGTCTCCCATTTTGAAAATTAATTGTGAGTAAACAACTGGCGTGACATTGTTGATTGTAGATGCACATGTTTCGAATGCATTAACTCTGTTAAGTGTATCGGCCCACACAATTCCCTTTTGTTTCTCTTTAATGTCGTAAACAGATGTACGCAAATGCTGATGAGCTTAGTTATTGTCCAAGATAACTCTAGCCGCCAGCTTCGAGGACTAGCCTAGGGCTATCCACCCGCCCACCACGCACTGCAGTGTATTAGGCTTGCAGATAAAATATGGGCCATCGAATCTATAAACTGGTCCCATGGGATCCGGAGTGACACCATTTCTCACTTGACCTATGCGACCAAACCGACTCAAATATATCCTTATTATTGACTTAATTGAAGGTAGTGAGAACGAATAATGGTAGGAAGGAACGGTGAGACGGAGAGCGGAGAGAGAAATAAGAAGAAAACGTAAGCGATTGTTGGATAGTATCGCTTAACTGGGTTCTGGCCAAGGTTTGTCTATTTAACCCATGCGATCAGTGATCTTCAACAGCGAGTTGGTTGGCTATTGGCTGGGCATTACCATAATCGATCGGTTTAGCGTGATTACTTGTTGGACATCGTCTTGAGATAAGGAGTTTAATCGCAAACCTAGTTGGTCGGCCAAGAACAGAGTCATTGGTATACGTTTTGTTGACCAAGGCTGTCTCCAGACATCAGTGGTAGAAATTCATTGCTTGTCTCTTTATGCTCGGCTTGGCGGATAATTGAACTATTTTACATATGCATTAAATCTCACAATCTGGAACCGCAACAGGTATTCAATATAAAACAAAGATGTGACGTTACTGTACATGCACTTTAAAGACACTTGATCTGTATCCAGAATTATTTATTTATTTATTTCCGCCAATGGTCTCATAAAGTCACTATGCAACCGCTTTGCTGCGGTTTGTGGGTTCATCCGATTTGTGGGACGGACGTGGGTCGAAGTATTGCAACATTTGTACTAGTTCCAGGGCTGAGGTTCACGTCCTGATCTACCGCATCGCTAAGGTTCACGTCTTGATCTACAGCACCGCTGAGGTTCACGTCCTGGTCTACAGCACCGCTCTTTCTACTGCTGCCCCACTGCTCCCTATATCAGCCGCCTTTACTCTCCACGTTTCACATTCCTCCTTCTTTATAAAATCCCTCTTTCGCAGTGTTCCAGTCTCAGCGGTGATCATACACTTTTACAGGGGCCTTCTCGTTTCTAGGCACGTGTTCTCTTCGGTAGTCTGCCTGCATCCACACTTATTGCATGGGTCTAGCATAACCAACATCGTTTAACTTTACTGATGAACAACATCCGCGTGCTCTTGTTTTCAGCCGGCACTACGACTGACATCCACCACATCGTTAGTCCGGTTTCGGTCTGAACGGGCTAGGTCGCTTTATTACACCAAGTAAAAAAAACACCACGAAGCCGGACGGACGCCGGGACCAGCCCGCACCAACAATATTTCACGGTAAACGAATCAACGTCGTCTTAACGGTGAATCTTTTATCGGTGAGGCCGCAACGGCGTTATTCCCGAGTTACGATTTCGCCCACGAAATTATAATCAGAACCGTTGACAACGCAACGCAAGTGGGCCGCCTTCTTCGCAGTTATTGGCGCCAAAAACATTGCTCATCAGCTGCGATTGTTTTCATAATATAGTTTCGCACTCCTAACGAGGTGCCACAATTTTTTTCCATTGGTTTTTCGTTGGTCGTTGCTGATCGCGATGGCCGATCTGGTTACGGCTCAGGATCCTCACACGGCATTGGGCACTCGGTATGAACGCGCGATATCGCGTTGATGAGATCGGTCATTAGCTCCAAGTTGTAAACGAGACACGCAGTGATTTGTTAAGCAAACAGAACGAGCAGGCTGGTTGGTAGCCTGACCAATCAGATCGTCGGCGGCGGCCGGCTGCGGATGTGGTTTTTGCGTCTTGTCGCACGTGTTTCGCGACGATGGTAGAAGCAATCACGGCGTACCGTCACCGGTCCCGGAGTCGTCACGCTTTTCTGTAGCTGCGAGGCCCTGTTTACAGTAATTATGACGAAATCGTTCATGAACCAGGCTCACACGAGCGGCTATTACCGCGTGGACAGCGGGCTCCGGCCTATCATGGAAGACAACAATGGCACAACGGATTTTGACGTGGATTATGATGACGATGATGAAGAAGGGGAAGCCGAGTCGACATTTGACTACAGTCAACCGTATCGGTGTAGGCGAATGCCGTGAGTTGCTTTCTCATTTAATTTCACTGATGTTGGTTTGTGTGGGTTCATGACACTTAATTATTTGTTTGTTGACTCTTTTTTTGCCAGCTAGTCGTATACTAGATTTGGTTTCAGCACACATGTATATATATTTATTAGACTTAATTAAATGTAAAGAAAGTTTTGTTTAATTATGTTTAATATTAACAACAAAGAAACCAGATCATCAGTCCATTCAAGGGGCATTACTGTGTACCATTTCCTCGTTATATTACTTATTAGTAGCGCATATCGTATGCCAATAAATACCACTTCATTGATAACGTTAATTAAAAAATGTCACCACATTACAGCCGCTCTATCGATCGTCTTGTATATATGTCCAATATCCAACGTCAAAGGTATCATTCAAACATTTACGAAATGCAACTTCCCAACCACTTTGTCAGTTGTTAATCCCTGCACAATGAATCTGAACTACACGGGGATTTTGAAAACGATTAGCTGAAAATGACTCAAACTAATAGCAATCCATCCGTTCACCTTATTCTCTGCAAAGAGTAATGGAAGTGTGAATTAGATGCGAGGGCCAAGGGTCAATGTCGCACAGAACGCATTTTATTTTTAAGATGGCCGACTGGAAGCCATTTTGTTGTCCGATTCTACTAGAAAGTATTTGTTCGTATTGTTATATACCGTTATCGCGTTCGTTCCGCGACCCCTCTTCCTGCCTACTTCACATCTGATACTTTTCAAAGATCGGGGACATGTCGATTATATTTGTATGTGCAAAATCATTTAAAGGCGTATTAGTTGTATGGTGTCTGATCATACAATTATATGACATCGCGACAGCAGTACAGTGATCATTGCTCATTCGTCTTCTCTAGTTGTGTAGTGCATAATAGAAATTAGATTAGCACATTTAATGTCATTACCGAACCTACAATTATTCGTTATGGAAAACACTAAGCACTTCTGGCTTAAATGTATTTATCCGAGGGTTTTCAATAGCATATCCTACACTTTCCAAGATTACTGATTTCTGAACTTGTGGATGGCGAAATTATTCTTCAGACAGGCACTTTGGAAGACGAGTGTGTCGCGATGTCTGTCCAATTGTGTGGCAATATATGTGTCCTAGTATTCATCAACGTTGACATCAGTCTGGAAGTCAAAATGGTGTGTGCTATTTTGAGACTGTATTATGTTTGTCCTGCTGTTCCATCATTCCTTGAGAAATGCCTTCTTCTATCTACATTGCTGGTGTGAGTTGAGTACCAACTGATCAGGATGTTAAACGTTGTTCAGCTTCACAGGGTTGATAGTTTAATTCCGTATAATTAAGATCGTCCCCGTCGTGAGATGCAGATACGGTGATCTAAATGCGCGTCAGTAGAATGTATTGAGAAGACAGTCAAGTTGTAGAATTTCAGAAGGTTATCGGCTAATATCGGATGGAGATGACGCGCGTGAAGCGATATTCAACGGTGCTACGTAGATGTCAACCAGTACCTTTGTTTTAATCACGATATGGTTTGAGCGTCGGCGTGCCTTGACAGTCTCGGCTGCGGTGTAATGGCAGTTTGCAGAAGCGAGTTACCGTTAATAGATGTGGTCACGATTGCTAAGTTCCTCTCGTGACGTATATTGTATCATCCACTGGCGTAGAAAGGTGGAGGATTTCTGAAGAACTTCTATTTCTCGTTTTACGGGTACAAATGGCCGCGACTGCAACCACTAATCTATTTTATAGAGAGCCACAACTACACCCTCTGCCGCTCGGTAAAAGCCCAGCAAATCATGTAGCATTACGTATATAATTCGTAGATACCACTATTCTATAAGTTTGTTGTTATATTTATTTATGTATTTATTCTCACACAAATTCCTTTTAATTCATCTTAACAATGCACATGTTGCTGTGGACATGTTGTACAGTAACCTTTTGTTATGTGATATGCCTGGACTATCTCAGCTAGGTGATTGACGTATTACGTAGTATGCGGACGGTGTGACGTTACACAGACTCTGGCTTGTAGACTCGGAAACAGTGGACAGCGATATCTAATATAACACATTCTAATAGAGTACAAATACATTTCACCGTTAACGAGCATGTCTTTATCATCAGTGCATAACAGTTTGTGGAGGGAGTTAACACAATCTTAATCACGCGAACACTCACAGCGTTGCGGATAGTGAAATCCATCCTTTGCATGAGGCATTAATTGTGTATGCTGTTTTTTGTATTTCTTGCACGGATCAGTCAGCGTAAGACGAAACAAAATTGTGACCGGTATCGTTACATCACGTGAAATCGTAATATATCACGTACTGCTAATCTTCGCGTCACACCGAACGCACTGTGATAAATAACACTTTTATTTGAGTAAGTAATTTCTATAAAAAAAACATTGAATAAATCATATCTTCCTACAGGTTTACATAAAAAGGCAGTGACTTAAAAATTTCAATTATCGTAGTTCTGCAAATTGCATGTTAACCAACAATAGATCTTATGTATTACTTGTCGTTCGGTGTTGTGAGTAAATAAATATCGCATTGTCATATACAGCAAGAAGAAACTCCCCAATATTCGTTAGAGATATATAATGGTATGTGTAGTATTATAATAGTGTATTATAAATGAGGCAATACAATTGAATACATGTATGAAGACATTGTTATAAAATAATTAGGTGAGAAAGAGACATCATATTCCATATACATTAAATATATCTATTAATCTGACCACTTATAGAAAAGACTGATTTATTTTCTTGGACAATGTCATACATACAGAAGACAGTGTGCTATATTAAGCGCAAATGATGGTTTTGCACGATATGTAAGTAAGTCGGTTGATATGAAGATTGTGCGGTTGAGCTGTCAGAGATTGAAGAATGACATGTTCGGACACATTGCCCCAGACACGACGTCAGTTGTCCAGCTAATGTCAAAAGTAGTCGGCCGCCTCAGAATTTTTGGTGAGCGAACACCTTTGACATTTGCACCACAACTGATTGTGTGCGTGTGCGTGTGCGTGTTCGTGTTCGTGTTCGTGTGCGTGTGCGTGTGCGTGTTCGTGTGCGTGCGCGTGCGCGTGTTCGTGTGAGCATGTATGCTTATGCGTGTGTATGCGTGCGCGTGCGTGCATGAGGTGTGTGTGTACGTACATGCGTACGTGTGTGTTGGTGGTTGATATAAAGAATAAACAGCAACAGCAACAGCAACAGACTCACATTTACAAACCGTGATTTTGTGTGTATGATTGATTGACAAACTACAAGAAAAACAATGTGTTGATTGCCACCTTGCACGACTCCGAATACACAAGTGTTGAACAACAGATCGCCTGTGCAGAAACTACTTCGGCCAACAACAAACACATTCCCATTCTTGGTGACGCGACGCATTGCCACTAGTTGCATGCAAGTGCGCATATATATGCCATAATTTGACAATTGTAGAGTGTGGGTGGATGCGAGCGATAAATGTGTCCATGCATCAAGTAGCCAGAGAAGAAAAACACCTGTATGGTTTTGTTTTACTGACGTATTGAACCGTATCTTTTTGCAACAAATAAGAATGTTCCTTGTGTGGGATTCACTAGAAACGCAGGAAAAAGCAGTCGAGCAAACTTATGATTATCATACTTATGAAACCTATTAGACAGACTATCTTCTGAGAAATGACCGCGCAGAAACGAAAGACAGAAAATTTATCGATCATCGATACTATTAATCTTATGAACGCCAATATAATTGTTCGCAAAAAGCGTGCAATCGCTAGGATATAATTTACATGTTTAGACATTCGTTCGGAACCTCGACACTTATTTCCATTGATTTGGTATGCAGATGAATGCATTCGTTGACCAGCAGTAAGACAATAGCACCAACTTTTGATCTTAAAACAACCAGATGTATTACATCTTAAGGTTACAAGGCCATCTTTAAAATCGTAAATTTCTTGTGTTAGACAAAGTGCAGGTTTGTTAATAGTACGAACAGTCTGAGTACTGCAAGGTATTGTATAACGAAATAACAAAACATCCTGACACAGTTTGAAAACTAACTAGTTTTTCAGACAGTAAAGCTTTACAGAAATACCTCTTACATTTAACCGGACAACAACTTAGCGTGCAAATGATAACTACCTTGCATCACGCATCGTCGAGATTGCTTCCTGACTGATATGTTATATTTCGCTTGAGCCATTAAGTATAAATAACACCGACTTTCTGTGTCGCCGTTGAATCTCAAACTGGTGACGTTGTGACCCGTAACTTGTCTTCTTCTACTTCGTCTGTGATCGTCCAACTACTGTGCCATTGCCTCTCCTAATGAAAATGTAATTTCGTCTTATGCTTCATGACCGCGGTTTAAGCAGTCCTTCCCTGCTTCGAATAAAACAAGGTTATCTGTTCCTAGTTTTTATTTGTATTATTTAACAAAACGTTCTTAGGACAAGAATACATATATTAAAAGCAAACTGCCCGCCAATTTGCGTTTAATTAGCTCGAAATACATTGTTCGCAATAATAATGTTTCTTCCGCGAAATGTAAAGAAAACATTCAGATAATAAACAGTTATAATGACAGTACAACGGATGCATGTTGCATGTTGATAAGAACCATCGTGGTTGATTCCGGGTAACGGAACAGAAAATCTCCCTTACAGTTTCAGCTAGTGTTTAGCGCCCTGTTTTCCAATCGCAATACATCTAGTTGATAGTTTGATCGTTCTATTGTTGCACTAGTCCCCGGTTGTCTCTTTAATCTCATCGTCCTTGGCATGGCTGTCGTGTGCAAAGTCGAGTGGAACAAGGTAGTTGTTCCTAAAATGCCACGGTCGTGACATGGATAGTAACAGCTGAGAACGAGAACCGTTTCAATTTCTCGCTTTCCTAATATAGATTACTTCAATCTGATTGATGTTATGTGCCCAATAAAACATTACTAGCGTATTCGTGATTTAGACAAACTTTGTGCCACGAAACTTGCCGGAGGTCCTACTTATTGGTTTCAGCCGTAAATAAGGTTACATGAACAGTGTAAGACAAATGTG
The DNA here is from genome assembly GCA_963995525.1 of Escarpia spicata. Lineage (NCBI taxonomy): Eukaryota > Metazoa > Annelida > Polychaeta > Sabellida > Siboglinidae > Escarpia > Escarpia spicata. Next base: position 54,908,047 of record OZ023210.1, on the reverse strand, counting down.
GCGAGCAGCCGGTGTCGTACGGAAGAAGCTATACCATTAATAGCCCATTTATAATGAGTCCACGTGTTGCCACAAGCAGGCGGAAAATGTTTTCAACGTGACTACTTGCTCGTTACATCGTTTGCTATCATTGACTCTAGTTGTCTCAGTATGAGAGTATTTTAGCTATGACAGCGGCTGTACACAACATGTTGTGATAGATAGGCCAATAAACGACGCTTACTTGTATATGGTAAGGTAACTGATCAATATAGTCGTGCTTTACAGTAATACACGTACTTATGTCGTTTTATATTGCACCATTGCTTGTTCGAAGGACTACGACAATACTGTACGAATACGCACCCGTGTGTGTGTGTGTGTGTGTGTGTGTGTGTGTGTGTGTGTGTGTGTGTGTGTGTGTGTGTTTGTGATGTGTATGCGTGTGCGTGTGCACGTATCTAACGAAACATAATGTCTTTATTTGTTCGAAATTGTCCGTTGGCTAAAGGTTTTTACCAGTATTAGGGATCATGCTCGGACGCTAGATACACGTTATTCGATTGTTCATAACGAAAGCATGTTTTCTGAAATTGCTCCGAGCTACGTAGCTTGCATTACACACGTAAGGTACGAATGTAACCAACGTCAGGTACGAATGTAACAAACGTCAGGTAGGAATATAACAAACGTCAGATACGAATAGAACAAACGTCAGGTACGAATATAACAAACGTCAGATACGATTATAACAAACGTCAGGTACGAATATAACAAATGTCAGGTACGAATATATTTTGCTAGCATATTTAATGTCTTTAACGTCTTCAAAATTAAATGTTTATGCGGATTTCAAGCGATTATAATAGGCATCAGATGTTTTTCGGAAATATATGTCATCCCAACATGTTTGCAATAATGACACCACGCATTACTGCCCTGAATACTAGTGACACTTTCATTGACATGGACAAAGGATCTACTGTTGTGTTTACTGTGCGACCGGAGAACAACATCCAGAAATGGCAACAGACAGTTGTTCCAAACGAACATTCAACAGAACAGCCGGAATTGATCAGACACTGCAGTGGCGATCGTCGATAAAATAGGCAACTAATTAGATCGAAATACCCACAAGTGGTTTTAGACGTTCATAAATGTCAACTCATTTGTTCAATGACGAGCAACGCAACGAGCGATATGGGATTGGGGCAGACAGAATTATAACACGGATTAGAAAACATTTGCTGTCGTCAATGTCGTGATAACTGGTCCCAATTTGCCGAGTATAATATTTGCGCCGACGTTGTGGTGATTTACCTTACCATATCTTAAACCCATAAGCCATATTGACTCATCATCATTATCCCAGGGGTGTTCCAATCTATAAGGTTCCATATGTAGCAGCAACAATGGAAGCCCAGTGTGTTTTAATAATGTCACTCCACCTTTTCGTTGATCTTCCTTTCTTTCGCGGTACCTTTGGTAACTTGCTAGAATGCTTGGCTGCTGAGGTTCGCTCTTGAAAGAAAACATGCCCTAACCAGCGGAGTCTTCTTGCTTGGTAACATCTGTATTTCTCTGTCTCTCTCTCCGTCTCTCCGTCTCTCCGTCTCTCCGTCTCTCCGTCCTCTGCATCTGTCTGTCTGTTTGTATGTCTGTCTGTCTGTCTGTCTGTCTGTCTGTCTGTCTCTCTCTCTCTCTCTCTCTCTCTCTCTCTCTCTCTCTCTCTCTCTCTCTCTCTCTCTCTCTCTCTCTCTCTCTCTCTCTCTCTCTCTCTCTCTCTCTCTCTCTCTCTCTCTCTCTCTCTCTTCTCTCTCTCTCTCTCTCTCTCTCTCTCTCTCTCTCTCTCTCTCTCTCTCTCTCTCTCTCTCTCTCTCTCTCTCTCTCTCTCTCTCTCTCTCTCTCTCTCTCTCTCGCTCTCTCTCTCTCTCTCTCTCTCTCTCTCTCTCTCTCTCTCTCTCTCTCTCTCTCTCTATATATATATATAATATATACAATATATATATTATGTGTCAGTCAGCATATCTGATACGAGAACTACAGCTATTTAATGTAAAATCCTTACACAAAACATTCGGTTCTGCCATAGCGAAATGAAGGTACACACATAACAGGATAGGTAATATATCAAGCAGCCTTGTCTCACTCGTATTTCCACTGAAATAGGATGTGATAATGAGCTCGTTTGT
>OZ023210.1:54901104-54905676 GCA_963995525.1 Escarpia spicata | reverse complement strand
GCTTCTTGTAATTTCTGTTCGTTTTCCGCCATTGCGGCAAGATCAGCAGATATATCCTAAAACCGCCGGGCCTGTGATTTGTGGCAATTGCCGGCCCAACAGACGATCTATGGGCTCCGGGCCCGCGGACCTGCAGTCATGTCGGACGCTGATTGTGTATGTCTGTCTATCTGTCTGTATGTCTGTCTGTCTGTCTGTCTGTCTGGCTGGCTGGCTGTCTGTCTGTCTGTCTGTCGGTCTGTCGGTCTGTCGGTCTGTCGGTTAATCGGTCTGTCGATCTGTCTGTTTGGTGTCATCTGGTGTGGTCTAGTCTGTATTTGTTTGCTTGCGATTAGGTACGTAACCCTCTCATTCAGATATTCTAATGATACATGTATATGTCAGATAAGACAAACAGCAAACAGCCAAACACAGCTACCAAGGTCTACCGACGATGATTCTGCTGGTTTATGTCTTTGTGTCTGCCATTAAACTTGACTAGTGACGTGTCCTTGGATGAACGGCGCCACATTGAAAATTAAAGTGACAAATGAGGGCGGCTAGACGGAAGAAACGAACGAAAAAAATACGCAGGATTGTAGTAGACAAAAACATTCAATGGGACGATTGGGAAGAAACCCGGTGAATCGGTAGCGCAGCCGATAACTTGGTTGCAGTTGTCACCGATCCGGATTCAACCGATAACAGGAATACGTCTGAGGATTGTTAATTAAGACATCCATTCCGTGGCTTAGAAGAAAGAAACGCGCTGCATCAAATTGCATTATTCGATATTCATCGCGCGATAACGATCGAAATCAGCCGCAGCGGCTTCCTTTTCTTTTAATATGCACTTTTTTATTGCTGGTTAGTAAAAGCGCGTTCACTATGAGAGATAGCAGGTATTGTTTATGTCTGCACTGCTTCGACGCGATATTCAAAGGGAGCGATTCTTGTTTTAGAGCTAAATTACATTCTTCAATAAAAAATCAATGAAAAACGTACTTTAGATCATACAAGCAAAGAATATTGCGCGATTCCCTATGTCGTGTTGTTCGGTGTCGACTTATAAGTCTTGTTGCTAGGTGTAAACCTACAAGTAGTGTAGGTTGGGCTAGAACTCAAGTCGGATATTTTGGTGTAGACCTACACCCATTTGTGTTCGACGTAGAACTACATATATTCTTAGGTGACTTGTAATTCGGATAATAGCCTAGTTAATTCGTTGAAAAAAAACAACGATTGATATTTACTATGCTCCCTGAGTGAAAACATCAACGGATATTTTAGAAGCTCGTTGACTATCAACATCAACTGAATCTTTGCTACGCACCCTGAATGACAATATCAACGGATATTTACGTAGCTCGTTGACTAACAACATCCATTGATATTGCGCCAAACTCGCTGAGTAAAGACAAAACAATGGATTACAATTCAGAGATTGCAGTGAAGGAAAGCATCCAAGAGATGAACACATTTTCCAAGTGAGTAATTACTAAACTCAAACTATGTGACGGGTCTACTGGTTACAAGGTGTTTGCCGTACAATACTTGGCAGGCTTCATCGTCCTCATCATCGTAAACGAAACCTCGAAATGACGATGATATTTTCATGTACTGTTTCATTTGTTGTAAGTTCGTATATGATTAACCAATCCAATATCAGATCGGTATAGCTTCCCATAATGTGCACAACTATAATGTGTTGGGAGAGAAGATTTTGTAGAATATTAATGGCTCTCATCTACGTGATCTCTCGTTTTGTGACTACAGCAGGAAGAGTTGATTTCAAGCAGCTCTGTGTGTCGATTGGTACCTGATATCTACCTCACATTATCTGATATTCGGATCGATTTCACGCGTCTCGTTGTGGATTTGAGTACGACTGAAAGCTAATCTGTTGTGGTCTTTGTGATCGCTTCCTATGTCTCGGTTTACTGTAAACCTACTTGCTAGGGCAGTCTCGTATCCGGCATGATAAGTAACTAACCGGCACATCTCAGTTGTTGCTGCTCGACGATAGCTTCACTGTTTAACATGTGAGCCTCATTTAGCACACTGCGGTTTGTTAATCTGTCCTGCGGAATGAATCGCAAGTGTTTTCGTAGGCACCGTTGGCGATATTACTCTAAAGCCTTGATATGTCGTCTGTATGGCGTCAATGTTTCTGCTTCGTAGATAATAGTTATGTTATATTCATTGACAAATTGGCATTTGCTGGGATCACGAAACATCCAGCCGTGGAATTGAAAGGAAAAACACGGTAATCTTGGAAAGTATCAAAGGTCCAGTGGAGTTCCACATTCTCGAAATGGTGCTGGGTGTTTAATATTAAACTGTCTTGAATATGTTCAACCTAGTTTCAAACAACTCTTGCCATATTGAAATTTTTTTGATGTTCTCACATTTACCCATCGCATTTGAACCCAAGCCTGATTAAAATAAACTATGGTTGTTAACATGTTAGAATTGGCACAGTTGAAACGTTGTGTTGATCGAATTATAACAATGATCAAAAGTATGAAAAACGGTTAGCTTTGAGAAAAAGGCACTGAGTGTTTCGAACCTACATTATATACTTGGTTGAAATTACTTTAGAGCCTAGGTTCAACATAATACAGTAGTATTTTCTTTGGTGTGTTTTTAACATTTCTCTACCGGCTCTTCTGTCTCCATTGGCTGTTTGTATGCACAACGTCGCCTTACTCACGTTGCATCGAGCGACTGCTGTAGCAGCAATAGCCTCGTGACATTAGTTACGTAATGTACGTGCGTCCTGCCATCGTAACATCGATAAAACGCGACTCCCTCGTCGGCCATTGCTTAGTTGAGTGCATTTAACGACGAGCTGATCTACAGCCGGCTAGCGAAGGCCGGGTGGGAAGACAGATAGCTTGCAGGAAACGTCGGTCTTGTTTGTCGCGAACCAAACTGACATTTGTTTGCGGTTTTCATAACAATAAAGGCGCGTGTGGTTTAGTTAGATACTACCATACTAAGCGATGAAGGCATCGTCACTTGATAACAACAACTGGATCTTCCAGACGTTATTCGTTTGTGGAGAAAAAATATTTCTCGTAAAAGCTACTATCACCTTTTTCAGCAGATGTGACTGATATTCGCTACTGAGACCGATTGTATATTACGACGCCGCAAATAATTAAACAAAACATGCCATGCATATGTGAGATATGTAGTTATCTAAACGTTCCGTTGGAAATGACGTAGAAATGACGTACAGTGTTCGGTGGCGAGCTTAGGGGGACATTGGGCTATTCTTTAACTTGTTCCTATATAACCGATTGCGCCACTGTGTGTTACCACGGATCTAAGAAACGAATGGGTGAGTTAGCTAGTCCTCCGACACCCTCCTTTACAAAATCGCTTTTCGCTGTCTATGTACGAACAGGACACATTTTGTGTTTTTTAGATCATTAATATGTTACTAACTTGTGTTTCCTAACCTTACGTATACCCTATATGACAAGAATTCTGCTTATCTCGTGGTGATGTAAATGGTTTTGATTTATTGTAAGCATACATTTATATGCATATTTACTGTCGGCCTCCAGTTGTCGTAGACCGTTGACCATCACAGGCAGTTTTCTGAGTGGTTCCCGATAAACCAGCACTCTGCCGTTGCTCGTTTGGATAAACTTAGCCCACGTTGATTATCTTCATTTAATGTTGACGGCCCTCTCCGGTGTCGTAGTCTCCGAAGCCGCCGGATAAGAAACTGAAACCGTTGTCGTACTAACGGTATTTTATGTTAGCTCTGTTTCGTCTTATGGAGACGTACGGACAACGTGTATTGAGAGTTACGCAATTCCTACGCCGTGCATGGTTGCCGAATCACTCGGAAAAAGCAGGCGAGCCTGTGCCGTCAATGGTTTCGGAAACCGTAGTCCATTCAACGATATGCCCATTCAACCCTAGATTCGGTGTGTTGCACTAAGACAAACTCTACAAAATCAACTTTGGGAGTCAAGATTTGTTGTGAAGACAAAATGCTTCACGCGACGCTGTTTATTTGGTTTAAAAATGATGTTATGTTAAATGTGATATGTGTGATCGGCTCTTAGCTTAATATCACAATCCAGCTCATTCCAATTTTAACTGTGTCTACTGTTTTATAGATTGTCTAAACAGTTTTGTTCAAAGCTGTCTGTATTCAGGTTTCCGATGATTTAGACGATGTATAACGTGTTGTTATTGGACTTGTTTTTTCTTGTTGTTCTTGTTTTTGTGCTTCTTATTCTTGACCTTCTTCCTGTTCTTGTCCTTCGTGTTCTTCTTGGTTTTAACTTCTTGTTCTTCTTGTTCTTCTTGTTCTTCTTGTTCTTCTTGTTCTTGTGCTTCGTGTTCTTCGTGGTTTGAGCTTCTCGTTCTTCTTGGTTTTAACTTCTTGTTCTTCTTGTTCTTGTGCTTCTTGTTCATCTTGTTTTTCTTGTTCTTCTAGTTTGTCTTGTTCTTGTTCTTTTGCTTCATGTTCTTCTAGTTCATTTTGTTCTCACACGATCACGCAAGCATGCACACAAGTACAAGTGACGTTTTTATTTCAGCGTAAATTCGGTGGTACATTTCTGGTGG
>OZ023210.1:54858604-54896104 GCA_963995525.1 Escarpia spicata | reverse complement strand
GTACTACATGAACAATATTTACTTATTCTATTATACTTGCCACCGTATATGGCACTCTTTGGCATTCATTTTTGATATGCTATTCCATAAAATATGTTTAAGTCAAATTACCGGTTCTCAGGTCCGGTAATAGTAAACGTGTGGCACACGAATATCAATGTTTGTCTTCTGAGACATATGACCTTAACAGCATATTATTTAAAATAAAGTGTATATACGGAGTAGAGGATAGGTGTGTGCGTGTGTTGTGTGTGTTGTGTGCGTTGTGTGTGTTGTGTGCGTTGTGTGCGTTGTGTGCGTTGTGTGCGTTGTGTGCGTTGTGTGCGTTGTGTGCGTTGTGTGCGTTGTGTGCGTTGTGTGCGTTGTGTGCGTTGTGTGCGTTGTGTGTGTTGTGCGTGCGCGTGCGCGTGCGTGCGTGCGTGTGTGTGTTTGTGTGTGTGTGTGCGTGTGCGTGTGCGTGTGTGTAGTGATGTGTGGTGTGGTGATGTGTGGTGATGTGTGGTGATGTGTGGTGATGTGTGGTGATGTGTGGTGATGTGTGGTATGGTGCGGTATGGTGTGGTGTGGTGTGGTATGGTGCGGTATGGTGTGGTGTGGTATGGTGTGGTGCGGTGTGGTGTGGTGTGGTGTAGTGTGGTGTAGTGTGGCGTGATGTTATTGATGTTTGTCAGAAATAATTTAACAATATTTAACAAGATTTAACAAGATTGCCACCCAGAGAATTAACTCTAGATGGCAGGTGGACAAGGAAGCCCTTTGGCTTATCGAGTGTCCAACCCTTTTAAGTACGTGTATCCCGCCCTTCTGAGGTGTGTCGATTTTATTTTTAAAATTCACACTACTAGCACCCATACGCTCAGCAGATAATCCGTTCCATTCATCTACAGTCCTGTGTGAAAATTAGAACTTTCTTATATCTAATCTACATGCTCCTTTACTAATGCAACTTCATGTCCTCTAGTCCTTCTATCTTTCTTAACTGAGAAAAACATTTCTATCAATATTTGCATAACCATTCAATATTTTAAACACTTCTATCTGATCTCCTCTCAATCTCCTGGTCTCTAGTGTTGTTAAACCACATTCTTTTAGGCGTTTTTCATAACTAAGTTCCGTCAGTTTTGGTATTATTTTAGTCGCTCTCCTCTGCACTCTTTCTAGCATAGCTATGTCCTTCTTGCGGTATGGCCTCCACGCTTGTATACAATATTCTAAATGAGGCCTAACTACTGTCTTGTATTATTAGTTCTTTTTCCTTATACGCTATATTTCGCCTAATTAATCCAAGGATTTGATTTCCCTGTGAAGCTGCAATTCCGCACTGCTCTGAAACGTTCATTTCAGCACTAATGGCTAAGTCCTTTTTTTTACAGTAGTACTTATTGCAGTACCCTCCTTCCCATTGTATATTCTACATCTTCGTTCCCCTGTCCTGTGTGAAGGCATTTACCTTTCCCAAAATTGAACAACATTTGCCCGTTTTAATACTAATAACGGCTTGCATGCCAATGCAATATCAATTTGAGGCTATGACTTTGACCACACCTGCGTCTATTGTGTGCACATATGTAGAACAGGCTTATGTACGCATGCTTGTTTGTCTTCATGCACCTTTTTGGTTTATACATTGCCTGCATAATTTTATATATACGCCCATTTTGCAGTGCATTTTGCTGGCGTTGACTGCACAACTGTTCTATTATTTTATACAGTCTCTTTCGCGCACAGTGCGATCAATATGAGTGCAACGGCCATCAGGCGGGATAAGATGCACGAGTGTGTTCTGGGAAGCATCTCGCGGTCACCACCCAAGATTCCCATATATGCATACGCTTGCGGTCGGAAGCCCTTCCGATAAACCGTATTTCAACCGGATTGTAACATATTGGTGCGGGCCCAATCGGCAAAGAAAGGACTGCGGAAAACAGCAGCGACGTTTACAATCTCGTCGCTGTTCGCTCCGTAGCGGCTACGTGCTAAACCGACCAAGTCGCGGCTTCTTCCGCCACGCGGGACGCGGCACGATGTCTGATTGGCCACGGGTCGGATTCATGCTAGCGACCGCGCCATGTTCTCACTGCGGCGGCGCTGTGCGCAGTTGATAAAACGCCTCGCCTCTCGCTTGAACAGGCGCATCTATTTAATCTTGTTAGCAACAATTGAACATCATCGACAGCGGCTTGCTCGTGGATACCCACCTGCTCATTACACGGACGGTTGTTTGTCGCGCTGCTGTGGCCTGTTTCATTTGTCACTAGCGTCTGCCGAGCATCATGTCGCAAGGCGGTACAGTAGTACGGAATATTTAGTTTTCAAATTGTGATGCACAGTATTCGATACAACGAAACTGATGCTGCGAACGTAACAAGCATGCATGATTAAAAGAATGATAGCTTAGTTATTTCTTGAAGCAAAACGTCCGAAATAGAAAGTTCGAGATAAAACCACTACAACCTGTATTACGATCTAAGTTATTATTAATATAATTATTACATAGTGTATATAACTATATTGACAGACAATTTAAGAAACGAAATATTGACAATTGCCAATGCAGGCCCGTAGCCAGCTGGTTCATGTTGGGTTATATTTGTTCACAATGCAGAGGTCCCCGCATGTTCACGTGAGGGCTCATAATGCAGAAGGTTACATTTCTAACTGGAAGAACAATGAAGTGGGTGTGAGATTGATGGACACTATGGTTTCGTCTTATTTTCTTTTATCTTATATACAAGCACCACATTAGCATCTCCAGCAGGCCCATAACGAGGTCGTTTTAGGGGTGCGTTTTCAGACAAAGTGGGACTCATATATGGTCTGTGGAGATTGGTCCCATGTTGTTGCCTGATTAAGCCTAATTTACACCCAATTGTATTCATAAAAGCCAACACACAGTGATAGTATGTTGTTAATATAATTGAATTATTTACTCGAAACCCTTCGCCGCGGGTGCTATTGTTTTGAATATGTTCATATTAATATAATAAACGAGGCACCGAGGAGTGTGGGTGTGTCCAAGTTATTGTTCAGAATAAACAGTTAAAGTGTGACATTTACAATCTGGTTTTCACTCGCCTAATACATTATATTTATCTGATCTGATGTACAAAAGTTATACAATTTATCATAAACATAATTAAGTTAGTAAATTAACAAACCTTTATAAAACATGCCCGGTAAATAGAAGATTATAAAAAATAGTGTCCTCTTGTGGAATTTGAATTAAATTCTAGGTGTCAAACAATCAAATACCGTAACCATTACACCACAATGAATCCAGGAAACACAAACTGTATTTTACAACTACACGGAACACAAAATGGACATAATAATTAATGATGAAGGCCCTTCACACATTCTTGCCTCCTCATCGGCGATAAGGCTCCTCTTTCTGACATCTACAAACATGCAATTAACAACCACAGTATTTCGGCAACCATACAGCCACACAATTACACGATTTCTCATCAGCACGCGCATTTTAAAATAGGTGAAGCTAAACTTTATTGTGTATTGGTTAAATACAATTATTCAACGAAATTCGCGTTCCAGCTCAATAGTAGAAAATTATGATTCGTATTAAGCCAGATGAGTTTGTTTACCGGGTTTGCAGCTTGTAAGAAATACACTCGCTATACATCTTAAATTGTTGATCGTTGAGAATAGCCTCGTTGACAATCAGTTATTACTTTAGTCAGCATACTAAAATTAAAAAGCCTCACTTTTCGTTCACTTTTTAACATAGTTCTGATGAGAAATAATGATTTTTTTTATATGGCTTAATTTATGTGCTCATAATTGTTAAATCATCGTCACCCCGTTCATTCACCAGTATTTTGTCTGCATCTGTCACATCTGAGTGACTATAATTATGACTCATAATTTTACGTTTGGTATTAAACTGGCTTCTTGTGTATTTGTTACCCAGTGCGTTTTCATAAGAGGAGACCCTGAGATAGTGTGAAGTCCTTCTGCATGGCTAATTGGATGCAATGGTCCTTTGACACGCATTCCTATAGTGACTGCCCTTTTCACACATGGCATTGGGGACAGACCCCTCAGCCAGGCTCCCATACATTCAGTGATGATCACTTAGATGGCGGTTCTCCCTTTATCATCTGCACAAATCAGGTTTTCTTGGCATTCCTTGTAATGCTTGAACACCATCCAGCTGCGTTTAGGAGGGGGGTAACGCTTTTGAGAAACATGGAATACAATTAGTGGTTCACATTTTTAAGATGTAATTTTGAGGGGTGTTCACTTTTGTATAAAGGGGGTTCACAAAAAGGGGGTTTACATGAACCCCGTGAACCCCCTGCTTACGGGCCGCAATGATACAACAGTGTTTAGATTGGGCAGTTTGTTTGAGGTGAACTGAATTTGCAAGATGACCTAGACAAATTAGTCAAACTAGCTGTAATAATAATTATGTATAATATAGTGTGCCAATGTTGTTTGTTCATATTTTCTAATATTACCTTTCGTTCGTATATTTATTGAAAACACTTGTATGTTCATAAATACACTAATTCAATTTAACGTACATCTGCTAACACAAGCAATTCGTCTCCATCAAATGCCACAACGTAGTATATTTCTTAATGCAGTGGAACCTCATTAATCAGGTCGCCATCGGGACTGGATGGTTACCTAAATGGCGAGGTGACCATACCAGGGAGGTTATTTTCCTATTCTTTACTGTTACAAAAATAAAGTAAAGTAATTAAAGTATGCGGCCTGACAAACTGTCATATTTGACATTTGAAAAAAAATCCACAAAGGAAGATATAAGGACATAAGGAAACATTTAGCAAAGATAGACTGGAATAAAACACTGAAGAATAATTCAGAAACAGAATATTTGAATATCATCAAGAGTGAAATGGAGCGCATCGTCAATAAATGTGTTCCCTTGAAAAAACATGGGAAGCGGTCCAGAAAGAAACACTTATCGAAAGAAGCACTCACTCACTCACTCATGTCGTCCACCGGGGTCGCACATTAGTGGCTTCAAACATCCGTCTCCAGACCCCTCTGTCTGCCATTGGCGTCTTCAGCTCCTCCGTCTCTAGACTCACACATTCCTTTAAGCACTCAATGTAAGCTCCTGCCTGGGTTCTTCCATGTGTCGGTTGCCACAGGATGGGTTTAGATGCCATTTCATCCGTATGTCTGTTGCAGTGTCCGGCAAATCTCAGTCGTCTTCTTCTTATTTTATTTTACTTTACACATTCCTCTGTATAGTCCTTCTATGTTTGTCAAATGCTGTTGCCAGTGAATGTTAAATGTGGCTCGAAGCATTCTTGTATAACATCCGTCTAGATATTTGTCAACTCCTTTCGTCATTGTCCATCTTTCGCATCCTTAGAGTAGCACAGACTCTACTATTGCAATAAACAGTCGCTGCTTGATTTTGCGTGGGAGTGTAAATTTCCATATTAGGTTTACTTGGTTGAGTGCTCTCCAAGCTAAAACAGTGCCTTCCCTGGCAACGATACTGGTGTTTCGTAATTGATTGAATGCGATATATTTTGGGTTTTTTCAGGATTGATCTTTAAACCAATCCTTGCACATAATGTTTCACTCGTGTTAGAAGCTCCAGTGCCTGATTATTCACTTCTGATAGTACCGCAATATCATCGGTAAATTCGAAATCGGTGATCACCTCAGGCTTAACACGTTTATTTTTCCTTCGTATTATCTGGAATCCAAGTTCCTCTTCTCTTTCGTTGATAGTTCGCTGCAGTGCATAGTCAAGGACTGTCACAAAGAAGAATGGCGCTACCGTGTCACCTTGTAGCATTCCCGTCGTGATATCAAAAAGCTCAGTTTCTCCATCCGGTGATTGTACTTTGGCACATATGTTCCAGTACATTTTAGAAATAGCTGTTACTAGCTGTTTGGAGATACAATAGACCTCAACAATTTTGATCATCTTGCCACGATTAACTGTATCAAATGCTTATCGGAAGTCTACGAATGTCATAAGTGCAGGAAAATGCTTCGCTCTAATTCCTTCTATTAACCTTTTCAAGGTTAGTATATGACCTACTGTTGTCCTCCCTGACCGCAATCCAGTCTGATTGTCTCTTAGGTGGTGGTCAATTTCAGGACGTATTTGTTGAATGTTTTTGCCACAATGGAGCCCAGCCTAATGACCCGGTAATTCCAAGACGCCATTAGAAAAATTAAGTACAAACAAATGATGTGAAAGACATATAGACGTACTGGAAATGAAGAAGACTAAAACATTTATAAAGAAGCACTTAACCAAGCTACAACATGAACTTATGATTTCATTTGTGTATCTAGTGGCATTGATATTGCCGTTAATGCCCACCATTTCTGCCCGAGTGGTGGCAGATGCGCGCATTCTTTGTCCTGCACAACGTTGGATTAAGGACAGTGGAGGCCCCTGGATAATGGCTAACCAGTAATCCTATCACAATAGTTCTCACTCCGTTCTAGCTATTACAACATAGCCTTCAAAACACAACATAACCGTTTTTCACTTAAAACACAAATCTGTACCATATGAAAGAGATGTTTATGTACCGTGGTTGTGCATAGCGAATTCTTGGTATTTTTTTAATTTTAAAAACGGTCGCCCACTATTGCAGTTGGTGACCATTAACACTAGATAGATACGATGTGCTATCGCGACACAGCGAAATACACCGTTAACTAGCTTATCAGGTATCAACTTATACAGGAAGTGTTCTCTGCCTATGCCATCGTTTTCCTCATCTTTGAACATCACTGAAAATTCAGCTGAATATAAAATCATCGATCTAGATCGTCAATGTGCAAGTTAATCAGCACAAGAAATGTATAACGTGTTGGTCTTCGAGCGCGTATATCACGTAGCTTATAATAATTAGCCACTCATTAGTTTGTTTTGTTTGTGGCACAAAAAACGTTTCGCACCCGCATTTGTTTTGCCCCAAAGCCATGACGTAACAAACGTTATGTGGAAACAGTCATGTCAACTATTTTATGGGGTCATCGGGCAACTGCCCAAGCTGCCCCGCCCTAAGTCCGGCACTATTTCTGCGACACCTCTTATTACAACGCCTGCGGTGTGCATTCCATTAAAACTACCAATTCATCGGTCAGAAGATCATAAAAAGAGTTGGAACGTTTGCGCTGTGACGATATGTGCGTCTCTGAATATGTCTCTGACTGGTGGATATTGTTGCAGCACGCGATTGAATGCTGTCGACATCCGTCGCACCCCGCCATCTTCGCGAGGGTCTCTTTTCACAAACTTCGAGGACGTCCAGGTAGGTGCTATGTTCAAGCTTCTCATTTAGCCCATCGCGAAACCTTTCTTTGATGTGATCAGAGACAGCTGTTCGGTTTATATAATGTTGCAATGAATAGAAAAGCTATGCAAATAGTATATGATTCTGTCCATCCTTTGACCGAAGCTTTCCAGAAACGTCCGTCAAGGAGAAGTTTGAAAGTACCATTAGCAAGAAAACACCTTTTGAAGAACTCTTTTATTCCCTCTGCCATTGTAACCTTAAATGCTAGTTTCAAGTAAACTGTTTGCGGCCGAACATGTATGACGTACTATGTGATGCGTGTTTTACCAATTTTTAGTACAGGATATAATGAGTTTACAAATTTCTTGTTAATAAACAATTTTATGGCAGGGATTTCAGTGTGTATCGAAAGGAAAATGTCCATGTTTGTGAAATGCTTTAAACGACATAAATCTTGAATATCCAACGATGTAACGTGTGAATAGTTAAAATAAAATTCTACAGTCGGTTTAATACAAATGACCATACACTTATTTATATATTCAAATGGGTTCACTTTGGTCGTTATTAACGACAGGGTCGACATTAAGCTTTCAACTCACTTAATTTTTCAAACACGTTGGCGTGGTTGCCATACGCGGATCCAGGGGGCCTGGGGCACTTGTTCCCAAGAACTTGTCGTGCCCCCTAGACATTTTTTAATGTGCCCCCGTTACGTGCCTCACTAGACCTTTGGAATGTGCCCCCATTTAGTTTAGAAGAAGGTGAAGTTAGGACGGCGCAGCGGCGAACAATTTCCAACAGTATCCCGCTCCCCCGTCTTTCGATGTCAAGATCCAACCGTGGAGTCGTGCTGGTTGCACTGAAGCATCGGTTCAAACCATCGAGTAGGAATTTGCTTCGGCCGTCAGTCGAGGTTTTTTGGCGAGCCTCAGGGTGTGCAATTGGAGGTTTTTGGCCCGCCCCCTAGACTACCCTCTCGGGATCCGTCCCTGGTTGTGAGAGAGCAAGGACAGTCGGCAACAACAACACTGCACGACGCGTATGGAAACTACATTCAAAACGTTGCAAAACGAGACAGCAAATGAGAGTGGTTGCTATGTAAGTTTGCGTTTTCGCAAAGTGAATTTGAAATGAAATGAACGTGGGTATGCCTTTAGCCAAACGGCAGCGGTAGCGCAGCTCTGTTCACATAACACTGCGGAATATATATATATAATCCGAGAGAATACATACCATCTACCTCGACTTTGCTTTTCAGTAGGCATCCGTAACCATGCATCCAATTTTTTTCCCAAAATGCCATGTCACAATCGAGCAACCTCGTTTCGTTAGTACGTCTTCCGAAACGGTTCGTAGGAGGATATACTGCGCCTAGTGACCGCTGTCTTCACCTTTCCAGGTGGAAACGAAAAACAAATTGAAGGCATTAGAAGTGTAATCACAATCGCGAGCACTGAACATAGTCTATAATGAGATTTGGTTATCAGTTAACGAAATTATTAACTGTTGCTCTTTGATGTACGATTATGAGTAGGCATCAGCTTTTAGAACTATATTGTGTCAATAATTATGAATATTAAACACAGACTCGTGCGTAAAGAGTAGGAGAAAATATGCTGCTTCAATGTTACCAGGCGTGTCCTTTGGTTTTGATGACTGATTCTTACATCGTCGTGTGCGCGAGGTAAGATTCGCACAATATTCTCATGACATTATATTAAAGAACTGGACCATCACCTCCTGCATTTAGATGGATTTTTTGTAGTATCATTTTTCTTAATTGTACTGCCACATGCGTGTCACCTGGGCAGCGTTCAGATATCGCGCCGCGACGTCGCGAACCGTCGCGGTGCGCCCCAACAAGTTGAACGGTTACGTTTTACGTACCGCGACGTTCGCTGCATTCAAAATGGATGCTGCTGATATTGAATAATAATAATAATAATAAGGTAATTTCTTTTGTGTCTAAATTCACGAAACCAAGCTCAGAGGCACATCAATACAAAGGGGTTAGTCAATATCATAATCGATAAGCCATATTAAAGTCGTTAACAGATGAATCGATACGCCAAGGAGCTAAGGTGGGCACGCAAGGCTATAAAGGTAAGGTCTTAAATGACTGCGAAATTGTATAATATTTTCAACTGATCTAAGAGGGAGCATATTCCACAGGGTTGGCGCAACAACAGAAAATGCCCAAGTTTTGAATATTAGTATTGTCTGTAGAAACAAAAAGTAAATCAGAACTAGACGATCGAAGCTGGATAGGCTTTTTTACAGGAGTAAGCAATGAATATAAATATGCTGGTTGCTTTCATGAAAGTGCCTGATAGGTAATGGTACAGATCTTAAGACTATGTTGTACCGGAAGAAAGTGCAAGGGCTTCAAAAGTTAGAAAATTAGGAGACCAAGTCACAACCATAGGTAAGCAATTCTGTACACGTTGTAACCTAGTGATATCCTGAAGGGCAATATTGTGAAAAGGGGAAGTACAATAGTTAAGCCTACTAGTAACAAGTGCAGTTGCGATAGTTTTTTTGCAACAGAAAGAGGGAAATAACAGCGATTACGTCGTAAATCACGAATGTGATAAAACAGCAGCGACAAGTTTTTTGACGAAAATGCCGCCATCCCTGCAACTGGGAATACGTTGGTTTTGTTAAATCTCAAATTGACATGCTTCAGTGTGAACTGAAGCGCTCAAACGCGCCGACAATACCGTTAAAAAAGAATCAACATCGAATGCAAAACTAACCATGGAGGCCGTCTTTGGAGACGCGGCGTCAGCCCGACGTAACTTTGAATGGCAATATGTACTTCCTGGACAAAAAGCGACGTCGCGATCCGTCGCGACGCTAACTCTGCACGCGGCCCTTGCTAGTACAAATGCTGAGAAGTGGCACTCGCGAGACATGACGTCACTGATCGTGCTGCATGGTATGAAGGAGCTTTGTCCTTCAAGCACGTTTCACAGTCCACCAAACTCATCTGCGCCAGTGGCTTATCGCCCAAAATTCGTAGGTGCTCGGTCTACCTTTTCCGACGGAGGTGGAGAGATCCCCGACCATTCGGACTCAGTCAGTATGCATTAGTGGCCACAACTCACATAGAACATTGATCGAGTCTAGCATCCCACAAGGGTCTGTGCTGGGCCCAATCCTCTTCTCCATCTACACTCTGCCATCTTCAGAAGGCACAAGCTGCAATACCATATTTATGCAGATGACGCCCAATTGTATGTTGACCTGAGTGGAACGTGGGATGGAGAAGCCGCTGATACACTGGCTTCCAGTTCGCTGGCGTATCCAGTACAAACTGCTCGTCCTTGTTTTCACGGCTTTACATGGTCTTGCTCCAGCGTATATCCAAGATCTTATAACACCGTATACGCCCACCCGCAACCTCCGATCTGTTGATCTACATCTGCTTGTAGTCCTGCGCTACAACTTAGAGGGCTAAGGCAGACGAGCTTTCTCCGTGTCTGAACCTACGCTCCGGAACGCTCTGCCAATAAACGTTCGTCAAATAGACACTTTGAGTAAATTCAAAACTTGCCTTAAAACGTATTAACTGTGCTGTAGGACACTTTTTATGAACATGTATTTAATTAATTAATTAATTTTTATTCTATAATATATTTTAATTTATTTATTATTATTTATTTTTAATACAATTTTATTTATTCTTTTACTTAATTATTTTAATATTCGTGCAAATATGTCATGCATTTTAGTCACATTGTATATACAATTTTGTAAATCTTAACATTATATTTATCGGCATCTTTATACATATATATATATATATTTGTTTTTACATTTCTTTCCATGTACGTTTTATAATGTATGTACGCGCCTATGAATGGGCTAGTCCCGGAGATATGGCGCTATAGAAATGCTAGTAATTATAATAATAATAATAAAACATTCCCGGCAAAGCAACCCCGAAACAATACCCAGGGTCGGTGTTTTCTAGCTTGCACGGTGTAGCGTGGGATGTAACTTTCACTATCTAGTCTTGTTACAAAAACCATTGTTGTTCGGAATTGTATAAATGAACTACCATAATAAGTATGTTGAGTAATTACGCAGTGGCTTGTCCAGCCACTTCTGTACCATCATCTGTGTAAGTCGTGACTTCTTTGTGGGCTTTCACTCAATAAATCCAAACTGCTTGTTCAGTCTGATAATTCATGGGCCTACGATAGTGCAAAGTGGTGTTTGCGATCGAGTGCGTATCTTCTTGTCGATAACTGAATGTGACATTGTGCACTATCGGGGATGAAGCGACCCTCACGTACCGTTATCTTTCACTTGACATCTGATCCACGTTTGGCTTCGGTGTGCAACTGTTCGGGTTCTTCCTTGGCACTGTAATGTACCTGACCTGAATCCTGCGGAGATGCTATAGCAGTACATCACGTACATCACGTACAAAGTCGCAGTAAAGCAATCCAGTTTAATATCACATTTGGTTGAAGCAATCGATCATGTCTGTGTTTTTTGAAATATCACGAACTAGTTCTGTGAACATCGTACCTTGAGAATACAAATATGTAACGAATCAGTCATCAGAAACAAAGGTCACTGCCGTACATACTGATGTCAGAATGGACGCTGAAACCGAACAGAACCCGCGAATTTTGGTTACGAAATCATCACCCAGACGAGAACAGTTTCTTAACCTCATCGCGTCAGAAAACGACTTAAACACCTGATTAATGGCTAACTACCAGTCCAGTCGATCAATTTTCGCACTAACGCCGTGAAGCTGACTATGGAAAATCCAAAGAAAAACACGAGTGACCTAATCGAACGTAGACCAAGTGCACGTGATTTTACGTTAAGCTTCTATAATGTAACCGCACCGTGTCTGGGGATTTGAGAACAAAACGCGAAGCGTAGTGAATGCTGCTGTCGGTTCATTATCGCCCACGTACGGCGGGCGTGACAACTCCGCGCGCAGTGCATCATGCAAATCTAGTAACAAGGCATTTTCATAGACTTCGAATATAAATGGGTTCTGTCAGTTTTTATTAACAACGATACGTCAACAAACAGATTGACCATTAATGTGCGAAGCTCCCAGGCAAGTTGTCAGCTTTGTTGCCCTATTCCACGACACAGCGCAATTGGGTTTGACAACTAGACTAATATGCGATGTTTAAGGGTGAACTCTACGGACTTCCTTTACAGCAAAATATAAAAAAAACATAGTTAGCAGCCATGCAGTTATGTGCATAACATTATAATTATTTTTATGATTACACTTAATCTTTTTCATTTTTGATCAGCACGTTTTAACAGCTAAGCAATAGTGTAATGCATGCACGCACGCACGCACGCACGCACGCACGCACGCACGCACGCACGCACACACGCACGCACGCACGCACAAACACAACAACACACACACACACACAAACATTTATCCATATCTAAACAGTATGCGCTGCTTATCATTTCGCATGAGCAATGCTTCATTTATTTTGTAATACCCTATTTTCCGCCACACCATTAACGAAACCTGTGTCCACATTCATCTGTCTACATTTCTGCAATCAATAAAATGTCAACTTATGAAATGTACGGTATTCTAACACTCTATTCATAAACTGACACAGTCAGTGACACACAATAGGAAGAAGGTGATTATCCTGTCGCAAAATGCTATAATACCACTGCAAACGTGTGTGACAAATATGTAGTACTTGTATTATGTAATTTAATGTATGTTTCACTTTCACCTTCACCACGAGCATCTCATCATTGTGTCAGCCTGGTTCTAACGCTACATCATCACCCAGTCAATGAGTGATTACTTTCTGTTTCACTTTCACTATCATCCCGCGTCTTTACACGTGCATTATTATTTAATGTTTCATTTTCACTTCAACGACGCACCTGTGTGTATTCGTTATCGTTTCACTTTCACCCTCACCTCCCGTCCCTTCCCTAACCATGATCTCAGCCACAACTAACTCTACGTATTTTCTACTACTGACCCTAACCATAACATTAACCGACGCTAACTGTGTAGACTAATAACCTTAACTCTAATGCATAATGAGATTGCCACTAACCATTTGTTCATGTCGTTTTATCGGTTCCAGTGATTACGAACTCGACCCTAGTACTTACTACACATGCTTTGTTAATTTATGTTTCACTATCACCTTCACGGCATACTTATGCATAATCCTTACCACTTTCTGTTTCACTTTACCGTCCCACTTGTCTTCGTGTCCTCAGTTGACAGACGAGGAGCGGGTGTACCTGAATGCGGCCGCGGTCGGCGACGTGCCCGTACTAAGACAGTCCTTGGAGGACAGTGAGGTGTCGCTCAACGTCAACTGTGTCGACTACATGGGCCGGAGCGCCCTGCATCTCGCCATCGACAACGAGAACACGGAGTCGATCGAGCTGCTGCTGGACAAGTTGAACTTCGAGAGCATCGACGAGTCGCTGCTTCACGCCATCAGCAAGGGCAGCATCAAGACGGTCAAGATGATCATTGAACACCCGAGCTACATGGCCGGGGAAGACAAGGTGAACGCTCTCTCGTGGTGGCACGGCACTGTGTAGACAATGTAACCTGCTATCTCATTGCTATAAAGGCAAACCTTCAGTATTATACAGACAAGCTACAATCCGTCTTTTGGACTTGAAATTCCATGTACATTTGTATAAATCAGCATATCATTTTGCATTAGTAAACCGACTTATACAGTTCCCATTCTGGTCGAATTCTGGTCGCCATTCAATCAGGCTACGACATATACCTACAACAAACACATCTGATATGTTTTGAACGAGGCTGTACGGTACTAAAGGTATCTTCTCTGCGACTGCTATATATAATTTATTTGATTGTATACTTAGGTGATGGAATAAGAATGTGCCTTGTCTTAATTTGTGTTCTGGCCTGTAATGGTAGATGTTTTGTACGGAAATCTCTGTCCATGGGGGCGGCTGGCTTGTACTGGAATAAAAGGAACATTGAAAATTTGAAACGGTTTGACCAAGTCGCAACGTGCTCCGACGACACTAAGTGTGTGCGTGCGTGGTCGTGTGCATGTGTATTCTCAATTTGTTTGAAGAAAATAAACATTATTGTTATCAGCTTCATCATCATCATTATCATCATCCACCTAACAAGAGTGTCTACTGGTGCTCCGCAGGTACGCCGGAAGGGAGTAAGCGACCCGTTCTTCCGAACGGAGGAGAAGAGTCAGTTCTCGCCCGACATCACGCCGCTCATCCTTTCCGCTCACTACAACAACCACGAGATCATCCAGATGTTCCTGTCGCGCAACCAGACGATCGAACGACCGCACCCGATCTCGTGCCAGTGCCGCGACTGTGTCATTAAGCAGAACTACGACTCGCTGAAGCGATCCCGGAGTCGCCTGAACGCGTACCGGGCGCTCGCGAGTCCCGCCTTCATGGCGCTGTCGAGTCGCGACCCGATCATGGCGACGTTCGAACTGCGACAGGAGATGAAGAAGTTGGCGCAAGTCGAGAAGGAGTTTCAGGTGAGAGTCACCAGATGGCGTAGTGTAGGTTTCGGTGAATACAATACCTACAAGAATAAGACTACCGACATCTTAAAAAATGGTGGATGTGAATGTCCCGGAAGTTCAAATTTTAAATATTTGAAACCATACACCTTCTAGGAGGTATATATTGACACCGAAAGTAATGTTCTATGTGACGAAGTTGTTACGATATGAAGATATTGTATTTGGAGGGCATGTATTCAAGATGGCCGCCAAGCCCAGAACGACATTTTCAAGTGACGTCCTCCTGAACAGGGAACCTTGGGTCATAGATAACTTATCTGGCAGGTCAAACATTTGGTGTAGCCCTACAAAAGTAAACAATGCGGGACTTGGCCACCATACAAGAATAACTCTCCTTTTCTGCAGCCGACGATCGTGCCACTTCGCTAGTCAAAAGTCAAAAAATTGAATTCAGTTTTCGTTTTTCTAGAGTTATGGTTGTAGTGCTGATTCTCGTCCTTGTCCCCAACCGCTTGTAAAAGATAGACGTCGGTTTGAAAAAACAATCTGGTGAATGCACAGAGGCGTGTCCAGAGAAGTTTGTCTTGGGGGTACAAACCTCTACTGGCGGCCGAACCAAATAGTGTAGAAAATGTTTCGCTCCCGCTCCGCCATAACTTCAACTTCCACTGTCTCGGCTCGACTGGTGACATCTGAAGACGGGAGGGGGAGTGTGCTGTTGAAATAGTTTCACGCCGCGTCACCGTAATTTCAGCTTATTGTAACTTGAACGGAGGCACATTTCGAATGATCTAGGAGGCACGGTCACGCCTATGATTCATGCAAATCAACAGAACTTGCTACCCAGGTTGTCAGGTTGTCTGAAGTGTCAAACTGACACATGTATGTATACCCACCCACCAGCCGCCTGGTGTGACACAAGTATGTATACCCACCCACCAGCCGCTTGGTGTGACACATGTATGTATACCCACCCACCAGCCGCCTGGTGTGACACATGTATGTATACCCACCCACCAGCCGCCTGGTGTGACGCATGTATGTATACCCACCCACCAGCCGCTTGGTGTGACACATGTATGTATACCCACCCACCAGCCGCCTGGTGTGACACATGTATGTATACCCACCAACCAGCCGCCTGGTGTGACACATGTATGTATACCCTCCCACCAGCCGCCTGGTGTGACACATGTATGTATACCCACCCACCAGCCGCCTGGTGTGACACATGTATGTATACCCACCCACCAGCCGCCTGGTGTGACACATGTATGTATACCCACCCACCAGCCGCCTGGTGTGACACATGTATGTATACCCACCCACCAGCCGCCTGGTGTAGATCAAACCTAACTTTCACTGTCTTGAACCTTCAGCCATAAATTCATCGGTACTCCAATGCAACTTCACCAACAACAGCTTATTTCTCCACCGAAGAGATCGTATGTTAGCCGCACACGTATAGCGGAGTAAAGTTCGCCTAAATCATTCATCAAAACATACGTTTTGTAATCGTTTATCCTTAGATTTAACAAGATTTAACAAGATTGCCACCCAGAGAATTAACTCTAGGTAGCAGGTGGACAAGGAAGCCCTTGGCTTATCGAGAGTCCGACCCTTTTATCTATGTGTATCCCGCCCGTCTGAGGTATGTGTCGATTTTATTTTAAAACATATTCACGCTACTAGCACCCACACAATCAGCAGGTAATCTGTTCCATTCATTTACAGTCCTTTGTGAAAATGAAAACTTTCTTATATCCAATCTACTATGCTCCTTTGCTAATGCAAGATCATGTCCTCTAGTCCTTCTATCTTTCTTAACTGAGAAAAACATATTTCTATCAATATTTTCATAACCCTTCAATATTTTAAACACTTCTATCTGATCTCCTCTCAATCTCCTGGTCTCTAGTGTTGTTAAACCGCATTTTTTTAGGCGTATTTCGTAACTAAGATCCCTCAGATTTGGTATCATTTTAGTTGCTCTCCTCTGCACTCTTTCTAGCATATCTATGTCCTTCCTGCGATATGGCCTCCACGCTTGAATACAATATTCTAAATGAGGCCTAACTATTGTTTTGTACAGCGGTATTATTAGCTCTTTTTCCTTATATGTTATGTTTCGCCTAATTAATCCAAGGATTTGATTTCCCTTTGAAGCTGCAATTCCGCACTGCTCTGAAATCTTTATATCAGCACTAACGGTTAACCCTAAGTCCTTTTCTTTTACAGTAGTACTTAGTACAGTACCCCCCATTGTATATTCTACTTCTTCGTTCCCATGTCCTATGTGGAGGCATTTACATTTCCCAAAATTGAACATCATTTGCCACGTTTCAGACCATTTGATCAACCTGTCAAGATCATCTTGTAAATGCTGTCTATCTCCATCACTTTTAATCCTTCTAAACAGTTTAGTATCATCCGCAAATTTCAACACCTTGCTTGTTATTTCATCATCCAAATCGTTGATGTATATTAAGAATAATATAGGACCTAATACTGATCCCTGTGGTACCCCACTCAATACCGATTTCCAGTTTGAAGCCTCCCCATCAACTACTACACGTTGTCTTCTGTCAATCAGCCATTGTTCTATCCAGTTTATTATACCATTTCCTATGCCATGGGCCTTTAGTTTAAGCAGTAATCTTTGATGTGGTACTTTGTCAAAAGCTTTTTGAAAATCTAAGTAGACGATATCTACTGGTGATCCCTCATCTACCCACTTAGTGATGTCTTCCAAAAAACATAACATATTTGTTAAGCATGACCTCGCTTTAAAAAAACAATGTTGAGATGGGTTTATCAAGTTTTGTTTAACAAGAAAATCCACCATGTGATCTTTAATTAGTCTTTCTAATAATTTACAATACACTGATGTTAAACTCACTGGTCTATAGTTCTCTGACTTGTTTCTCGAACCTTTTTTGAATAACGGTATAATGTTTGCTTCTTTCCATTCTAAAGGAACCACTCCCTCTT
Source organism: Escarpia spicata (assembly GCA_963995525.1). Classification (NCBI taxonomy): domain Eukaryota; kingdom Metazoa; phylum Annelida; class Polychaeta; order Sabellida; family Siboglinidae; genus Escarpia; species Escarpia spicata. Next base: position 54,878,319 of record OZ023210.1, on the reverse strand, counting down.
CTAATGACAAGTTGAAAACTGTTGCAAGTGGTATGCTAATTTGTTCTACAATTTCCAATAGTAGTTTGGGTGGAATACCATCCACTCCAGGTGATTTATTATCCTTCATAACCCTTATTTTCTTAGCTACCATTTCCGGGGTTACAATTAATTGTCCTAAATAGTCTGAATCTGCCCCCTTGAACTTAGCCTCTGGTATTGGCAGTGAACTAATATCTTCCCTGGTAAACACTGAACTAAAGTACTCATTCAGGTCTTCTGCCATTATGAATCCCTCTGATATTATATTTCCAGCACTATCTTCTAGAGGACCGACCTTATCTTGAACTTTCTGTTTGCTTCGAACATACGCATAAAAACTCTTGCTGTCAAGGTTTATTTTACTAGCTAATTGTTGTTCATAGCTTCTCTTTGAATTTCTAATTTCAGCTGTAGCTTGGTTAAGTGCTTCTTTATAATTGTTGTAGTCTTCATCATTTCCAATACATCTATATGACTTCCACATCATTTGTTTATACTTAATTTTTCTAATGGCTTCTTTTGACAAGTGTTTCTTTTTGGACCGTTTTCCTCGTTTTTTGAAGGGTACAAATTTATCGATTATGCACTTAATTTCACTCTTTAATATATTCCAGCATTCTGTTGCCGTCTTATTTTTCAGTGTCTTATTCCAGTCTATCTTTGCTAAATATTTCCTCATGTCCTTATGCCTTCCTTTGTGGAAATTTCTCCTATACTGCTTTTTGCTATTCCTTTCTGATTTTACTTTGAAGGTAAAATGTATCTGGTTGTGATCGCTACTCTCCAGTGGCTCACATATCTTGACATTGTCAACTAATTCATTCTGTGAGGACAAAACTATGTCTAACACATTCTCATCCCTGGTTGGTTCTAGCACATGTTGAGAAAGGAATGTATCTTGAACTAAAACTAAAAACTTGTGGTCCTCTCTCCCCATACTCTGTAGAGATTTCCATTGTATATGCCCATGGTTAAAATCCCCCATAATAATAGAGTCCCGTTTGCTTACTTCCCTTATAGCGTTTTGTATTTTTTCATTCTCTTCTATGCTTATGTTTGGACTTCGATAAACTAACCCAACTGTTAACGTTGAGTTTCCTGTAACTATATTACACCAAACAGCTTCTTCGCAATCTGCTTCTCTTTCTAATTTTATTTCATAAGCCTGAATAGATTCTTTAATATATAAATTAACTCCACCTCCCTTTCTTCCTATTCTATCTTTTCTAAACATTACATATCCTGTCAGTCCCAATTCAGCATCTGATATATCGGTGGTGGTCCAGGATTCGGTTATACCTATTATATGAGGGTCAATATCTTCTACCATAATGTTTAGTTCATTTCTTTTGTTTACTATACTCCTTGCATTTAAACAAACACATTTATATCCAGCTTCAGAAGAGTTTTCCAGACTGTTATTTGTTGATTTATTTGTGCTGTCTTTATCTATGCCTCCATTTTCAGGCTTTTCTGTGAGTCCCCCCTGCGAATCTAGTTTAAATAGATGCAACCTGTCCCACTGTCAACAGATTGCAGCAGATTCTCTGAGAAAACTGCTGCCCCCTTTCCACTAAGATGGAGGCCATCTCTCATGTACATATCTTCCCTCCCAACAAAGTATCCCCATAAATCTGTGAATCCCACCCCCTCTTCTTCACACATCTGCTCAGCTAGTGCATTGATCGCCATCCTCTTGCAGTTTCTATACGTTGCCCCCCTTCCTCCCATTACTGGCAAAATTCCTGACAAAATAACCTGTTCGACTCTCGTCTTCTTTAGCTTCCTCACTAACTGTCTATACTTCTGTACTATCGCAGTTGTTCCCTCCCTGTCTGCATTATTTGTTCCTACATGTACCAGTATAGACCCCCCCTTGCCATGTCCCAAACCTTCTCTACCCTGTCAGTTACATGTTCAATCCTTGCCCCCGGTAAACAAACAACGATGTCCTTCCCCTCGCTCAGTGTCTTGTCCGTCTTTCTCATAATGGAGTCACCCATAAACAACCTATCTTTCCTCAATCACTGCCTTAGAATAGCTCCTTCTTCGGTTTGCATCTGTCAGATTGTTGTCTTTCCCCCCTGCCGTCTTCTCTCCTGTCACATTCTCTTCCGATCCATTCTTTCCTGTCGCTTTTTCTCTTGTCACCTTTCCTCCTATCAGCGTCCCTTTTATCGACTTCTCTTCTATCACATTTGCTCTCACGTCCTTTCGTCCCTTCTTCTTTCGTCCTGTGTCATTTTCCTCTCTCCTCTCCCGTTCCATCTTCCCTCCCTCCTTCTATACAGTCACTTTCTTCCCTGTCACCTTCACGCTTGTCACGTTTTCTGTTGTCGATTTTCCAATTTCTTCCCCTCCAATCACCTTCTCTCCTCTCAATCTCATTTCCTCAGTTTTCTTGCCACTGCTATTCTCCTTCAGTCTTGCAGTATCCTCACCTCTCTCCCTGTCGTCTCTCTCCATTCGACCTGCCTCCTTGCTAATTCCCATCTCCATTCCCTTCACAATATCTGTCAACCTACCTTCCAACATCCAATGCACTGAAAGGTGAATCCTTCCTCCATGGTTTCTGCCCATGACTTTCCACACCCGGACAATGCAAAATCTACCCAGCTGTGGCAGTGATCGCACACCAAGTGTCGCTTTGCCTTGACTTGCCGCTTGCAAGGCGCCATATCCCGATCAGAATTGATTTAATAACTTAACTAACTTAGTCTTTATAAAGACTGTTTCCTGTGTACTACAGCACACTTTAGGTTACAAATTTCAATTACACAGCCGACTATTTATCCTAACACGAACGCTAACATCACCGGTAGTGACCTAATTTAAATACAATCAATTACGTTATGTTGCTTTATTTATTTAGGTTACGCCGCCCGACTATCGCCCTTGCTTAATTTTAACAACAATGCTACCTAACCAAAATATATAGCAAGTACTGGCTTACACATATATTATCTTATGTAAGTAGTTTGATGGTTGTTACTTTATCTCCTATATATTCTACCACATAATAAAGTTTGTTAAATCTTGTTTACAACTTATCGAAGGCTAAGCCGCCTAAGTGAGTTACCCTATTATCACTCACTATACTAAGGTGTTCTAAAATACTTTAACTAACTAACTTTAAGCACAACTGCTATTCAATATATGTTTATTGCAACTTTATGAATGATATTAAGGCAACAATAATACTTATCAACCAGTAATTCCTCTTGTTTATCCACTTTTTTACACCACCAATTTATACGATCTATCTCCGCCAAATATAACCTTGTTTTTTCCTCTAGAATTACAATAAAACAGACGTACACTATTTGTAGCCATAGCTACTACTTCCTACTTTGTTTTATGTAAACTACACGTGGTGGTGAAAGTCGGCTTGCGTAGCAATCTCTGGCATGCATATAACAATTACATCTCGACGTGATCTACCGCTATTTCTCGGTAACAAGACGCACAATTCCGTTTGTTTATACGATTGTGGAATCGACTTCTGCCTGCGCGACAAATCACCGGGCACCGACTGTTGCACAGGTCCCGGTCGAACCGCTGCTGACGGCCTTTGGGGGCTGACTGGCTGGGCGACAGATTCGACATCTACGTGACTGACAGTGGGTGATTGGACTGATTGAATATCTTTCTCGATCACTGAAGCACTTATTTACTCACTCGTTCACTCGTCTAAGTCTCACACGCTCACATACTCAATGAGTATGCTGACTAGTGTTCTCCTCATGTGCAATCGTCGATACGTCTATGTCAAGACGATTTGTATTACGAGGATGGCTATGCCGATACCTTCGAAGATAATGGTCAACAGCAACGTTTTTCGTATAATGCATAATGTATGCAATAATTAACGTTTCCGCTCACGTGTCAGTAAGTAAATTAAGTAAGAATTGAATATGTATACGTATGAGATGCACCACTAACCCATTCGACCACCCAGTCACCCATCCATCCATCCATCCGTCCGTCCGTCCGTCCGTCCGTCCGTCCGTCCGTCCGTCCGTCCGTCCGTCCGTCCGTCCGTCCGTCCGTCCGTCCGTCCGTCCGTCCGTCCGTCCGTCCGTCCGTCCGTCCGTCCAACCATCCATCCATCCATCCACCCACCCATCCATCCATCCATCCACCCACCCACCCACCCACCCACCCACTCACCCACCCACCCACCCACCCATCCATCCATCCATCCATTCACTCACCAACTCAGTCACCCATCCATCCACCCAGCCACCCATCCACCCGACGCACCCACCCATCCACCCATGCACCCTTCCTTCCACCAACCCACCAACCCACCAACCCACCAACACATCCACCCACCCGCCCATCCACCCATCCAGCCGTTCACCACCACATACCCACCCATCCACCCATTCACCACACACCAGTGCCCGATCCTGCGATGACGTATTGTGATCACGCCGACAGAACGAGTACCTCGCGCTGGTGGAGCAGTGCATGGACTTCGCGTGCGAGCTGATGGACCTATGCCGGGGAACGCAGGAGGTGGAGGCGGTGCTCGGGGAAGGCGGCGACGAGACGAGCACACGAGACCCGCTCGCTCGGCTCAAGATGGCCATCGAATACGAGGAGAAGAAGGTACGCAGTACTCACCCATTGACCACAGCGCCCAATTCCTGTAATCAGTTACACAAAATGATGATCGCCGCTGTTAAAAAACAAATAGTTAAAATGAATAACATGTTGGCGATAGTTCATTTATAATGTTACAGGTGGCATTGAATGTAAGAATCGTAAGATGATCTAACGTCCATTATCAAAGAGATTATAAATTAATGGAACAAATTAGTTGCCGATTATGTAAATGTTAGTAGCGTCAATTTGTTTAAAAACAAAATTAACATTGTCAAAGGCATCCTTGTTCAATTGCATAAGTTTTTGCTCTATATATCAACCTTGTTAAATCATGTATCAAACTAACATCAAAATCGGTAGACAATGTTAAAATTTTCAACAGATGGACGAAATTATGTTTAGTTCCTAGCCCATCCGAACTGGCAGCAACATATGTGTAAGACGAAGTGATGTTTAGTTCGTAGCCCATCCGAACTGTCAGCAACATCTGACGAGCATCTGGTACGGGCCGGAAATGGGATTCATGCAATCGATGGGCACGGGCAAGAAGATATTCATGTGGATCGGCTGCATCCCTCTCGTTCCCTTCATCTGTCTCGTCTACGTCATATCGCCTCATTCCAAGGTAATATAATAATAATAATAATAATAATAACAGTTAGTTGATTCACGATCTGTAACTTCAGTAGCGATGAATGCGCTAACAAATTAAACATTAATTAACCAAATTAATTATGAAGTATTAAATAATAAATTTATTACAAAGTCAATTAAATAAGTAAATTAATATAAAAAAATATTTAAAAAAATAATATAATAGTCCTGCAAGACAGTGGTCGTATTCATCGCTTTATGCACTGTCGTAATGTACGTTGGAATAGGTCTGTTTAGCTAGAGCTTAACTAATAACATAACTCAGTGAATGTGGTTAATCAGGTTCAGCTGGTAACCATGCAGATTAGCTACATTAAGACAAATCATATTATCAAAACGAATGTTCCCCATATGTTTACCATAAACATCGTTTCAAACTATTATGACTTCTGACCGTACTTTATTATTATTATTAATTTCAAACGTGTTCTATAAGTGTAAAATGCAAACCTTTGGAACAGTGTTATCGTCTGCTTGCAGTTGGGGAACGCGCTGCGTTGCCCGGCAACAAAGTTCATATCACACACGTTGTCACACATCTGTTTCCTCGTCTTGCTCACTGCTGCCACCTTCCGGGTAGACCAGCCAACAACGTACCCGATGACGTCGAGTGACGACTACGATCATAACAAATATGAACATTTGTCTTATGCCGAGAAAGCCGAAAACGTGCTGCGCACTCACTTCCGGCCAGCCAATGTACTCATGTGTAAAGTGCAGCTATGTCTTATGTTCTGGGTAATAGGTAAGTGGCGAGACACGGTCGGGGTTGTGGTGGTGTTATAAAATGGCGTCTTAAGAAAGCAAGATGTCAAAGAGTGCATCTATGTGTGTGCATGTGTATGTAGACACGGTCAAACTGTTACTAATTGCAATTACACGCAAGCACACACAAGTGCGTGCACAAATACGAACACACGCACACATACGCACAGACACGCACACACACGCACGCACACACGCACACACACACGCACACATACGCACTCACACTCGCACACACACGCACACACACGTGCGCATGGCCTATGCAGTATTGTTTGGTTTGTAAGAAACGTAAGAAACTATTGTAAGTAAAAACGTAATCAATTATACAAAACCTTACGGCACCGGTCATTTTAACGTGCCGGTGGACGCAGACAACGTTATCTTGCGCACCAATGCTACTATTTACGAGACAAAACATGAGCTCAAATAACCAGTCGATGTGTGTTGGCCAGATCTTCTTTGGATGGAATGCAAACAGATGTACTATTTACGAGACAAAACATGAGCTCAAATAACCAGTCGATGTGTGTTGGCCAGGTCTTCTTTGGATGGAATGCAAACAGATGTACTATTTACGAGACAAAACATGAGCTCAAATAACCAGTCGATGTGTGTTGGCCAGGTCTTCTTTGGATGGAATGCAAACAGATGTACAACTCTGGCCTGCGGGTGTACCTCCTTGACAATTACAATTCGATAGACTACGCAGTCCTCTCTCTCTACCTCGCATCCTACACACTGCGCTTCCTCGTCGACTACAAAGTGGCCGTTGCTGACGCCTACTACAACGGCACGGCGCGGGCCAGACAGGCTCTTATGGATCACAACAATATCTCCTTCTTCCAAACCATAAGGGATGATATATTCGAAGACGGCACTCAACCTACGTACAGCTATTTCATGCGAGCGTGTGAGTAAAGCATCAGCTACGGACTGTAGTCGTGATACTTGGATGTTAATTAGGTACAGGACCAACTTAATTTATTTGGTCTTGTTGCACACTAGTTTTGTTTTCAAATCACACGCACGCACGCACGCACTCAAACGCACACCCACGTACTCACCATGCACGCATTCAGGCTCGCTCACATCCACCCACCCACCCACACACACCACACACACACACACACACACACACACACACACACACACACACACACACACACACACACACACACACACACACACACACACACACACACACACACACACACACACACACACACACACACACACACACACACACACTCGCACACACACACTCACACACACACACACTCGCACACACACACTCGCACACACACACTCGCACACACACACTCGCACACACACACACACACACACACACACACACACACACACACACACACACACACACACACACACACACACACACACACACACACACACACACACACACACACACACACACACACACACACACACACACACACACACACACACACACACACACACATTCGCATACATGCAATCACGCACACGCACACAAGCACACAAGCACACAAGCATGCACGCACACACACAACGACGTGTGGTTTTGCAATCTCTGACAGCTTGGCAGTACAATCGTCCTACCAACCAACTCACTTACACATCCGTCTTAAGCATCAATTACGCAGACTATACAACGTCTTCTGCATGTATAGTGTGATTCGAGATGTCCAGTGCTCGAACCGTCGAAACACAACCTGCCTTATAATCCTCCTCTCCCTTGCAGCGAGGTTCTACTGGCGGCCGGACGACCCAGAGATAGTGGCGGACGTTCTCTTCGCCATGGCCAACGTGTTGAGCATCGCCCGCACGACGTACTTGATGCCGGCCTTCGAGGTGCTCGGGCCGCTACAGATCGCCCTGGGCCGGATGATTGGAGACATTACACGCTTCCTCGTGTTGTTCACTTTAGTACGTGTGTTTCGTTCCATTACTCACTCTTTATTCACGCGTTGCGAGTCGATGTATTTGCAACAGACAATACACATATTCAACATATACCTTGGAAATGATTGTGTTTCGTCTTCTTCGTCTTCTACTACTATCCCGTAACAGTGCGGTAGTTAGGGCACCACTTATGATTTCCTAACAGCTCCCGCCATCTCTCTCGATTCTGTGCCGATGGCCAAACCAGTTCAATCTCTTCCTGTGTCTGCCTCTCGTATTTCTTCATCATGACACAGTGGCTTGCAGGACGGTCTTTGCAAGGCCGGTTGAACTTGTAACATGAGCATTCCACTTCAGCTTCTGTTTCTTGACCGTGATATACGCAGGATCTCTGATTATGTTTATTTAAATTATAAGACTTCATTGCCAAAATGTGTTCAAGTTGTGATTATCTTTTACGAATTATTTCAAAATGAGCTGTATTGTTGGATAGATGCTCATTTTAGTACAATGCTTAAGGTAATCAATTCACGGTTTTATTCGTTTTAGTTCTTTCACTTGTTACGTTGACTTTGACTGTTTCAGGTCGTGTTTGCTTTCATGGTAGGACTGCACAATATCTACTGGTACTATGGCTCACAGACATATCACAAGCAGATGGAGGATGGTACCACAAGGCTGACACATTCAACGGAGGCATTTCAGGGGTAAATATACGGAGACGAGTAATCGCGTCTAATATTTGTTGTTTTCGTATCATCTTAAAGTTACGTGATGAAGATCCCACCGGAGCAGTCCTGGCGGATCAACATACTATTTCGAAGACCTACTAAACATTGTCTTGCTGACAACAACTAGTATTACAATGATTTGCAAAGGTAACTAGTTACGTCGGCCACAGCCGGTTTATTCGACCATTCGCAACAACATTTCTTGATATATCGAGCTGGCTTCGGTAGCTATTATCTTTTATCCAGTTATATTGAAAACACGTTGCAATACATATCCTGATTATATATGTGCGCATAAGGACATCCACTCTACCGTGATATTAGTACCAAATCAGTGGCATCCATCGTCTGCATCTTTTCTTATTATTACGTTTTGTCAGACTATGATCTGCTAAAATGCTACGTTCGGTAGCATAGACATGTACACATGCATTCACACACATACACACATGCACGCGCGCGTGCACACACACAAACACACACACACACACACACACACACACAAACACACACACACACACACACACACACACACACACACACACACACACACACACACACAAACACACACACACAAACACACAGTTTATAGTTTCCTAGATTAACAATGTTGTTTATTATACCACAGACCATTATTTCCTCTTCGTTCGTCAAACCACTACCTGCATTTCTTAAATGCTTAACCCTTTCTTCTACTGGACAACGTATGTAAATAGTCATAAATTGCCTTACACCCCACGCTTCTATGAACTCTTCTTCTCTTTCTTACCGCCGATATCCTGTGTCCTTCCAGGATGGCCCACACGTTGTTCAGCCTCTTCTGGTCGATGTTCGGCCTCGTGAACATCAACAGCGTCTTAGTGACGTACCCGGGCAAGCAGGCGATCACGGAGAAGTCAGCCTCGGACGGCACGTCCCTCGTTGAGGGCGTCGGCATGTTCCTCTTCGCCTTCTACCACGTCGTCATCATCATTGTCCTCGTCAATATGCTCATCGCTATGATGAGTCACTCCTTCGAGGATATCCAGGTGCGCCCACAAGAGACAGGCCACAGTTTGTTGGTAGAAATCCGTACTATTGGCAAGAGATTCCGTATAGCACCGTGTAAATCCACATCACATGTATAGTATGTTGCATTCTTTAACATGGCGTTGTCTGCTCCGCATAGTTTACAATAATTAATATAATGTTCTTAAGATTAGAATAAATTGCGTGAAATAAGCCAGAAAGAGTGCCGTAATTCGGATATTTCTTCCGCGATATGTAATGTGTTCAGATTATAAACACTCAGATTATAAACACTCTTGTGCTGTTCAGATTACAAACAACTAACTTCATAGGCAATAAAATGGACGTCAACATTATTGTCAACGTTATTGGTGTTATTATTAGTAAGTGGACACATGCCTAAAGCTCTACGCTTTTCTAGGAAACACACACATGTATAATATCATATATCCGAGCAAGATGCAAGCAAGGTCTTTGCTGTTACAACACAGGGAGACTGTGACGTCGAGTGGAAGTTCGCGCGCACGCGCCTCTGGATGAACTACATCGATGACGGCAGCACGCTTCCGGTTCCGTTTAACATCCTCCCTACGATCAAGTCGTTCAACTATGGATGGAGGTTGGCATCGGGAACAAAATGTTGTTTATGAAAGGATATGACTTCATTATGTTTGTCTTTGCTGAACGTTATTTAGGATTTATGTATAATTTATTTGGTCGCACAATAGTATACATGATGGCATGCGGACAAGTTAATATTGATATACAATGTAAAGGTCCTACGTATTCTTTTTGAATGAAAGTATATTGTATTTGTTATTTAATTCACATAGTCTTACAATTTCGTATGTAAGACTGATGAATACAAACATACGGCATATTATGTCAATTTACATTGTTAAAAGTTGTTCAAGAATTGAACGTTCGATACATTTCTAACAGTTTCGATACATTTCTTACAATTTCGTATGTAAGACTGCCCGGTGAATACAAACATACGGCATATGATGTCAATCTACATTGTTAAAATTTGTTCAAGAATAGAAAGTTCGATACATTTCCAACAGTGTTTGACGAAAACAAGTCACCGTGACAAGTAAATATCAACACCAGTCTTTTAAACATTAAGTACGGCTGTAATATGAAAACGGTTCAAGACAGTGTTCATGCTAGGCACATGACACGTACTTATATTGCTGGAAAGAAGGCGTTAATACGTTTGTATTTCTTCAGGTTCATTCGCAGTATTTTTCCTTCGAATGGCAAGGGACACCAAGAGTTTGAGATGGGAAAACAAGACACGTTTATTTCGGTAACATACCCATCCGTTTTTGTTTAAGTGTATGTGTGTCTGTGTGTGTGCGTATGAGTGTGTGTGCGTGTGTGTGCGTTTGTGCGTGTGTGCGTGCGTGCGTGCGTGTGTGTGTTGTGTGTTTGGGCGTGTGCGTGTATGTGTGTTTGTGTGTATTTGTGTGTATGTGCGTACTTGTGTGCGCATGTCTACGAGCACTCGCGCATGTGTGGGTGGGTGCGTGTTTGTGCGTGTGCGTGTGAGCATTGATGGATTACGCTGTGCATTCGTAGCAATTATATGGCGTCTTGCTGGCTGTACAAAAACATGATTATTCCAGTACGTAACGTGCATACGAACGCACACCACGAACCGTGGGAATCACACAGACGACGTTCAAGTGGAATTATTTTAGATGTATCTCAAGCTACCTCTGTAAACGACCAGATAATAAATGTATTTACTTAAATATATGTCAAATCAAACCGTAAAAAATGAATTAATGGGGCAAATTAGAAAGTCAATCAGTACTATATATATGATGTTGTTGTTTCCGTATTCTACATACAATTTGCATTGAAGTTGTCACTTGGCTGTTACTTGACAGCAACGGCGAGAGAACGTGTGTCAGACCCTGAACATCGAGGCCCCAGAGACGTCATTCGCCGACATCTTGCAGCGACTGGTCAGACGCTATCTCTTTAAGCTGGAACGACTAAAGGAAGAGAGTGGTCAGTGTCGATAGTCACGCCACCGAACAATCAATCAACCAACCAGCCAATATTTAATCGATCAATCAATTTGTGTAATACCCTTACCAACCTAAAGTGCTCAAGACTCTTTCCAATTTAAAAGGAAACATATTAAAATTTATGTATCTAAAATATGCAAAATAAAATCTCTCTAAAAATGAAACTTGACAATTCTGTAAAATGTCAAGCAATTAAAGCTCATATAAAATGCCTAACTAACGAAGTGCACTATCAGGTGTGTTTTAGAGGCATCAGCAACAAACCCTTCACTGTAGGGAGGTGGTATTGTTTTGATCATTTTATTATTGGAATTGTGCTTCTGGCATGCATACTTGAACATTAATTCGGCAGACCCGTCAGATAGCCCATTCCTCGGCCATAGTTCGTATTATTGAAACAGTGCTTATTTCAAATGTTGGTTAAGACAATTGTTGGATGTTTACATTCCCCGTCACACGTCCATCTCAGTAGTGACAACTCTAACGCTGTCCACGGAACTTGTGCAGCTTATGAATTGGCACCATTGATTATACGTACGCAGTGTCGATGAGCTACATACACAACAGACAACAACATATCGCAACATAGCGCGTTGTTTCAACCATTCTGTATCTCAGGTCGTGACTGTTGTTTCACAATCCTTGTCGTGTTTTATGCAGGAAAAGATGGCGTAAATATGATATCTGACTCGTTACTCGGGGCGACAGCAGAGGCATTTCCGACGAGGATTCGTGAAGAGGAGCCGGTTTACGCAGGTAATGAGTTTTCTTTGTCTTGCAGCTTACACAGGTGTCGTTCAATGGACGAAAACTCATATACCCACAGGCATTGGTAGATCCAAGATACTGAAATATGACTATATATATTTTGTAATCATTTTCTACTACGACATTCTTCCTTGAATGGCTTTGTTGGGTTCTTGGTTTGTTGCATCGGACATATTATGTACTTCTCATGTTATGTATTTCTCAAGTTGTGTTCAATGTTCGCGCATTACTAGCACCATGGTTGAATGCTTCCCAGATAAGTAGAGAAGGAGTTTGAAAGAACAACTCTGCTAGGAGATTAAATATAAAGCATATAGAGCGCTGTCCTAGGGACAGGACAGCGCTCTATATAAGAACTTACCTTCACCTTTATCCACGTGGCATTGCTCGATTGGCATTCGATATGTTGTTTGACGAATACCCGTTGCTCCGTGACCTTGCAGATAGCGACGAGACGGGAGACACGGAGAATTCGAACTACGTCAACCCGCCCCCGCCACCCCCACCTCAAACAGATAGCAGTCAGAGGCCGAACTGGAAGCGCCGTCTGTCGGTAAGACAGGGAAACACTCTAAGTTCATCGTCACGGCGACGTCGCACGTCAATAGCGACAGGTCATCCGCAGGTAGGTGACGTTAATTCTCTGTGGTCCTATGCAAATTGATGTATCAATCATGTGACATATTGCCCAGCAACAAGGTCCGTTAAGCATACAAAATGGCTGGCGCACAATCGAACGACATTTTGTCGTATATTTTTTGGCATTCCGACCCCAAATGTTTTTCTTGTGATAAAAATATAGAGCAAAGTTGTTTGAGCGCCATTTTAATGTAATGCTCATACGTTGTTGATAAAGTAAAGTTTGATGGAGGTCACGCGCACAAATTTGATTATGACGTCAGTTACATATTATTTATGATTAAAAATGCTTAATTTTATTACTAATAATAGTAACAACAACAATAACAAGAAAAAAGCGAGAACGAATATAGATAGCATAATCATTGGATTATACGTCAGTGACCCCTATCGACTATGTTTGCAACTACATTCCGTTGCTGCGCGCAGGTGCAGCTCATCTCCATACCCCAGTTGGACGCCATCCAGCGTTGCTTGAAGCTGCTTGACGTCAGACTGCAGCACGTGCAGAGCAGCGCGCGCGATGACGACAGGACACGTGACGACGTCGGCCATATCCGCAAGCTGATGTATGAGAACCAGAAAGCGTTGTCTACCGTAGTCACTGTGCTCGACTCAATCCAAGACGAGGTGGGTGCTCTGATGTATATTTACATTTATTTGCATGGATGACATATCTAAATATTAAAATGCTAACTTTGGGGGAAGTCTCGCCGCATCACCTCCCAAGTGTCGAGGAATATTCGCCTGTTGTTATGTTTGTTCACTTCCTTGATCCTCTGGTCTTTGATCTACCATTGGAAGATGCATTTAAAAATATAAATGCAGTTATTTTGAGGTGTTTATTTACTACAATAATTATTATAGTATTTTGTATTATAATGTAATTGTTCACAATATCATACTTTTTGTATGTATTATAGCATATTACAGGTTTAGCTCAGGGTTGTTTTTAGTACAGTTTCAGTTAATGAAGGTTCTTTTAGCAACTTTGCAGACGTTTTATGTTATTACTTACATGTTTAGTAGCTGTATCAATCATTATATAAGTATTAGTTTGTTAGACACATTGTCGACACATTTGAACAGAGTTGTATTCTCGATATTAATGTAAAAATAAAGTTGATTATTATTATTATTATTATTACGTGTTCACTGCTGCTAGTGAACCATTCTCAAGAAAGCAGTGGGGGGTTAAGCAAAGCTAAACACTTAACATCTTTGGACATTGCGAACTTAAGAGCCGATCCCTAAGTGAGCCTACCTGTATTGCCAGGTACGCCACGTGAGCATCCACCTACGCAAGAACCCGATGGTGAGTGCCGCCTCCCTTAACCCCATCATCAATCTGCAGCCTCCGCGCAAGAAGTCCACCAGCGACCGGTCAGTCGACCTAGAGCGCGGCTCGCGGGAGGTCATTCACCCGATGGACGTCTCGCAAGTATGACGACCTCTTGACCACTAACTTCACTAACGTGAGTGACTCGGATTACGTCATCGACAGTCGGGGATTCTACACGTAACGTAGACCGTTTCCGGTTCCGGTCGTCGTCTATCGTAGCGCTATCTACCGGCGTCACAGAACGCTGTTTGCGTCACTGCACAGGAGTGGGTCATGTTACAAGGCGTGTAGTAACAAAACGTGTGTCTGCTCAATACTCCCTTGCTACATCGTTCTGTGGACAGATCACACTTCCGGTTTGTTCAGTTTGGTGTCATCTCACGAAGTCTTGACGGCGCGCCCCACACTGGATACCGACTAACCGGAAGTCATACACGTGTACCTATGACACGATGTTTTGTGTTATATAACAGTATCGCAAAATGCGGGCGCATTATAGCCTTAATACGCCATCACACAGATCTGTAGGGTGCAATTTGCGCCCGGTTTCAAACCGTCGCGAGATTTGTAATTTTGATTTGACATTTCTCGCAAAAGGAACACGTAAGACATTATACTTCATAGTAATTATTGACATCATCAACCGAAGTGTGTCGACAAAAAAGAATTTAGAAGCAAGCGTACAAAATTTCTTCTAGAAATAGTTGATTCCTGGAACGCTGATGTAATTAAATTACATTGATGATGGAATCGGTAGACATGTAGATGTTTATGCAATACTGTTCTCTTCAAATTTCACTGCGGCATTTACTTGTTTATAAATCGTTCATTCAGCAGTAGGACTAACTTTGTAACGTACGGGCACGCAACGGACACAAACACGAACGCAAGGTCGAACGCGCACTAAATTTCGGTTATTGTAGTGAATGTGCATTATGCTTATCGGCATTAGTTTTAGTACTGCTGAGGGGCATTAACAGAACATTCGCGTGTTGTCATTTTTAACAGATTATGGGCATTTCCGCTCTGGTTTATGTTCGCAAGAACCACTTAATTTTAATAATTATGAAAGGAAAATCGCTGTTATAATTTATTCTACTTATGAAGCCAACCATAGCTAATTTATATAAAAAAACACATCATGCGCCGTTACAAACTTTGCATTGAGTATAGACTACGATAAGCAGATAAGAAAAACATTTATATAGCGCCATAAATCTAGATAAATCATTCGGAGACGCTTAGAATACATAATTATATATATGCAGAATAAATTAATGATATTAAATTAGTTAAAATAAATGACAATATAAAAAAAAAAAGTTACATAAAGATGATCATTAAAGTTAAAGGTATAATGATAATAAATAAGTAAAGACATTGTGTAAAATTAATATGAAAACATGTACAATATAATAATAATAATAATAATCATTTAAAAACAAATTAAATAAACTGTCGTATGTGCCTATGTTGCATAAGCAACCCGGAAAAGATGCGTTTTCAAAAGTCTTTTGAAAGTCACAAGGCAACAGGTTGTAGTCATCTCGCTTGGAAGTGAATTCCACAGTCGTGGAGCAGATACCAAGAAAGTTCTGTCGCCGTATCAGCTGCGGGATGGTGGCACGTATAAGTCACTGTTTGTAGTTGAACGCAACATTCGAGTAGCTCTTTTTTCAGGGAGTATGTTGGTGATGTAACCTGGTGCCAGTCCGTGTTGAGCACAAATTAGTTAGTAGCAGAATTGCGTAATGAATGCGTTACTTCACGGTTGCTTCATGGGAAGCCTGTGCAGTTTTTTTAGTGATATGGTCCCATCTGTGGCAGCGGACCACCAACCGAGCAGCCGCATTTTGCACTTTGTGCAGCTTGTTGATTAGGTAATCGGGTATGTCATATAGCAGACAGTTCGCATAGTCAATTCTCGATATAACAAGAGAGTACATAAGACGGACTGCGGCTTTCTGTGTTAGGCACGATCGGATCGACGCAATGTTCCTAAGATGATAGTAGGCTACGCAGCACATGTGCTTTACATGACTGACCATCGAAATTTCCGAGTCGAATACAACGCCGATGTTTCTGGCAGTAAGATCTGGCGTTATGTCGTAGTCGCCCATATGATCACGATTATGTTTTGTTTCGCTTGATTGTTTCGTGATGCTAACGCAAGTGCGATCGTTTTTGTCATCGTTCACCTTTAGTCGATTATCGACCATCCACACGCGGACGTCGGTGATGCAGTGCTCAATTTGGCGTAGAAATAACATTATGTTGGTTTCGGTCATCTCAAATTTGATGTATAGCTGAGTATCGTCAGCGTAGTAGTAGTTGTGTCGTCTGGTGATATCACCGATAAGCGCTGTGACCAACAGAGGCCCAGCACCAATCCTTGAGGGACGCCACAACTTACACACAGGCGCCGCTGGTTTTGCTGGAAGCGCCACCTGGTATATTTACTAACTACGATCGGTCGGTTAGATATGATCGTATCCACGACAGCATGGACCAGCCATTCCGAAGCTTTGTTTTAACCGGCTGAGCAGAATGTCATGGTCAACTGTGTCGAAGGCGGTCGACATGTCAAGTAGAACAAGAATGATTCCATACCGCCGGTCTAGCGCCTCGGGGATGTCATTCTATACCAAACCTAGCACAGTTTCCGTGGAGTGATGCGATTTGTAGGCTGATATATCGTTCAAAAAGATTGTTATCAGTCTCGTGGTTGATCAGGCGTCTGCATAGGGTAACCTATTGTGTGTTCGCAAACACACGAATGTATAATAATGTTTTCTGCGATCGCGCGGTTTGGGGCCACGCTGTTTCTACCAGGGAGCCTATATTTAGACAGGAGGCGTCACTGAGTGAGATCGTGGCAGTCTACACTAGAAGTTTTTGTCCGCCATTTCGGAGACTGGCACGTGCGTCTGTGCATATGTTCTGGCTTGACGTGCCTCCAGAATGGCGGACTAACCGCTCCATTGACGTACTTTTTTCGAACAATGGGAACAGCGCGTGCTGGACCGTCTTGTATTGATACACGGTCTATTGATACTAGTCTTCCGTGGTCACACACAGTGCTGACGTGTACACGATGTGGTGACGTCACAATGTTTGGTTTACGAACTGGCGATTGGACAAGTTGAGGTGACGTCACAGCAAATACACGCGTTTGAGTTCTCCACTACCTCGCCGTAATCTCGCTGTGGTTGGTGTCACCGATTGTTAATCGTGGTCGCAGGCGCTCAACTGTACCAAAGCATTTAAATTACCAAGCATAGTCACTCGCGCAGCGCCCTCTGTTATTCAGGTGTGAATGTAATGCTATTGTATACGCTACCAGTTCAAATTCAAAATGGCGTATCACTGAGTGACTACGCTTGGTTATTTAAATGCTTTGACTGTACCCATGGATGACGTTTACATTTGTGGGACTTCACATACTGTACAATACGTCAGATATGTATGCAAATTCAAGTAGTGTGCTCCTTAATGTCATGACCATTCACCTTGCATGAGGCATTTAGTTAATCGAGTTCCAGACAGAAATGACTGCATCATGTCTAACATTATTAGAGTTTCGTATATAAACGGTTAGGCTATTTCCGCGTCTACTTGTTGTAATATATTGTAAATTTACAATGTGGTCGCATGACTTTGGGTTCCTCAAAATGGCTGCTGTCATTTAGCGAATTGAATTAGATCTATATCATAATGACATGTGCCCGGATGACGTTTCTACTGCTACAGGAAAGTGTGAAGTATTTCCGTAAGTCATTTTCCTGAATGTTTTAAAGTGTAGATTACATAGAAAATCAGACATGTTTACCTTACACGTTTGATATACAGCAGCACTCCATTGTCGAGTAAAAGCTGTGTAAATATTGTTCAATTTTTTCTATGAATGTGGAATGTTTAAAATTGTGTTTCCGCTGCAGAAGGGCATGACTGAATATACAATGTACGTAGTTGACTAGTTATACACAGGCTAAACTGCACTATTGAACACATGCTGGAAAATGCAGGTTGGTGGAAATAAAAATGTATAATTTTAATTAATATTAACTACAGTACGGTGTGTTTAATTATTTTTCCGGGCTCCTAATTGTTTTGCTATATTCAGTAACCAAATATACACAACACACACATAGCAGTTGGCCTCGTTTTGGATGCACATGATTGCGCGTAGGCCTATAGTCTAGGTGTTAATTTAGTAAAACCTCCGCGGGTTATTGTTTTTGTACGGTAGACTATCTTTTTGCCCCGTTGTGAAAAAGGTGTTTATGTCAAATGTTTCAGCACTTGAACAGCAAAACAAGGTTCGCATTTACATTGAAGTCTACAATCTTACAAATCTTATCAATGTCTCAGTTTCATGCGTTATCCTCTATGGACCATAATGCATAGAAAGACTATCACCACACTATCTATACTACGATATCTAGGCCAGTCGTGTAATGGGTCAACCTATAATACTACTTAGGCCTACTATCTGATGTTAGCATCGGCGTTGTGCTGATGACGATTTACGATACGTGGAGCTGTGGCTATCTCTATTTCCAGTAGGCAAGTAAACGGACATCAAATATTGATGAGGAGAAACCAGAAACTTAGAGAATAATAATGCCTACATTGTCCTAGTTAAGGTAGCGCCAGAATATCCGTGCCAGCTGCAGCACATAGGAGCAAGTGCTTCCGTGAGACTAAATATCGCAAGAATGGTAATTTAACTGACTATTAAAAACATTAAAATTTTTAGTCACTGGCGCCGGAACAAATATTGGGTGGGCTGAGCCGGTGCTTCAGCACCGCTTCGCTGAGCTCACCAAAAACCTTCAACTGCGCACAGCTCAAGACTCGCGAAAATAGCTCACCTTCAGGCTCTCCAAAACACCCAATTGCACCTCCCTTGAGACCTCGCTAAAATACCCCCACCTTCTCACTTCAAGCCCTCCGCCATTCGGCCACCTATGTTATTGGATAGGAAAATGAACGGTGTTATAAAACAATGCCATACGCGATGATTTATCCTCATTTCCACTCCAGAAAACACATTCTTCTATCGTCGTTAAACCGAAGTTTCAGTTCCCTATTTTGCCTCTTCCCTATTTTTGTCTGTTTCCCCTATTTTGTTATTATCAAGTTGGGACCAAGTAAGGCCCCTACAACAGATTGAGCGAAACGTCTCGATAGCAATTACCACACCTTGTTTGATTGGCGGGTATCAAAAAC